>CM067266.1:6022500-6352500 GCA_034195605.1 Santalum album | reverse complement strand
ATTATTGCATTTGATTATTTCGCAGGTTATTAGCTTGTCCGTAACTGGAGCCTTACACTCAATTTTAACCCACGAGCATCGGCGAGAGATACGGCGATACTTATATAATCACCAAGTATGTTTTATTGAATAAGCTTCCTTTTTGTATATTGATCATATTATCGTCCAGTTTTAATTACTTACTACACTAACCCTCTTTATCTTTTAAATTCTAATGATAAAGGCTTTAATTAAGAATTTTTTTCTTGACAAAATTTGACCTTTAGTGACATTTATTTTGGCATCACTACAATTCAATTTTGTTGCTGTGCAAATATGGTTTATAGCACTCTTTTTTTGACATATTCATGTTTAACCACTGATTAAGGCTATCAATAAATATGAATTCCAGAAAGGTTTATAAAGTAAATTCCCAAAATATAAATACTTGATATTTTTTAATGGATCAAAGTTGAGGGGGTGTTCTCCTTTGGAGGGTGGTTGTCTGCTAGTCCTGCAACTAGCCTTCGAGATTTCTTTAGTTTGAATTTTTACCCGTACAGAGTCAACGATCATGCAAAACAATAAGGAGATCTCTAAATTTTCATAAAATTTTATGGTGTTTAGGTCTTCCATTTATTCAATAATTTTTTTTAAAAATCCAAGTAATTAAATAGTCCAAATTTTTATGATTGTTTCTCTATAAATGGAAAGCATACACACTATAAAATAGTATAAAGATATAGTAGTCCCTTATTTTTTAATGATTTTTAAAGTATGTACAGTTAAAATTTTAAAATAATGAAACCTCGTGAGGTAGTTCGGCTATAACGAGGACTACCACGCAATGCAGTAGACATTCAAGTTTTTGCATTATTCTGAATACTCCCCTTGGCTTTGGGTATGATAATATAAGGAAATATCCTTATGCCGTTTGTTAGTTTGTAATTGCACACATTGATGGCTTAAAATAATGTCATTTTGTTTGTAGAATGAAGATGGTGGGTGGGGATTACATACAGAAGGGTGCAGTATCATGCTGTGCACCGCACTTTCCTATTTGTCTCTCAGATTGATGGGAGAAGGATTGAACGGTGGTGATGGGGCCATGGAGAAAGCAAGGGTCTGGATTCATGATCATGGTGGGGCCACCTACATTCCATCCTGGGGAAAGATGGGGCTCTCCGTACGTATGATTTTTTTTTTTCCTTCATTTTTTAGACAATACTTTCTCCAAAATATTTTTAAAGAAATGAGGACTGAAACCGGAGACAGGCTCGAGGGATACTTACAATAGGAGTTGGCATTTGAGGAAAAAGAAATTAAAAAGTGAAAACACTCTCTCTTTGTGCAATGTCATCATTTTTAACCAATAAAATTATTTTAAAAAATAGCATCATTTTGGAGTGCCACTATATATAATTAAAAAAATTTAATTTATTTTTTTAAGAACTCAAATTTTCGGTCATCTATTATTTTGAATCGTGCACAGTAACAACCTGAGTGACCTTATTTTGATTAAAAAAATAGCTTTATCTTTCCGAAATCATTTAATAAAATGACGTCGTTTCAAGTGCCACTATAGGCAACTAGAAATGGGCAGTGCACAAAGAGAACTATTTCTGCACACTCCCATGGAAGCTCAACTGCATTAACAGTAACATGTGCATTATGGTAATCTTATCATTGATACTCTATGAATGGTATAAAGGTGCTTGGGGCGTACGAGTGGGAGGGGAACAATCCATTACTTCCGGAGCTATGGCTTCTCCCTTATTCTCTTCCTGTACACCCTGGTATATTCTTCTTCTTCTTCATCTTCAATGGATATGTGTTCGATTGAACTGTTCTTCTTCTATATATATATATATATATATATGATCCCTCGAAAACATGCACTTTGAAATGGTGCAAGGCGAATGTGGTCACATTGTCGGACGGTGTATCTACCGATGGCATATCTCTATGGAAGGAAGTTTGTGGGATCTATTACTCAAACTGTTGGATCGTTGAGAGAAGAGCTCTACATTCGTCCCTACCATCAAATCGACTGGGATCGGTCCAGATCTCTATGCGCCAAGGTATCTTAACTTAAAAGAGGTTACCCTTGGTACGTAAGACAGAATGAAATTGAATTGGACTCAAATAAATTTTAAAAGAGTATAATTGACTTTCATTAGAATGCGCCATTATACTGCACTTCTCATCATTAAGTTAAAAGAAAGCATAAACAATGGACATTGCCCCATTCTCTTGATTTAGCTCCCTCTGAGAATGGTAGGAATAACAGCAATCCAGGGAAGATAACTTTTTCCCCCCCTTTAAAATTCATTCGACTTGTATTTATTCATCCAAGCAAATTAGCATGTAGATATGTGGCACACCTTCTTCCTCTTTTTTTGATTTATTATAATATATATATATATATATATATATATATATATATATATAAGTTGCTGAGTATGTGCAATCAATTTGTTATTGGTGTACAGGAAGACTTGTATTACCCACACCCCTGGCTTCAGGACATGCTGTGGGACTTTCTGCACAGATTTGGGGAACCTCTCCTCCAGCGGTGGCCCTTCTCTAAACTCAGACAAAGGGCTTTAAACACCCTAATGGAACACATCCACTATGAGGACGAAAACTCACGATACATTTGCCTTGGCCCTGTCAACAATACACAAAAATATATACACATGCATACATGTTATCAGTCAGATGCCTATTCTAAAGAAATGATCATCCCGCTATCGAACAGTGAAACAAGAGGCGATACTATTCATGTCGTTCGATCGTATCTTTAATGCAATGTCTTTGAGAAACCTAACCTTAACTAATAATTTTTCCAAATAGGTGCTTAACATGATTTGCTGTTGGGAGGAGGATCCAAATTCAGAAGCGTACAAGCGTCACCTCTCAAGGATCAAAGATTATCTCTGGGTTGCTGAAGATGGCATGAAAATGAAGGTCCCCTCTTCAAATAAAGTCAACTCACTAAATCTCCTAAAAATTGATAGGCTTTTTAAGATTACCATTTTCAGTCCCTAAAGTATTAAACTATGACATAGCAGCCATACAATGGGACTCAGTTATGGGACGCTGCCTTTTCCGTTCAAGCTGTCCTTTCTACCAGCCTCGGTAATGAATTTCCAATCATGCTTAAAAGAGCACACAGTTTCATCAAGAACTCACAAGTTTGTAATTGTGTATAGATTTTGTCTAACAAATTATAGCAGCTAATATAAGCTAGAAATACTTACTATAATTTAAATTTCTGGATTGTCGGTTTTGAAGGTAAAGACAGATAGTAGCCCAGGAAATCTGAAGAGTTGGTATCGCCACAGTTCCAAGGGAGGATGGCCTTTCTCCACCCCAGACAATGGTTGGCCTGTTTCAGATTGCACTGCAGAAGCCTTGAAGGTAATAATAACAAAACTTTTTTAAGCCTTTAATAGGTACCATTCATATATTTTATGATATCCTAATAAAAGTTGACTGGTTGACAGGGGGCTCTATTACTCGGCCAGATGCCCTCTGATGTTGTTGGGGAAGCAATTCAAAAGAAACAGTTGTTCGATGCTGTCAGCTTCATTCTATCTCTACAGGTGATATATCTATCAATCCTCTTCGCATTATTTCATGACTGAAGGTTCAAAAATTTCTCACCTCCATATATTTCTGACATTTTCTTTCCTTAATCCCCTGCAAAAAAATAAAATAAAAAGAGAATATGATATTTGCTACATACGTTGTCCTTACTTCAGTAACACACTAACACTTAACACACTTTTGTTTGACATTGCAGAACTGCAGTGGGGGTTTTGCATCATATGAGCTCACGAGATCATATCCATGGTTGGAGGTAACATTTCCTCCCCTTCCCCTCTTTCTATATATATGCACGTGCGCGTGTGATGCAACTATACTGTAACTGCAGCTTCTCAATCCCACTGAAACATTTGGAGGTGCCATTATTAACTACCAGTAAGATCAAATGCAGCTACTCTCAATTTACTTGCAAAAGCTATGTATCGAAGACTTTATTATATGAGCAAGGAGATTCTTCCTATGGTATGGTTTGCAAATTACTGTCATAATATTAAAGGTATGTAGAGTGCACCTCCTCAGCAATCCAAGGCCTCAAGGAATTCACAAAAACGCATCCAGGACACCGGAGCAAAGAGATAGAAGCATGCATCAGAAAAGCAATGAACTTTATAGAGAGCATACAACTACCAGATAGCTCCTGGTTTGTTTTCTCTCTCTCATAAGCTTCTTTTACTCATCATGCATGCATGTCATCAACCGAGAGAAGGAAAAAACAGAACAATGAATGAATTAAACAGATGTGGAGTTGAAGGGATAGATTCTGTATAACTTGATATAATATAAAGTCGGGATTGTAAACATAATTAGGTATGGATCTTGGGGTGTATGCTACACATATGGTACATGGTTTGGAATAAAGGGGTTGGTAGATGGTGGAAAGACATACCAGAACTGCTCCAGCATTAGAAGAGCCTGTGATTTCCTATTGTCCAAGCAACTCCATTCTGGTGGATGGGGAGAAAGCTACCTCTCATCCCAACACAAGGTACTAACTCAAGACTGCTCCCACAATGAGCTTCTCATATCATGTGTTAATTCATTTAATAGTATATCTATCATCTGGGAAGCAGGTGTACACAAATTTGGAAGGGAATACATCACATCTTGTAAATACTGCATGGGCTCTGTTGGCTCTTATTTCTTCCGGACAGGTAGGTTTCTTAAATCTCGTGAACTGATTCCCAGGTTTACCATAACCCTCAGCTATGGAGAACTAACGTAGAACACATTTTGCTGACAATATGTTGGACTAGGCCCAGAGAGATCCAACCCCATTGCATCGCGCTGCAAGGGTGTTAATTAATTCCCAAATGGAAAATGGAGATTTCCCACAACAGGTAGATCAGTAATTTAGAGATATTGTGTTCTAGTTCTAATTTAAAAGGTTATTGAGGACATGTTCAAAGTATTCCATTATATTTCTGCTTCCCAAGTCTCCTTTTTTTTTAAAAAAAACATTTCCTTCAATTTGTTGACAGGAAATGACAGGGGCGTCCAACAATAGCATTATACTGAGTTATCCTGCCTACAGAAATATCTTTCCCATTTGGGCGCTTGGGGAATACCTCAACCATGTCCTATTGCAAAATTATACTGCAAATTAAATCCGTAAAACGACAACAGTATGACCCCCTGAAAAAGTATACTGGGTACTTGATGTCATAATTCAGACTAGTTGGAAGTGTGCAGTGAGGCTAGTCTATCCTGTGTATGTGCGAGGAAAACAAATGAGCCACTGTAAAGACCTTCCTCCAACAATACTCTTGTGCAAATGGGTATAAATTTGTATTACCCATTTCATGGGAGCTATAACTGCTAAGCCATTGTAAGCCTAAATCTGTAATGGGTTGGCACCCCTTGCTGCCTTTCTTTGAATAAGATTTTACAGATACAAAAAAATAAAAAAATAAAATAAAAGACCTGCTAAGCTATTGGAATTTCATTTCTTTACTGTTTGGGGAAGATCTTAAAGTGCCTAGAGTGTAAAGAGATCAACTAATATGCCTCTGTAATTTGACGACATTTTATAGAAGTACTCTAATCTGAAATTACATCATAAATTAAATCACAGAATCAAAACCAAGTCAGCAGGAACACTGTTAAATAAGTCTGATCATATTGCCAAAGTATCGATCTATCTGCATTATTTACATACTTATTAACCTGTTCATAATGTGACAGTTAAATCAGCTTTTTATGCCACCACCAATCCATCTTTATGTAGGCTTAACCAAAAAAAAAAAAAAAAAAAGAAAGGAAAGAAAAAAGGCAAAATCATGATGTCTTTGACCAACTCTTGATAAACTAAGATTTTATAAAAAATTTAATGCGCTTGATTCACATATGAAGTACCTACGCTTGAACCAACTTACATCCAGATTTTCCCTTTTTGTCAAGGTCTTTCAAGGAATTATCAAGCCACTCATTGAGCTTCAGGATCTCGGAAGGAGAATCCCTGGCAGCCCCTATTGCTTTAGAAAATTTTGCTTGATTGGACCATAGAAGAAAAGGAGTGTTACAGCTCTCATTTGAATTACCAACAATTCCCATCAACACATCGCCAACACCGCTCTCTTGGTATCTAGCATTTATGGTCCATCTACGCAAAAATGTAATAGTCAGGAAGTGCCAAATGTTTCTTTTTTTCTCATTATGTAAAGGACATGCTTGCACAGCAACCCTTCAGTCTAAAATTTGGCACATGAACATATGACCTTAACATCCCCAATATTGTCATATTCCACCAGCCTCGATTTCTAATCAGGATTTGCATATGACCTGAGTTTGTACTTGGCCTTGTTACCTTCCTTGCTCAATGTCTCATGAAAGCAATCATAGCTATCTCTCCAGTCTTTCTTGAGCATTTCAAACAAAGAACATGTGTAGAATTTTCCCACTTGT
Source organism: Santalum album (assembly GCA_034195605.1). Classification (NCBI taxonomy): domain Eukaryota; kingdom Viridiplantae; phylum Streptophyta; class Magnoliopsida; order Santalales; family Santalaceae; genus Santalum; species Santalum album. Next base: position 6,346,008 of record CM067266.1, on the reverse strand, counting down.
TTCTCAATGGGATGATTGCTGAATAGCACTGCACTTGAATTCAGCGTTTTGAAATCCTCATCATCTTCAGCATCCCTCCGAGATTTAAGTGCTTGCTCATACTGAACCTGGAACTCGTTTGGCATGGTACTTGAATTCATGTATCCACCAAAGAAAGCAGGGATACTCTCACTTCTTTTACTCATTGTCACCCCAGAGAAGAAGGTATCATTCAGATATGCCTTCACCCACTGTTGGCGTAGGTGGTACATGTTCCTAGCCAACTTTTTCATCAATTTTATATTTCACCTTTATTGGCTTCCATCCCAATTCAAATTCGTCAATGGTCTCACTTACCACCCATTTGGGATAGGTTTCATCAAAATCATTGTAGCGAGACCGCAAGGGTTGAAGGTGTTCGCTACCATTCTTCTTTAAGTGCCATGCACATAAACGATGTTTTGCATTTGGAAAAACCCTCTTACTTGCATTTTGCAGTGCCAAATTGTGTGCAGCAATGACAGCAAGTGGTGGCATATCAAAAATGCACTTTAAAAATTGTTCAAACAACCATACATACACTGCCTCTGACCAATCCTCAGATAAAGCAGCAGTGCCAAACAAGATGGGCTGCTGATGGTGATTGACACCGCTGAATGAAGCAAATGGCATTTTGAATTTATTCTTGTAAATCACGTCAATTACAACAACATCCATAAACTGTGGATATGAGGCTTGTGACCTCTCATCAGCCCAAAAGATACTTCTTAGTGAACGATCTTTGGCTATGTCAATTGCAAAGCACTGTGTGCCATCTGAATGACCTTTTCTTGAAAATGTTTGATAAGTCCATAACATTGCGGCCCAATATTATTATCTTGCTGTTTACTAAAGTCAGAAGAACACTGGCTTGGGGTGATGTCTACACATTGATTGCCAGTCATGGCATTGACTGCCTCTTTAATATGAGAACAGCTTAAATCTGTCTGATTCAGCTCACATACAAGTGATTTGCTTGCAACAGAGCGGAGAAGCTTGCTATGTGAGCGATACTTCATGGCTTCTGCAGGAGCAACAAGTGAATGATTATGAATGTCATCGAACTTTGACACAACCCACTCTTCTGATGCAGCTAGAGTAATTTCCAGCTGTGCCTCACAACCTGTTCTTGCATCTTGACGGCATTTCAGTCCTTTCTCATACCGTCTCTCATCTTTTAATGATATTCACCCTTGTTTATTGCACACTGTCTCCATCCTTGCAAGTTCTGACCTTCACCATACTGGTTTACCCAATAAATTCGCGTACCACAGCTAGACTTGCTAACCAAATGCAGTCGCATGCGAAAGCCCTTTGTGAGTGCATACTGGTTATAGAACTTGCACGCATCTTCAGACGTTGCAAATACTTTTCCAATAAAAGGGATTTCTTCTTTGCTGATGCTGTCATCATTAGTTTCATCAACTCCAACCATTGGTTTTCCATTACAACTATTATCATCATTTCCAAATTCTAGCTCACAATCATCATCAGTATAAATTTCTTCCTCACTGTTAGCCTTGTCAACCCCATCGTTCTTTGCAACTTCACCCCCAATAGGAAACTCAACTAGGTTCTTATTAGCATCACCATAGCCAGCTGACCTATGCACTTGTGAATGTGTGTTTGGTATCGGAGGGGCGCCGGCCATTTCAAATCCACCAACAACCTGGGCACAACTCACATTCAGCAAAAATTGGCTAAAGTGTTTTCGGCGGACGGATGCAAAACTAAAGAGCCAGGCTTCCTAGAAAACATGTAACGCAATCTCATGAAACTTTTGGTTTGCATGATAAAATAAAGTGGGATGGGTAAAGAAAGTTATATCCCCGCTGAATACGAGTGGAATAGGTAAGAAATAACTATTCTATGGAGCTTTAAAGCGAAACAAACGTGGTAATAAACCAAGCATGCCATAACTGCAATTCTAACACCGGAATCGAACCTAAGAAGAACCAACTTCCAGAAGAACATGTAATGCAAGCTTTCCGATTCAAACTAGAAATTGCAATATTCAAGAATTTGAACAATAATAAACTCATCACATCATTCATCATCAAGATACAGAGAGAGAGAGAGAGAGAGAGGAAGCGCACCTCATACGCCGCCCTCCGCCGCTGCCGCTGGAAATTTAGGGTGCGAAAATCAAATGAACTCCATATAGGTTCGTCCAAATGAAAAGGCCAAAACATCAATTTTGCCTCTCGAGCTTTTCCTTACATCCATTTGGGTTACTTAACTTTTAATTGTAACAGTTCCATCCCTGAACTTCGTTTCGCTTCCCACCGTGGAGGTGTGGCGTGAAGGATTTGTGCCCTCAAACAGCCGCAATGCAACCCAAACACGACCAGATATCAAGAAGAGGGAAACAAGATTGGAAATATAACAAATTAATATATTGGTATATATGCAAGGATCTCCTCAAATCTTTTTACAATCACCCCCCCCCCCCCCCCCCCCCCCACCTTCGGGACCCACTTAACCCGGTTAAATTGACAAACAAAAAATGAGACCACCCCTCGTCAGATTATCACCTGTTGTATTTCCAAATTAGTTAAATGAATTTTCGGCAAAATCATCAATAGAATAGAGTCCCACCATAATTTTTTTTCTTTTTTTCTTCTTACGTATATATGATCAAGAATCTCAAAAAAAAAAAAAAAAAAAAAAAAAACCTTGCTAAAATAAAGATTTAAACTGTTGAAATTATAACAATCCATGCGCAAAACTAGTAAAAATTCACTAAATCACAAGTAACAAAATGTCGCACTATCAAAATAACCATCAAAACCAACCACATTTCAATGACTTTAGCTGGGGGCCCTTTATAATCACTCGCAGATTTGAAGGGCTTCACATCAACACTAACAAGAAAAATAATCATGCAAGTTCAACTTCACGTAATTTACGTGTAAAAACAAGCCAATAAAATCATTAAATCATCAGTGTGTATTCAAAAACCACAAAAATATTGAAGTCAGTAACCTGATGATACACGATTGAATTCAACACATTTCCCCCAGAACTTTAGGTGAAAAGAAAAAGAGGGGTGTTAAAAGGGACATTGAATGTACAGTAGCCAAACATCTCCTTTCAAAGACTTCATGAGATTCTTATCCCCATCTCCCTCTCTGTCTCTCCTCTCTCTATGACAGGACGTTCAAGACAAATAGCAAAATCACCAAATCAAAGTCTTCGGCCTTCCACTGCCTATATGGGAACATAAAGATATGATTTTCACACTTCCACTTCTAGCTTTCATCCATTGGCTCATTCCGATCACAAGTTTGTGATCTTAGATCCTTGTCATCTTGCCTTGAATCCTCGGATTCGCAGGCTTTTGATACAGAATCCTCAAGCGCTTCCAGAAAAGACGAAACGGTGAACTTGTCTGCAAGGAAAAAAAAAAGGTGGAGAAGATGCGAGTTCAAAATCTAAACGCAAACATTCAATCAATCAGTTGATATCCAAGTGTCATAAATCCCTCGGTGATAGGGGTGCTCTATTCCCCCATGTGATTGCAAGACACTAATACTAGAACCAGCTTCCCGACTCAGCATTGTGGTACCAAGCCTTTTTCAACACTCGAACTGCAAATCTGAGCATAAAATCACCCACTCACAGTATAAGCTACTTAGTAGTACTAAAAAGAATTCTACCCAAATTTTTTTCCTCAGAGCTTAAAATTCACTCTCTCGTATTACACTTGTGCATCCATTAAACCATTCATTACGGAACCACTAGAGTAAAAAAGATACCATCTAATACTCAATACCTCTGAGCATTGTCTTCTAGGGGCAAACCTAGTACAAAATAGAAGACTGATATTGTACTTGTGGAACAAGTGACTTAAAAAAGTTTCCCACAGTTGGATCCAGCCATTGTTTTGCGTGCACTTCCTTTCCACAAACACATTTAACTCTAGCACTGCAATCAACTCCCGCTCTCATTAAAGATGGGAGAGATTATAACCACTGTTGCAGTTCATCATCAGTGGGCCATTGAAAAAATAAGCCCCAGGACAGAAACAATAACATGGGGATAAGTGGAAAACAATATGTACAGATAAGAGAATCAAAAGCAATGACAAAGTAAATCTTGTAAATCACAGCCAAAGTAAAATGTTTGACTCTACTGAGTGCTTACATTTACTTGGGTCAATACCAAACTGAGACAAATCTACCTGGCCCGTTCGAAGTACCTGCAAAGAGGACATAAATTTATCCAGAAATTGGAAAACAAACGAATAAAACAGAATACAGATAGTAGGAAATAGAACATTAATTTCTCACATAAGTAAATGAATCTACTTGTTGACGAAAAGGTGGGCACTGCAGCAAATCTATTAAATCATCTGGAGTCCATTGACCCTGCAAATGCATGACATAAGAGAGCAACAGAAAATTAAAGGATTCAGCGAAACATGAGCACAAAATTGTCCTTTACCTCTGGTAAGTATGATACCAAACGCTGTTCCAGTGGAAGCGTCTCTACCAATGGCAGAATCAAATCAGGCTTTAAAATATCCCCTAGCCCAAGACCTGACACAAGTTTACAGTGTTAAAGAACATATAACATGATTCAAATCCCAAATCTATATACTCAAATGTACCAATGCTCCTACTACCATGCATATTAATTATAAGTGACAAATAGGACCCCTTCTCCGGTCAGCAGATTCCAGGGAATACGCAGATGCAGTTTCAATTTAAAGAGATTGACAGTTCAACATTCTTCAAGCTTAAACATTAATTTGGTAGCTAACCAGTACCACAAAGACACCAAAAAAATCTACAAAGATAAATTTTGACTGTTCCGAGAAAAAATTTGACAGTTGCTGACATTTTGATTTTAGCCAGTTGCAAGGACGAACAATATTGACCTCTATCCCTTTTCAACTGCCTGGTTCATTATGTGGTTGGAGAATGGGAAGATCATGTGAATATTATATTTACTGCTCCGCGAGCCAACTGTTCCTAATTTACAAGGTTTGAACACATCAAAAAGCTGAGAAAATGAAAAAATTGTCCAGTCCTAAAATAGTTCTGGATGGCAACAGGTCATTTGGCATCTGGTCCAAAGCATGCAAGGTGCATGTAACTCTATTTTTAGTCCATAATGAACCTTTTTTTTTCCATCCAGCTGAAACCATAAAACTATTAAGAGAATGTCTCATCACCTCCATCTGGATCTTCAGCATCACCTGTCAAGAAGCAACAAACGGTGGAAACAATGGCATCAGCAAATCTCATAAAAGGGTAAGTAGGAGGAATTCCAATATAAACAGAACTTAAAAATGATACCTGCAGACCCAATGTTACTTAAAACTCTTTGCAAGTCTGCCAATTTGACTGGTCCAGACGAAGTTACATCACTAGTTACCTCCTTGCCCAATGTTGGACCAACCAAGTTCCCAGCTCTAGAGGTTATAAAAACATCAAACATAAAAACTTTTGAAAAGTATATGTAAGCACAACGTAACAAAACAATTGGACTGAACAATACCAATTTTTTGTAGATGAATGGGTCAACAGGAGAAGCATATGGTAAATTGGGGTCATGTGAATAGGTCAACAAAATTTTTTAGATACATAAGTCATGAATTTCCCGTAAAACCAGTCAAGGGTTTCTCTGTAATTGTCCGTTTATTGAAATGCCCATGGAGCTTAACTCCATGAACTGAATGAGACCTCTTCACAAAAAATGTAATATAGCAATGCACACACACACACACACACACACAAAATAAATAAATAAATAAATAAAAACAACTATTGGATTTGGACCAATTGGTACTCGCATTTAACTTTTCCTACTCTCACCATCAATTGGAGGTAGCTACTGCGGTTGAAATGGTCACAATGATGTAATTAACTACCATCCTACGAAATCGCAGGATTCTTGACCCCCTCTAAAGTAAAACTCCACAAAAGAATTTATTTCCCATTCCAGAGCAGAGGCAGCACATAGATCTGCCACATGTTGTCACAAAGGTCTTCAGGGTTCAAAAGATGTTATATTAACTTGCAAAATCCAGGTAGAGTCCTTTCCTGAGACTGTTATATTATGGCAGCAATGAGTATTGCTAGTATCAATCATGTCCAACATAACCGTCCAAAGCATGTTGACATGAATCGACACTTTATTCAGGAGCATAAGGAGCATATTACTTTGAAGGAGCTGTTTATCTTAGATTTCAACAAACCAACATTGAGCAAAAACATCTTTACCAATGGCTTGTTCAAACCCCAGTTTGAGCAAAGTTGGGAATCATTGGTATATCTCTCTAATTTGAGGGAGAGCTTTGATGTTAGTTTTAGTACAAGAGCATACTGTTCAGCAAGTGTACTACAGGAGCATAATGGTCAACCATCAAGATCCAGTACATTGATAATTGACTATCACAGTTCCCCTGAAATTGAGTACATCAATAACTACGTTGGTTGACTATCAATGCAGTGTCTATGTAATCCTGCCACAGTTAAAGGAGCAAGACGCAGAAAAGCGGAAGGTTCTCCTGGAGCCGTGGAACGCGCCTTACAAGAGTAGGGATCAAGAGATATTTTCATAATACAATTTTATAGGTCCATGGAAAAAATGATCAGAGAAAGAAAACTCAAAAGAAAATGTGCTCCAAAAAAAGGTAAGGCATGTCGCGTCACACCTCAGCATGCGTCCTGTGTAAGTCTCTACACCAAGGTGCATTCGGTGTCCAACACCCATAGTTGTCAAGGCATCAAGGTGGAGTAAGGCATTGGCCGGGACCTTAGACACCTAAGCGACAAGCAGGCGCTTAGGCGTCCGAAAGGCACCCAAGGCGCTTATAAGAGACAAGAAAATATATATACATATGTACATATAATTACATATATATACACACATACATATATATATATATATATACATACAAATACATGTGTGTATATTTATATATATGTGTGTATGTATGTTTGTTTAAGATCAACATCTTAATTAGAATTAATGTTTTCTTGGTGTTATAAAGCAACATAAGTTAAGTTCTCATTCGAAATGATACACGTTGAAAAACAAAAGACACAAAATGTTAAGGTTGTTTTCACAAAATGAAAGTGTTTTGCAAGTTTTTATGTTATCTCTTGGAGATATTTAACTTTCAAGCAATGCAATCTCCTTCGCGTTGTTGTTTGATGGTTTCAAGAAGTATTATGTATTTTTAAACTTTGGATTATGTATTTTTCATAGCATAGAGCAAAACAACGTCATTTTGCCTTTAAGAATACACAAGCAAAATGACATCGGTTTTTCGCATGTGTCATTATTCTTTTAAAAAAAAGGAAGAAAAAAAACTTGTCAAAGGCGCCCCTAAGCGTCCAAGGCGATAGGAAAGGTGAGCAATCGCCTTGCCCTTCTCTTCACACCTGGACGCTTAGGTGACGCCTTGACAACTATGCCTACCTCACGCCTCACACACATTTGGCAACTATGAACCCTACTATATCTATTATACATGGACAACAACCTAACCTTAAAAAGTCAAGTGGGGATTTTTCCTCTCTCATGCTGATTCTTCTCTCTTCTTCTTGTTTATGTGACACCTCTCAAACTATTGCTCAAGTGTTTTCAAAGGCACTTGGACACCAAGGCACCTATTACCCAACCAAAAGTTGTCATGAAATAAGCACAATAAATAGAAATATAACTATATAAGTTCAATAACAGAATGCATGCATCAAAATACTTCAAAAATTCTTGGGTACACATAGGGTCTTAAATATTTTATCCTTCATCTCTCCTACAAGAGTAGATTCTCACAAAGCCTACGTGGATTGCCTAGGATTCCAGCCTTCTTATATGCTGCTTCTTTCATCATTATCCTCAAGTACTGTTCATCCACTATTTCACAGAATCAAACTTCTTCCACTTGTCTTTGTACTTTGCCTCATTAAATCTACTTTCCAAATCCCTAAAACCCAAGAATATTTCCCGACCCTATACAACCAGAAATGCCAGAAATCTGAAACTTGCATTTGTACTGCCAGCAATCAACCCAAGTAATTCTAGACTTCTCTAAGAGAAAAGTACCACCTTTCCAATTAATTTATCCCACTAAAGCTCCGTACACAAACAATTTCCAAATATCAAATATGAATAGTTAACCACCTCTACCAGTTTTAAAACAAGATTCTCTTCTTTCTTACACTGTACCTGGACGAAAGATCATCTTCACTGATGTCTTCAGGAATCTGCGTGGGAACCGATGCATCAGGGTCTTCATCAATGGGGATCTCTGCTAAGCCAGAAAATAGACAAAGTCTTACACTTCATGAAATAATGTCTCGCCGGCACTATTTAGTATTAAGCATAAGTGCCAAACAAACGAAACACCAAACATAACTATCAAGCTATAATTCAGTCAATCCCAGACAAAAATTTATATTAGAAACTACAAAAGAGATAAAGCTTTGAAGAGTAGATACTAGGGATGCAAGAGAAATATAACGAACAAATAAAAAGAAAAGGAGGAAAATAGAGGCGTTGACTGTCTGCCCACAACAAAAATTACTGATATTTAAGGCAATGAGGGGAATGGAAATTAAATTACTTCAAAATAATTTTTAAAGAAAAAAAATGCTATCGTCGACAATAGATTACATAGTTCACATTAAACACCAAGAGAAGAACGTGATTAGTAAAAGACAGATGATTTAGGAAGTGAGTAACGAAGAGGTGGTCTGGTCCACACTTAAATAAACCACTGCTCTAGAGAAGGAATTGCAGCAGGGGATCATGCAGGCGACCTCATTAAAGAGAAACTGCTTGTTTTATAGTCATAGTATGAAGAACTGCAATGCCAACCAATTTCTCTTCATCTACCTAGGGGTTGATTGATGTAGAAGTTGACAGAAGCACATAACTGTGCATCACCATCAGCATTTGGCTCCTGAAAAAAATTCAGATAACAATAAGTTGAACTCTCATCCTCAATATCAGACCATCCTTGCGATGCAAAAGAAGAAACATATGATCAGTAAATTTGACCTGCATCCAGAAGAAAAACTTTCTGTCATCTGTATTGAACTTCAAAATGTAAACCCTTCCAGATGATTGATCAACCTGCACAGCCAAGAATGAGTACAGTAAGTGAACAATGATCAAATAAAACCACAAAGGCTTGGAAAGAAAAGAAGAAAGCAAAATACCTTCTCAAAAACTGCCTCATCAGGAAAAACAATCTGATCCTGCAATATCTTCCGTTAAGTAAAACAATTATGCTTTGGGCATATTTAAAGAACAAGACCAACAAAATTAGCAGTAACAATGATAAAACGGTGGCTAGGAGAAATAAGGGAGAAACAAAAGAATTGTCAAATTGACAAAATTTCATTCATAACACCAATAGTAGTATGAATTCGTGGGTTGCATAGCCCTTATCAATAGATTCTACAATTCTTTCAGCCAAGCAATACCCCTTGGAGACTCAGCTAAACATTATAGTAATCAGAAAGGACTACAGCTCTACACCTACATTTTCAAGATCTCCTAAAAAAGCAGAAAATACAGCAAATAGGACTCCAACGAGGGAATTCCTTTAATATTCCACGGGGAGTCAACTTTTTAAGGCAAACACTCCTATTTAGAATAACATGACTTTATAAAAAATTATAAAATAAATACTGATAATTAAACCTGCGAAGAATACCTGAAAATATAAAATTACAATGATTTCACTTCAGAAACCATATATCAAAGAAACACTAATATTCATGAATTTTATCTTCCGTGCTTGAAAGTAATTCCACGTGAAGTAATAAGTCAAATCTTCAAATCACATATCTCCTATGTTGTACTTCACCCAAATAGTTAATTGTTGGACAAGTAACCCAGGCCTTTGTGCAGGTAGGTTAATGTGTTAGCCATTCCCATACTTCTGCAAAAAGACACTATCTTCTTATAGTGAGCTCCCTGACCTTCCTATTGCCTCTTTTCTGCATCTCAAGCGAGAAGTATAGAATGATAAAATCATAACACATGACTTCATAACACCAGATTATCCTTTATAATATCCTAGATGATAAAACTCCCAACAGAAGTTTGGAAACTGTCATTAATTCATAATTTCAGAAGGTAACATGTAGGAAAACCTATTAGTAATCCCATTTACAACTTGCTTCAAGCCAGACTGAAAATGTAAAATGAAAGTCTGCAACGCATATAGGGGTTAGCCTTTTTACAATGCATATCAAAGATATATAAATTGGATGAAAGTTCAATCAATACTATAAGGAACAACAGATAATAAAAAAAAATTAGGATACGTCTTCGACATCATTTTGTGTCCGATCAACCCACTGAAAATGGACAAGTCCCTCCTCACCCTACATAGAAAAGAAGATATTCGTTTTATATATCACTTCAAAATGCAAAAAAGGATAGCACAGGCTTTACAAACGAACACCAGATTGCAACAAGAACGAGTGTCCAGCATCAGAAACACCAGAAAACATATCTAACTCCTCCCAAACCTCAACAAAAATAGCCCTAAAACAAATAAATTTTGAAAATTCACCATACACCGTACCCTTAATATGCGAACCAGTCCTTTACGCGTATCAGGTACAACCCTTTTCCCCTCAAAAAACATTTTACCAGCTCGGAACTCCATCAAGGTTTCCTGCAAAGGATGATCATCATAAGACTGCATATAATCAGTCTTTATCAAAAGAACACAGAATCCAGAACAATGAGAGAGACAGTGGAGGGGGTTGGCGTACCCTTCAATCGAAGAAGATGAGAAAACCTAATTGAAGAAACACAATCCTAACTGAGAGCAGTTGGGGACGAGACAGTTGCAGCGAGTGTCATGCGAGGTGGAGAGAGAGAGAGAGCGAGGAGTTGACGAGAGAGAAGGACGCGGCGAGAAGTCTGGCTGTTATAGTCGAAAGAGATCTCTAGCCGCCGGCAACGCTAGAGAGAGAGAGCTTTGGGCTAACCGAACCTTATCAATACGCTTCAACCCAAAGTTGGCAGGAAAAAAATAAAAAAAAGCCATAAAAGCATCCAAATTGCATATATAGCCCCGTACTTTGGCCCATTTTACGAATGTAGCATGATTTTAACATTTTAACGATTGTAGCCTAACTTTTTAAAACCGATCAATTTTCAGATGTTTGCCATAGGATTTGGCTTCTTTATGGGGTCCTCACTGGTCCATCAAGAACAAGGTGTGTAAATTTTGAAACAATTCGAAAGCATGTGAGATCTCTATTTCTAGGATAGAAGAAACCTATGAAGAAGTTCTACTTCATATGTAAAAAATTGACTTCAATGGCCAATCGCTCCAGCCTTTGTTTTGTTCAGTTCTGAAAAAAAAACAATGTCTTGATAAATTAATTTTTAATGACTAAAAGAATTAATTAAAAGGTTTTCATAAGGATGATGATCACCTGAATTTAGAAAATTCATGAACCATTTATTTATTTTTATCTATTGTTTATCTCTCTGCTTTTTTTTAATCTATAATGAAGGATTATGATTTTTAATTGGACAAATTTATGACTTTACAAATTTAGAGAATCCATCTCCTCTATCAAATTTGCAAGGGGAAATCATAAATGTGTAGCTATCAATTGCTAGGCTATACTAGTACACTAGCAATAATGCAACATTTCATTGGATATTGGGTTTATTTTTTTAATTATAAAGGAGATTAATAGCCTGCTAAAAGAGAAATAATAAAATAATCTACTGTATTAATGCAGTAAAGATTCGAATTCTGTACGGAGAAATACGATACTCCCAACTGAGCTACGTTGTGTAGATATAAAAGTTTAGGTGTAAGGAGAATTTGGATGCTACCCAAACAAGGAAAAAAAGTACTAATCAATGAATTTTCTCATTAGGTGTTTTTCATTATTATTGAATTTTTATTTATTTATTTGGATTTTTGAGAGAGGGGGGGGGGGGGGGGGGGGGGGGGGGGGGCGCCGCGTGGGGGTAGAGTCAAGCGGACCAACACGAACGTATAGGACAAGAAGTACGAATTTCATGCTAAGAATACAAAAGGGTAAGGACTTGGTCAATCCTCCCCGGCATCTCTCTCTCTCTCACCATCTCCGTACCTATTCTTAGAGTATCCTCTCCTTCCGCTCGTCTCCCTCTCTCACACCCACAAACACACACACACTTCATCTGTGCTATCGAAATCCTATCCCTTCCCCCCCCCACCCCCCCCACCCCCCAAAAAAAACCTTCGCTGGCCTCCACCGCAACCTTCCAGATCGCTCCGCTCGCCGCCGCCATCCGTGAAGGTTGCGGAGGTCCTCGCCGCCGCCTCCGCCACTGCATGCGCGTGCACCTCCCATGACCCTCCTCCTCCTCCAGGCCGCGGTGCTCGTCTCGGCCGCCACCGCAGTCGGCAATGGAGCGGTGGCGTCGCCGGAATCCCAGATCCTCCTCACCTTCATGGCCCAATTCAACGGCCGCGGCGCCCCATTCGCCACGTGGGATGCCTCGGCTGCGAGCCCGTGCTCGTGGGCCGGCGTCCTTTGCCAGCAGGGGACGGTGTGGGGACTGAAACTCGAGAACATGGGTCTCGCGGGGCCTGTGAGTTTGGACTCCCTTAAGGATTTACAGCATTTTAGATTCTTGAGCTTGATGAACAACAATTGCAGTGGCGCGTTGCCGGCTATGAGCCATCTTCCTGGGTTGAGGTCGGTTTATTTCTCGAACAATGACTTCTCCGGGAAAATCCCGGACGACGCTTTTGTTTCTTCAAGGTTCTTGAGCAAACTTTACCTGGCGAATAACAATTTATCTGGTGACATTCCGAGTTCCTTAACGAAATTGAACAAACTCTTTGAACTAAGCCTCGAGAATAACAAGTTTGAAGGATCGATTCCAGATCTTGGCCGCGTGAAACGTCTAAATGTGTCGTCTAATTTGTTATCCGGTGCGATTCCGAATAGCCTCTCTAAGATGAGGGAATCGTCGTTCATCGGTAAGCCCTAATAAATTTTGATTATGTTTATTTGCTAGACTAGAAATTCCCCAAGATTATTATTTTTTTTGGGGTCAAGAAAGCTTTTTCATTAAGCAATAAATTAGTAGTTCGTATTATTATAAAATCACATGCTCTAGCGCGTGGCAAGATTCGAATATCTATGTGCTAATTCAATTATTGTATGGATCAGCAATATGTTATTAATAGTTTGTGTTAATTGATTATTTTTTTGGTCGAACATAAATCCTTCTTAATTATATTTTTCTAGGGAGGTTTTGTAACATTTTGGTTTTTCCTAAGGGAAAATAAAGTCGTTTTAGTTAGTACGGAAAAAACATGTTAAGCGCGAAAACAACATGGATATATATATATTTTTTGGTAACCATGAGCAATATAGTACTCTAATCACTAAGATTCGATTATGTGCTAATTGATTTCTTGTGCTCCACAGGAAATGAAGCCCTATGTGGACCGCCACTATCAAAGCCGTGCTCAGCTCCTCCTCCCACTGCCAGCGCTGGCTCGGCGGCCCCACCACCGTCAAAGTCGAAAACAACGACTCTCATCATTGCCGTCGCCATCGCTGTTGCATCGATCGCGCTAACCGCAATCTGCGGGTTGATCCTAATAATCGTACGCAGCCACCAGCGATCATCATCCCAGTCTCCTCAATTCGAGGAGGCCCCCGTACCATCCAACGCGAGGAGGATGAAGGCGACGGGGACCTCGGAGCATGGGTCGGCGGCGAGGGTGGGAAATAACAAGGGGGAGCCTGGGAAGCTGTGCTTCTTGAGGGAGGGAGACGATGGCTGGTTCGAGCTGGCGGATCTGTTGAAGGCGTCGGCGGAGATATTGGGGAGTGGGTGCTTTGGGTCGTCGTACAAGGCGGGACTGGTGTCCGGGCCGGTGATGGTGGTGAAGAGATTCCGACAGATGAATAATGTGAACAGGGATGAGTTTCAGGAGCACATGAGGAGGCTTGGGAGGTTTGATCACCCAAACTTGATCCCTCTCGTTGCGTACTATTACCGCAAGGAAGAGAAGCTGCTGATTACTGAGTACATTCAGAATGGCAGTTTGGCTATGCGTCTTCACGGTATGCATATCTTTACTCCCTCTCCTCTCTTATATTAGTGCGTGGTGTCTTTTAATAGGTGCAATTAGGCAAAAACACATTTAACATGGTGACTTGATTTTGCCCAAAATCAGTAATCTCTACCATTACAATGCGGGAAGAGAGGGGTGAACAGTGAAATTAGACAAGTTATTATTTTGAGTTCCTAAATTATCCTTGCACAAAAATGTCTTACACATTCAAATATATATACAAAATGACCAAAATACCCTTAGAAGCGAAGGAGGGAAAAGGTCAAAAAAAATCATTGCAAACCATAAAAAAATGCACTTAAATGACCATAAACACTGCCCAAAAGTACAAAATACCCAAATATGCATTGAGGGTTATAGATCACACGCATAGCTTGCAGCCAAGACTAGTCTAGTATTAGTATAGATATTGGGCTAGCATCAGACTAGACAATTTTGATGATGTGCATGGTGTTTTGTCTTTTTAATCGACTAGTAAAAGAAGGATGATCTCAAGAATTAAATACCCATGAATTAAAATGGTGTTCTTTTACTTTATTATCGGACAACCATGCTCATTATTTATTTACACACAGACAAACCTTAAATCAATTATTTACTTTGCAAACCCTCTTCTTTTTGATTGATGAACACACATAGACGCACCTAGCTTTAAAATTATAATGATTCGAGCCCTCATGTTTACCTAACATTAAGACTTTATTATACATGTTGGTAAAAGCTCTGTGTGAATTTAAAATAGCTCACTTACATCGGGTGAACATTTTGCTTTTATAAATGGTATAATAATCTTTAGAGCCAATCTGGCTTCAGTATCCACACGCTAATTGTATCATCACTTCAAATGCATGCACATGCAGGGAGCCATTCGCAAGGGCTTCCACCCCTAGATTGGCCTGCCCGGCTCAACATCGTAAAGGGAGTCGCCAGGGGACTGTCCTACCTCTACAGCGAGGTGCCGAGCCTGGTGGCCCCCCACGGCCACCTCAAGTCCTCCAACGTCCTCCTCTCCCAAACCCTCGACCCGATCCTCACCGACTACGCCCTTGTCCCCGTCACGAACCAGGACCACGCGCACCGCCTTCTCGTCGGGTACAAGTCCCCGGAGTTCCTTCACCTCGGCCGCATCACCAAGAAGACCGACGTCTGGAGCCTCGGCATCCTCATCCTCGAGATCCTCACGGGGAAGGTCCCGGCGAAGTTCTTGCAGCCGAGCAGCGAGGGCAGCAGGGGCGGCAGGTCCGGCAGGGGCGGGAGCGGCAGCGACGGGGACTGGGACTTGGGGACCTGGGTCGACTCGATCGCGAGCCAACGCGAGTCGAGCGAGGTGTTCGACGAGTTGATGGGGAGGAGGTGCGAACGGGAGATGGCGAAGCTGTTGGGGATTGGGCTGAGTTGCTGCGAGGAGGATGTGGAGAAGAGGTTGGACGTGAGAGAGGCCGCGGAGAGGATCGAAGGGGTGAGGGATTTTGATGAGAAGGAGGTGGCGTTGTCTTCAGATGGAAGCACAAATGGGGAGGTTCGATATTCTAGAGGATAGTATGATTATTGGTCCTTTGATGTATTTTAAGGAGTTTGCACATATTATATATATTGTTTCAACTACTGGACTGATCATTCGAGATTCAGTATGTGTTGCGTTGGGTAAAGCGAAATGATTCATCTGAGGAAGCCATAGCTACCAACAAAGACGAATTTAATATGTTTTTCTAAACAAAGCCATATATTTAGTAGGATCAGTAGTCCATATTAGTCTGAGAGGGAGATAATGTAGATTAAAGTGCTGTATATGGCCAAGATTTGAACACTCAAAGCCAAGATAAAGCTTCTTTAAGAAGTTTCGAAATAAGTAAAATCTTTTTATAAGCTCTTTCAAAGTAATCTTTAATTAAAGAGAACAAAAGAATTACTTGATTTTGCAATATAGTATAAGGGAAGATATTCTTTTTTTCAAAGAAAATCTCATCATGAATAATTAATTTTGTAAAATTAATAAGTTCAATTAAAAAGGGTACGGACAATGAATCGTTGGAACGTTAGCTTGATTGTACTCACTTAAAGATATATATATTTTTTACTAGAAGGAAACAGTGTTATATGTGACTTTTTTAAGGCAGAACTTTCATGAATGGATCTCAATTGTGTCGATTGATTTGATTTTTTTTAATAATTATGACATCATACTCGAATTGAATCAATGTATAGTTACGAACTGAACACGCTAATGAGTTAACAAGTGTGCACTGTATCAATGTTTTCAAATTATATATTCAAAAAAAGGAGGAGGAGGAGAAGAAGGAATTAATTAAACCATAATATGCTATGAAGAACCTGTTTATCAAATATACAATTAAGGTGGATCATATAACTATTTTTAGTGAGACCCATATAAGAAATCTTATCTGTTACTTGTGTATTGGCACACATGCCTTGTCGTCATTTGTTCCTAAGAGGATAACATGATAATATTATTGCACATAAGTTTTTCTCCACGTGATCATCAAATTGTGTCAAACTAGCATTTAAATTCGAATAGATTAATGGATTACTCTCCGCCCAAACTGATGCTTTTTTTTGTCTAGCCCCGGAGTGGGATCCTGATCCTCTTACAAAACTCACACACAAAATGAGTAACGACATATTTTTGTACTAATTATAATCTTTTGTTTTTTCAAGATGAGTAATTAAATTCCTATAATTAATACTAAAATAAGTAGCAATACAGTTTTAAAAGAAAAGGGCAAACAAAAAAAAAAAAAAAAAGGAGAGAAGAAGAGGTTTGTCCAGGTCATGGGTCAACGCAGTAGAAATTGTTCCTATTTTGTCTGTGGCCAATAGAAGAAATGGTGAGGCGTCGTTTGAGGGAAGCGGGTGGTGGGGTCACCACACATTCTTCCGCTTTCCCATTAACGCCATCAATAGCATTGTAGTGATGGTGATGGTGTTGGCGCTATAAAGCGGTGGGAGTCTTCGAGTCCCTGCGTTTCTCCCTTCACAACAGGGAACACCTGAGCAATTAAGGCCTTTTTGTAGCGCCAAACCCTCCTCCTCTCGCTTGCCTATGGGAGAGGAGGCCTAGAGATCACAGAAAAGATCACAATTTCTGAAGTTGGGTCTTTGATCTTTGGCTTTCTCATCCCTACAGCCATGGCCAACATCTCCTTGGAAGATGTCAAGAACGAGACTGTTGACCTCGTAAGCATAAAAATAGAATCTTGAAATGCATTCCTTCGATACCCACCAAAAATGAAATCAAATTTTCATTTCGGTTGTTTGTGGGTTCTCTGTATTTGGTCTTCATTTTTTATGGATTTAGAACTGTTTTGATGGGCATTATGTTGTTTCTAACTTCTGTGAGCGATACTGATAGAAAACGTTTAAAATGTGTGAAGGAGCGAATCCCTGTGGAGGAAGTGTTTGAGCAGCTAAAATGTACCAGGGAAGGATTGAAAACCGAGGATGGGGAGCAGAGGCTCCAAATCTTTGGCCCAAATAAACTCGAGGAGAAAAAGGTACATCTTCTTTTCCTCCTCCTTCTTCTCCTTCTTCTTCTTCTTCTTTTCCAGAAATATCTTGTTATTACTTGTCATTTTTTGAATCGAAGACATGGTTACTGATGAAATCCCCTCAAAAACAAAATTGTACAGGACAGTAAGTTTCTCAAGTTCTTGGGGTTTATGTGGAATCCTCTATCATGGGTCATGGAGTGTGCGGCTATTATGGCCATTGCTCTGGCAAATGGAGGGGTAAGTATCATACAATGAGATTTTCTCCATCATACAATTCTTTCTCTTCCTCTCTCTGTATATTGCTGATGATATATGATGAATGTTTGATCAGGGCAAGCCTCCGGATTGGCAAGACTTTGTAGGTATAGTTGTCTTGCTCATTATCAACTCAACTATCAGCTTTATTGAAGAAAACAACGCCGGAAACGCTGCAGCGGCTCTGATGGCAGGCCTAGCTCCCAAAACTAAGGTATTTACGGCTTATACTTTCATCATAGTGTCTGAATTAATTCAAAGGAAAGCCTATGATTAACTCCTTCCCTCTCTATATATATGAACAATGAAGGTGTTGAGGGATGGGAAATGGAGCGAACAGGAGGCAGCAATCCTAGTTCCAGGAGATGTGATTAGCATTAAGTTGGGAGACATTGTCCCTGCTGATGCCCGTCTCCTGGAAGGCGATCCCCTGAAGATCGACCAATCGGCTCTCACCGGTGAGTCCCTTCCCGTGACAAAGAACCCCGGAGATGAAGTCTTCTCTGGTTCCACCTGCAAGCAGGGCGAGATTGAGGCTGTTGTTATCGCCACCGGTGTCCACACCTTCTTTGGCAAAGCTGCCCACCTGGTTGACAGCACCAATCAAGTTGGCCACTTCCAAAAGGTACATATAGTTGGGTTTTGGTAAATATAATGTGCGTCACTAAGAATTTGCCTAGAGCAGCGCTCTTAAACAAATCTCTTGATTAAAAAAAGCTGGACTTTTTAACAAAACGATGTTATTTTGTTTAAAATGATGTAGCTCCATCAAAAAAGATTATCTAATTCTGTCTCTAAAGTATACTATACCTGATGACTTTACCTTTAATTTGAATGATTGATTAGGTTTTGACCGCCATTGGTAACTTCTGCATCTGCTCTATTGCTCTCGGAATGTTGGTGGAGGTAGTAGTGATGTACCCCATCCAGCACAGGAAGTACAGAGAGGGTATTGACAACCTTTTGGTGCTTCTCATTGGAGGGATCCCTATTGCCATGCCAACTGTCTTGTCGGTCACCATGGCTATTGGGTCTCACCGGTTGTCGGAGCAGGGAGCCATCACCAAGAGGATGACCGCCATCGAAGAAATGGCCGGAATGGATGTCCTCTGCAGCGACAAGACCGGCACCCTCACCCTCAACAAGCTCTCAGTTGACAAGAATATGGTTGAGGTTGGTTACTTCACCTGCATTTGTTTAATTTCTACTAAGGAATATAGAAATTTGTTTAGTTTTTTTTTTTTTTCCACCATGTCCGAACTGAAGATACCAAGATAATAAATTGTAGCATTTCAATTAATAGAATCTTAAGGATGCCCCAAACAAGGCCGATAGATTTGGGGATTGGAATTTGGAAGCCTCCACGATTTTCATGGTACTAGAACAAGCAATCAACAACTGTATGACTCAGATGTTGCCGCGTCTATGTTGCCGCGTCTACTCTCTGTCACCTGATATAAATTGCCCAGCTGTTAAGCCTTGCAACCCAAATAATAAAATCCCACTCTATGCAAAATGATTTTGGAATGAGAGCATCTGGACTTATAACTATGCATAATCATACCTGTAGGCATTTCAAAAGAACATGGATAAGGACACTGTCCTTTTGCTTGCTGCCCGGGCTTCCAGGGTAGAAAACCAGGATGCCATTGATGCTTCGATTGTTGGGATGTTGGGGGATCCCAAGGAGGTATGGACGTTGTTCCATTTCATACTTTGTAAAAGAGCCAATGCCTTGTTGTTTTTATGCACAAAGTGAAGTGAATTTTCTGTGTGTTCATTGAAATCATTTAGGCGAGAGCAGGGATCAAAGAGGTGCACTTCCTTCCCTTCAACCCCGTAGAAAAGCGTACTGCAATCACCTACATTGATGCTGATGGAAATTGGCATCGGTGCAGTAAGGGAGCTCCCGAGCAGATAATTGACCTTTGCAACCTCAAGGGGGATGTGAGGAACAAGGCCCATTCCATCATCGACAAATTCGCCGAACGCGGTCTTCGTTCTTTGGGTGTTGCCCGGCAGGTGAGAGTCTACTCAATGTTCATAATGCAATGAAAACTTCAGAAAGATATTTGTTAACAATTGCGAATGAGAATGTTTGTTATAATGCAATTGGATTGAGCAGACTGTTCCAGAGAAGACCAAAGAGAGCGCGGGATCACCATGGGAGTTTGTGGGTCTCATGCCCCTCTTCGACCCCCCAAGGCATGACAGTGCCGAGACAATCCGCCGCGCTCTCAACCTTGGCGTTAATGTCAAGATGATCACCGGTGATCAGCTAGCCATTGGGAAAGAGACTGGTCGAAGGCTTGGCATGGGCACCAACATGTACCCGTCATCCTCTCTCCTTGGCCAGAGCAAGGATGAGTCCATCGCCTCCATTCCCGTTGATGAGCTCATTGAAAAGGCAGATGGTTTCGCTGGAGTCTTCCCTGGTAATAATCAAATCTAACCAAATCCTAGTCCTAATATGTATAGTTACGCAAATAGACGAGAATTTAGAGGATCAAGAAACCTTTGAAATAGATCCCGCCATAAATGACATTGTTTTGAGGTCTCTAGTTGAATAATTTTTTGAGTTCGAACTCATTTACTCTTTTTAAAAGTTTTAAACCCTACTGCTAGCTGGGTTAGCTAGTACGTATTAATGTTTTGACTTTGGTACAAATGCAGAGCACAAGTATGAGATTGTTAAGAAGCTGCAAGAGAGGAAGCACATTTGTGGGATGACGGGAGACGGTGTGAATGATGCCCCGGCCCTGAAGAGGGCAGACATAGGCATTGCAGTGGCCGATGCAACTGATGCTGCCCGAGGCGCGTCTGACATCGTGTTGACGGAGCCAGGATTGAGTGTGATCGTGAGTGCTGTGTTGACGAGCCGAGCCATCTTCCAGAGGATGAAGAACTACACCATCTACGCGGTCTCCATCACGATCCGTATCGTGTTGGGATTCATGCTCATCGCTCTCATCTGGAAGTTCGACTTCTCGCCCTTCATGGTCCTCATCATTGCCATCCTCAATGACGGAACCATCATGACCATCTCCAAGGACAGGGTGAAGCCATCCCCCGTGCCCGACTCATGGAAGCTTAAGGAGATCTTTGCCACTGGGGTTGTCCTAGGAACCTACCTCGCTCTCATGACTGTGGTTTTCTTCTACCTCGCACACGACACCACATTCTTCTCCGTAAGTGTGAATTAAGCTAACTAGGGCTAGTTTGGGACAAGCTATATGTTCCAACACCTTCTTGTTCTCAGAAAATTCCAGTAGTTTGGGGTACTAATAGCGGTAATGTAAATTGTCATTATATTGCAGAATGTTTTCGGGGTGAAACCGATCAGCGAAAATCTAGATGAGATTACTGCTGCTCTGTACCTTCAAGTGAGCATCATCAGTCAGGCACTCATCTTCGTGACCCGGTCACGAAGCTGGTCCTTTGTTGAGCGCCCCGGTCTCTTGCTTCTTGGTGCCTTCCTTGCTGCACAGCTGGTTAGTATCAATGTCCACCCAGGAACGTCCCAACACGTAGGGAAGTTAAATTGTATTGATTCTTTCACATATAAATGTAGGTGGCCACCTTGATTACCGTCTATGCAAGCTGGGGATTTGCTAGGATCCAGGGGATTGGATGGGGATGGGCCGGAGCGATCTGGGTTTTCAGCATCGTCACCTACTTCCCGCTCGATGTTCTCAAGTTCATCATCCGATACGCGTTGAGCGGCAAGGCCTGGGACAATCTGCTCCAGAACAAGGTTTCTACATACCGAATTGGGTTTTTTAAATTTTTTTTATATGCCTTCTATAATTCACTTGTTTGTTAAGAATAAGGTCGCACTCACCCTTGTTCTGTTTTTGGATTTTGTAGACTGCTTTTACGACGAAGAAGGATTATGGAAAGGGAGAGAGGGAGGCGCAATGGGCTACAGCACAGCGCACCCTTCACGGTCTTCAGTCCGCAGAGAACACATCGAGCCTCTTCAATGAAACTAACGACTACAGGGAGTTGTCTGAGATTGCAGAGCAGGCTAAGAGGCGCGCCGAAGTTGCAAGGTAAATATATATATATATATATCTTATAAAGTACAATGAATGCGTCGCTGTGAGAAGAGAAACACTTACATGGGACGGTGGCACCACATTATTTGTGCGTGCAGTTCAATTAAAAACGATTCCTTCAATTTTTATAGAAAGGAACTCCAAAGTTGTAAGTGGCTCCAAAGACTTAAATAAAATTGATGGATGAACAATTATTGATTGGATTGTGGCGAAAGACGGTCTCCTGTGTAGTTTCTGTTTTCATTGGGACAAGCATAACATTCAACATTTTGATGAGATATGCTTTAATTGTGACAACAGGCTGAGGGAGCTTCATACCCTCAAGGGGCACGTCGAATCAGTGGTGAAGCTGAAGGGTTTGGACATTGAGACCATTCAACAGCACTACACAGTTTAAGGCTACATAACGAAGGTTTAACTTAATTGGACGGAGAATGATTTGTTTGTGAAGGGGTTTAGGTTTGGCGGGCGTCATTGTTAGTTTCTATTCTTTTATTTCATTCGTTCTTTCCCTGTTCACCTTTTTTTTCACTCCCATTCTTCTGTAATTTTATTTATTTTTTTTTTTATCGATGGAATTAGAGAAGGGACGCACTGAAAAATCAGGGATAAATCTCTATCGATGGAATTAATTCTATTTTGTCCTATGCATTAAATGCGTTGATGTGCACTATCATGTGATAATGTGATTCACTCCTCAACTGAGAGCAATTCCGGACCAAGTAGTTTTATGTTTACGTAAAATTCTTTTTCAACTGAGCAATTTCTACCATCATTTATTTATTTAGTAATGAATAGTGAAAGTTACAAGGTTCGTCAAACTTTTAACCCATGCAGGGTGGGGAGTGAATTGGCTGACGAGATGGTAGACGACGCTTCTTATTCTGTACTCTTATGTCCTCCTCCCTCGTTTGTTCAGAGGTTCCATGCCTTGTAAGCTGCAATCACCAAGAAATACAAATAAATAAATAAATAAAATATTTGAAGGGAATAAAGGAATGAACGAGGGAAGCGGTGTTTCATTATGGTTTATGTTTTCAAACAATAGAACAAGGAATTGATTTGCATATGGAAAGAAACACCTTGTTTAGAAATCTTCCAGTTACTGTCCCCATTGACGGCCCAGAAGAAATAGCCCCCAAGCCCATGGGCCTTGGCAAACTTGACCTTCTTCGCGATTGACCTAACATCGTCGTACCCAATCCATGAGGTCCCTGCAAAAGAGTACGTGGACACGGTCCGACCGTCGTAGACCACCGTGGCCCCATTCTTGGCATTGAACTCCTCCACCTCCACATACTTCATCGTCCCTTCTTCTCCGGGCCCCAACCCCACAGCCGGGGCTCCGATCCCGTGCGACGCGGGGTCCTTCAGCTCCCACGTCCGACCGTACAAGGGGAGTCCCATGACCAGCTTGTGCAGGGGCACCCCGGCCCGAGCCCACGAACCCAGCCCATAACTCGTGCTGATGTTGCTGTTCGGGTCGTACAGCGCTGCTTGGGCCCCGGTTGCGGAAGTGTCCCACGACCCGTGATAGTCGTAGCACATCGCGTTGATGACGTCCAGGTTTTTGCCGAGCGAGGCCACGGGGTAGGAGCGGCGGACGTCGGAAAGGAAGAACTCCGGGGAGAAGTAGACGGCGGCGGAGAGGAGGAGGCGGGGCCGGGATGTGGCGGCAGCCTCCTTCTCGGTGGCGGAACGCCAGTCGGCTAGTAAGCTGGCCAAGTAGGACATCTCTTTCGGGGTTTCGGGGAATTCCCAGTCGAGGTCCAGCCCGTCAAACCCGAATCTCCTGGCGACGTCGATGGTGGAGCGGATGAAACGGCCGCGGTTGGAGGGCTGGGAAGCTATGCGGGCGAAGAGGGTGGAGTCGCTGCCGCCGCCGCCGATGGAGATGAGGGTCTTAACAGGAGGGGTTTTACGGCGAAGCGTGGAGGTGAAGCCGGAGAGGAGAAGGGCGGTGGAATCGGGTACCTCGAGCTCGAAGGTGAGGTTGTTGGGAACGAGGAACGCGTAGTAGAGATGGGTAAACGGCGAAGTATCGATGGCGGAGGGTGGGAAATCGGAGTAGGCCCATGAAGGGTAGTAGGCGCCTCTCACGGTAGCCGCCGCCGCCGCCGCCGCAGTGGCGAAAGTCAATGCCAGAAGGGGAAGGATAAAGGCGTTGAGGAGGCGTGCCATGGTGTGTTTGAGGGCGGGGGGGAGGGGGGGGGGGTGCAAAGGGCTTGATATGCGCATTATATTTATAGATGAAAATGCGGGCTTTGGTGGGATGAATTAAAAGGATAGAATGAGCATAGTGTGAAGGCGGGGAGACATGAGAAGTGGATTAGGTGAGTTGTTCACTTCTCTAGAAAGGCAGCGGGCGGCCGCCGTGCGCGACTCATTCAAGGGAAGTGAGGAAGGGGTTGACTTATCCATTATTCAATGGTGGGGCTGCGTTTCTAGTACTATATTTGAGCTGTAGCCTTGATTTGTTTTATAACCATAACCAAGGGGGTTGACTAATCCACTATTCAATTGGTGGGGGGTGGTCCTCGTTTCTAGTGGCATATTCGAGCTGTAGCCTTATAACTCACGTTGATATTGTGTATTTTATTGGATTTCGAATGGCTATGGAATCATTTGGGAATGGAACCGGGTCCCCACCCCAATTGTTTGCATTCAGAATAAAAATTCCCTTTTCTCCTCCCCCGATCATCATAGGCAGCCCAACCATTGCTGACCGTCTGATTCGAGAATTAATCAGACCGGTCGACTAATTAAACCAGATTAATTTGACTAGAATATTATGAATCTTTAACGTTTAATTATAAGTGCTTTTGTTCGATGCTGTCCTTGAATATGCAGCTGACAAAGGTCATTCAGGGTTAGTGTAGCCATCGGCATCGATGCGCTTATATCGTTATTGGGGCACCATTACGTAATTGAGATATAATTTGAACAGAAGTCTTGCTGTGGCTGTGATTCATCCCCCTCATCTTCATCCTGTTTCGTCGAAAAGCAGTGTATATTACAACTGTATTCATGTATTATGAACAGTACTCTTCTGTTTGCATGATCCCTTATCTCGTTTCATTGTCTTTGCTATCTTTCCTCTTTTATAGGCCCAAAACCAATGAAGTTATTAAACTTTGTACGATAGATCACATTTGGCGTCGAATTTTACAAAAGAGAAAGGGTACATTCTAAATTATACAGTAGAGGGATCAAAGATCATTTGTGCAGAGGGGGACAGAAAAACGGAACTATTAGGGCCGAAGAAGAACCCATGTATGTAATGTCAGAGATATTGCTTCATTTTCCTAATGTATGTTATATATTATACTCTCGAACACACCCCAACATTGTTCTTCCCTAATTTTAACATATGATAATACAATTGATTTCAACAAACATATGCAGCTGATAGTTAAAAATTGCATCAGACTTGGCGTAATCCTCAGCCTCATTCCGGTAAAACAGTCAGTCATCGGGCCACAATTTCCGTCATCGTGGTACGATTCGAACAGATGTCTGGTAAGGTCGATGTACCTCCCTCGCGTTGCGTCGAAAAAGCGGGCTTTCGTGGCACGGGAACAACTACTGTTTCGTTTTTCAGCATGGAGAACACTTCCAACATGGAAGGCCTGTCTTCTCCTCTTTCCTGTACGCACAACAGAGCAACTTGCATGCATTTCAGGAGCTTCCACGGCGAAGACGAGTCGTCCAGTGACGGATCCGTGAATTCCAAGCCATTTCCAATGCTCCATAGATCAAATGCCTGCAGTCATTTCAATGTTGCGTCCGCAATATTAGTCCACAAACAAAATTTAGGACTGCAATGACAGTTGGAACATATTCTGTCTATTGAACTTACATACTCCAGAAGGTTTAAGTTCTCCAGTGGACCATAAAAGCACGAATTCCTCTTGCCACTTATGATCTGCAAAAGTAGAACTCCGAAGCTATAAACGTCGTACTTCGTGGAGTATGTCCCGTCTTTAACGTACTCCGGAGGAACGTACCCGCTGCAGTTCAAGCATTTGGATCACTGTAAAGAATTTCGAACAGGAAACGTGCAACTGGGAGGTGGAAAATTCTTACTAAGTTCCAACAATCTTTCCCGTGTTCGCCTCGAGCATGCCCTTGCGGAAAATTCTTGCCATGCCAAAGTCGGATATCTTGGGTTTCATCTGGCTGTCCAACAGGATGTTGCTGGCCTTCAAGTCCCGGTGAATTATTGTTAGCCTCGAGTACTCTTGGAGATATAAAAGGCCCTGAATAATACCCTCAATGATTTCTACTCGTTTCTCCCAATCTAGCAATCTTCCTCGGAATGGATCTGTACAAAAAAAGGTTATCAAATTTCACACTTACATATAGAATACTGGTAGCATGCGTGGATTTTCAGGCTTGCGTACCATAGATGTAGCGATTCAAGCTTTTGTTTGGCATGTACTCATAGATGAGCATCTTTTCGTCTCTTTCAGTACAAAATCCAAGAACTTTAACTAGATTTACATGCTGGAGTTTAGCAGTAAGTGAAACTTCGTTTTCGAACTCCTCCAGACCTTGCTCCGAGGTTAGTGAGAGCCTCTTCACTGCTATTTCCTTTCCTTTGCGTAGTGTAGCCTGACAATACGGAGAACAATGATTTTAATATTAGCCACCAATTCTACTGCGAGAAACTTAGTCCTACAATTCAATTAATAAGATCTTTGAGTGAAGGGCCATGGGCCATCACAAATACTAGATCTCTCTGAGATACTGCAAAAACATTTACTAATGGCTTCCAACTTTAGTTTACATAATGTCGTTAACAAATAGACTTTCAATTAGAAAGCATGTCATGTGACCTATTGCAATCCTAAGGATTTTCGTCATTGGAAGATCGGATGATAAGGTTCATCTTCCCGAATATCGATCGAAATTCTATCACTTCAATAACTTTTAGCCCTAGAAATGTGGAAATACCTCACAATTATTGTAGCTACCTAAAAACTTTAACAGGAAAGTATACCTCATAACAATGGGTAAGCTTCTAAACTATGTAATGTTGCTTGGAGGAGTATTAGCTGAAGAGGCGAAGCGTTAGGATCACTATATGACTATATTAGAATGGTAAATTCATGAAGTTGGTGGGCGATATAGGCTTCACTTTTAGTTGTAATTAGTGTTTTTTTTCAGGTATCCAAACATTTGATGATATTTTACATCCTTATATATATGTTTTAGTATATGCTACATAAATATGAATTGGATTGAACAGGCCTTGCAGGTTAGAGTTTATTGACATACAAACCTTAGATATATTATATAGATATTGATTGGAAGAAACAACTTATGTATTCCAAACTCGATACTTGGGATGTAATGCTTTAAGTAATGGCTTAAACCCTAACACAAACCCCTACTATAGGATCGGCTAGGTCTAATTTCTCATAGTGGCTAAGGGCACTGTACTCAAAACAAGTACAGAAACAAGGTGGAAAGAAAGTTCTGTTTCTTCATTCATAACTTTCCATATCAGCTTTTCCCAGGAATATTTTGTATGTGAAATTCAGCCCCCAATTCACATAAAGCACATGCACAGGACCAAAAATTACCTTGTAAACAGATCCATATCCACCTTCTCCAAGCTTAGTTTCAATTGAGAAGTTGTTTGTGGCAGCTTTTATGTCAGAAAAGTGGAAGGCTCTAAGATGAGACTCCTTGTTTTTGCTGTGATTTCCTGTCACTCCATGTTGTTGTTCATCATCTGAATCTGTCATCCCTACAAAAACATGGCAAGAAGTGAAGGACGGAAACTGCCGATGGTGTGTGAGCGATGAATTCCTTCCATTTTCATGCTTGATGTGGGGGTACCAAACTTGATGCGTGAAAATGTTACCTTTCGATTTTCGCAGTCTCCATCTCAAGTAAACCGTCACGAAACCGAGGAGAATGACTGTGGCAACTGATCCCGCCATAATTGCCAGCAATCGCCCCTTGTTCCGATGATTTGGAACCGAACCTCGAGCTGTGGCCATTGTTCATTGCAGGATTAGAGCGTAACAGAACAGTCTTATGCATGCCGGTAAGTTAAATTTCACTTCATTCTCCCCAAAAATAAATAATGAAGATGAAAGAAGCAACTCCATCCGCGGCCTTAGTATTTATCATGATTAGTAGTGACCTTAACGTGCTTCTTAATCTACTGAAAAAGGGTCAAAAAAATTGACTTTGATGATTGAAGCTTTTGTGTGGTGAATGTGATTGTGGGTGCGTCATATAAGTTCAAACAGAGCATCTTCTTTGCTAGCTTTTTTGGGTAAAAATTTGCCTAGGACCGTGGTTCGGGGTCCTATACACTGTACCCAGATTTGCTCCATATCTGTATTCCGTTTGAGGGTACATAGAAAACAGAAAAAGGGAAAATGATGATGATGATGATGTTGAACGCCGTTGAAGAAATCTAGCTTGCTCTATTAGCTTTGGTTTTGATGGCTGAAAGATTGCACTTGAAGATCAGCAACCCAACGATCAAATTGAATGAGTTTGAAGGACTTGATGACTCTGGCAAAGACCCCAGGAGAGGTTCCAATTTAGGGTCATGGGCATCACCCAAAGCTCTCAAATGAAGAGTGGAACATGGGATAGGAAGAAAGCCTTGAATGCCAACGCTCACCAGCAAATTTAAATTTAAAAATTAAAAAAATTAATTTAAAAAAAAGAAAAAAAAAGAAAAAACGGGGGCAGCTCCAGATGCTTGCCCCTTAAAGGCTGTTTGATGGGACACGACTCGAGAACTATAAGGTTTCATCGTAATCAAAGGAAAATGACGGGGTCAATCTTTATGGGAATAATGGTGTCGGAAAGGAGGGAAGGTAACGTGGCGAGGGCATGGGCCTAGGCCTCTTTGCCATAAGAAAATTTGTTACTGGGCCGTATCACTGAGCCATGATGGGCCACTATTTTAAAAACTGAGAAGCTGCTCGGCCCGTTACAGAACCTTGTCATGGGCCGACCTGGCCCATGAACACCTTAGTTTACCCCCACATGCTTAGTATTGGGTCGTGATTGTATAGCACCAATAGTAAGGCCTGGTGAGAGTTATGGTTCAGGAAAAAAATAATAATAATAACAAAACAAAACACACAAAAAAGAAAAAGAAAAAAAGAAAAAGAAAAGCTTCTTTGGTACACTGTTATGGTCTAGTGTAGAGTACTATTTATCTCCAAAAGTAGTTCTTATTTACTAGTCGTATTGCACATGTAAAGCATGTGCTAAACAACTTTGATTGATAGGAAATAGATGCTTTTCACCGCAATCCCTTTCTAGTAGTAACATCAGACGTATTGCATGGACCCAGGGGAGAGGATTCAAACGGCTGTTCTCATAAGGAAAAAATCCTAGGGAACATTGTTTTGAATGGAGTAAGATACAAGGAAAATGAACCAAGACAGGATGCATGCAGGCTGAGAGGAGTCAAAGTCAACTAGTCGAGAACAACAAGAAAAAAAAGAATATTAGAACTTCATATTGAATGAAAGATGCCTTCCACGAGATTGGAATGGACTGAGACATAGGGTGTATGCATACTAAGAAAATCGCTCCTTGCTCTTCACGATTCTAGGATTTGATTAATGGAAAAAAACGGCTTTCCATCCTACCCCCTTTTTAATAGTAGGGAGAAAATTGACCGGTGGATAATTGAGTGAATAATTTTCATAACTGCAAAATATTTTATTTATAATTTTATCAAGACGGTTTTGAGGGGATATTGGAATGTTCAAAAGAAAATAAGTATATTTTAAACATTTTAAGATTTTGGGGTTTGATTGATAGAAAATAATCGCTTTTCACCCTAACCCTTTTATAATAGTAAGATTAGTCGTATTGCATGCGCGTGCTCAATAACTCGATTGTGTCGATATAATTTTTAATATAAATTGATTTAAATACATAAAACTAAACAATAACAAAGACTGAAAAAAAAAACCCGAAGAAGAAGGAGAAGGAGAAGATGAGTACATTCTAAAACGGATAAAAGTGAAGAAAGTGGAGAGAAAATGTGGTAGAGTTTCGAGGAAGGAAATTTTATGTTTGTTTTTTTTCATGGGAAGAGCATACCCCTATGACTCAATTACCTGCGGCCGAGGAAAGTGCCCAATTGTAGTCGTGCGCGAGCTGCCACGCAGCGTAACCAAGCAACCCTTTCTTCTTGGCGTACAAAACCTTAGCAGTAACAGCCTTAACATCGTCAAACCCGACCCAATCCCCGTTCACGGCGAAGTAGTTCACCACGTACGTCTCATCGTACACCACCGTCGCCCCTTTCCCACTCCCCGTGTTCATGCATTCCATGATCTGCTTGTACGATCTATACCCTTGCCCGCTGATGGCCGGCCCCAGGGATGGGGCACCCAGCCCCGTGTCGCTCCGATCCGCAAGCCTCCACGCATACCCGTGAAACGGAAGGCACAGCACCATCTTCTTCGCCGGCATCCCCTTCTGAATCCACGCGTCGATCCAGTGATCGGTGCTCATGTGGCTCCTCGGGTCGTAAAGGGCCGCGTGCGCCGCTGTGAAGCTGGTCCAGGACGGCGCGTGGTAATCCATTGCCAGCACGTGCACCCAATCGAGGTTCTGGCTCATCGAGCCGACCGGGTAGCTCGCCGGGACCTGGTTCTCCCGAGGGAGGTCGGGCGAGTAATGAACCGCCATGGTCAAGACCAGTTTGGGGTTGGACGAACTCGATTCGGAGTCGACCGCGGCCCTCCACTCGTCGAGGAGGAGGGCCAAGTTGGACATGTCGTAGGTGGTGTTGGGGGCGGAGCCCGGCCACAGAAGGTCGAGGCCATTGAATCCAAAGCGCCTCGCGGTGACGATAGAGGAATCGATGAAGGACTTTCGGGTGGAAGGTCGATCGAGCATGGCGGAGAAGGCGGAGGCGTCCGCTCTGGGACCGCCGACGGAGAGGAGGGTGGTGAGGGATGGATTCTTTACGCGGACGGTATTGGAGAAGGTGTTGAAGAAGGAAGTGGGGAGGAAGAGGGTGTAGGTGGAGGAATCGAGTCCCGCAAAGGCGCAGATGAGGTGGGTGAAGAGGGCGGATTCTACGTCGGAAATCGAGAACTCGTTGTCGGAAAACCAGTACCCGGATTTCATCCAGCTAGTAGTCAGGGCGGCCTTGTCGGAGGACCCGGGGTGAAGTGAGAGGAGAAGAATGAAGAGGAGGAGGAGGAGATGTTTGGGCGCCATTGTGTGAGCAGCAGTGCCAAAAAAAAAACCTACCAGAAAATATACATGTCCCGGGTTGATCAAGTCTAAATAGAGTTTGGCAAGCCTCACCTCTCTGGCATGTCAACGTTACATGTTAATATAATAACTCAGGTGTACATAACTCATTGACTGTGTGATATTATATCCATAAAACTTCTTTCACCCGACCCGAGATACCTTTTCGGAGCGCTGAGAAAAAATAACTTGGACAACACGATAAAGATGGAAAGAAACAAAGAATTCCGCTAGAGCTTTCGCTTTCGATTGAAGGATTGAATCACCTCAATTTGTGAAGGTACCATCCACTCGTTTATCTATTTAAATATTTACTGATCTCTTTATTTGCATTCACATTTATTTACCTTTTTTTTTTTTTGGCTTCTTAGTCTAACAAAATTCACCTTTATAAGTAGTGGCATTCAAATGGTTATTACATGTGGAATGTTTGCATGACTGTATCATTGTCAATTGTAGTTTGTCAGATTGAATCAAAATGGGATAATTTTTTAAGAAAAATTTGTAAATTTTCAGAATTTATACGTAGAGTATTTATCTCTCTTTGAAAGTAAAAATAAAAAATAAAAAATAAAAAATGAATTTTTTTATATTTTTATCGCATGTATATACATGTTATATATTTACTCATGATGACCGAAATTTTTTATTTATTTATTCATAATTTCATTGCGGTATTTATTTACTGTCAATCACTCTGCCCTCCCAACAACCTGAAAACTTTTATTCACTGTTTGAAAATGTCCAATTGGTGAAAATAAAATAAAAAATAAGAAAAATATTTGGGAAGGCTCGTATTCAAACATCCTATGGTTTTCTGGGTGCTTTCTGGGTTCATACACAGCATGAGCTCGACACATTTGTACAGATCTTATGAATATTTTCTTTGGAATCCAAGATGCTTAAACATATGAGGTCCAGCAGAAGAAAGCAAATAGGAATCCACAACTGAAAGAACCCCCTGGACCCCAATGGCGATGACTAAACAAAAAAAAAAAAAAAATCCATGCTCCGCACGAGTCAAAGGACGTATAGTATAAGTCCTACAACGAAGTTAGTTACAAGAAAATTTCAAAGGAGAGGATTCAAATGGCCGTTCTCATAAGGAAAAATCTGAGGGAGCATTGTGTTGAATGAGGAAAAGTACGAGGAAAATGAAACAAGGCACGAATAACACTACTTGTACATCCTTCACACAACTTTTATGTCGAAAATGGCCACGTGATAGAATATGCGTGGTTCTATATTATTATTTGATCAAAATATCACTAAAAAATGATCACATATATCCTGTTACGTCACCCTTTCAGTGCGAAAAAGGGTGCATGCAAACTGAAAAGAGTCAAAGTCAACTAGTACAGAACAAAAAAAAAAACGAATATAAAGTGAAAGTGCCTTCCACGAGATTGGAATGGACTGAGACATAGGGTGTACGTGGACTAAGGAAAACCCTCCTTACTCTCCATTTAGAACCAAGTCACGTGAGAGTTAATTTGATTTCAATTGAGTTAAGCAAAATTTCGAGTTTGCTATTTCATGGATTTCAATTGAAATCAATGCATTTTCGTCGTTTAGAATGTACTAAGAAATGGTTTGAATTAAATAATTTTATAGTACTGAGCTTCGTTGTTTTTCAAAAGGAAAAAAAAAAAAAAAACCAGCTGACTAAAATAAGGGGGTGTAGGGATATTATTGTAAATGAAGGATTTTAAAATGAAAATCAAATCAATTCTTACAGCTGAGAGTTACTTTAGGTTGAAACCTTGCAAATGTAAATCAAATCAATTCCAAATTATTTGATTCAAGATATTAGAATTATTAATTTATAAACCACATCTCAAATCAAATAATTTGTCAGTTTAAGGGATTTCCAAACATAGCGTAAAATTTTCTTCACGAAATTTGTACTGTGGGCTCGCACTTCACAAGGACTATTAATTGAGTTAGGCATGATCGGAAACATAATCATTTAAAATAAAATGGTATGAGCCTCGGGCTTGAATTGGCCTTGAGCAGAAATTTGAGCCTAGTCTTTTATTTGGGCCGAGTTTAAGCCTAATAAGCTCAGGCCCGAAAAGTCCAGCCCATGATCATAATATTAATTAATTAATATTTTTCTATATTCGGTTTTAGTTATGTGTATGAATCCATGGAGAAAATTTTGCTGAGTCTTAAGTCTATCAATCATTAATTTTTCTTTGAAAAAAAGTAAAAAAAAAAAAAAATTATGGCGCTGACTGTAAGTCTGACTTTTTGTCAAAGGTTCAAAAAATATGAAATCATGCTTAAATGGGGAATCAATTTAGAACTCGACTTAAATACAGTTTTGAACAATTCTCTTCATTTCTTTTACTGCGTTTAATTTTTTTTTTTTCCAACTCTGTATCTCTTTCGCCGGAGCCTCCCTCCACGCCAGCTGCCAAGCCCTAAAAACATCTTCGCCATTCTTTGACAGCACCTCATTTTTCTGTGGCTTGTAGTCAATTGGCCCATCCCAGCCGGCCCGGAGCCAAGCAAGCTTAGCTTTTCTTCAATGGCGTCCCTCTACAAGATCCTCATTTTCCTTCTGTGTCTCTTCATCATTTTCCGCGCTACAGAAATCAATTCCTCTCTTTTCCCTCACCTCCTCTGCGGTCTCCATCGCTTCCCCCAATCACCAATCCCTCTCCACCTTCTCCAGCACCATCAAGACTCGGAACATTTTGAGGATATGTTATATCCTACCGAATTGAACGGGTCTTACAAGCCAAAACACATCAACATATGAACCCTAAATATGTACTGTATATAATACTTGGAGGCAATGATTTAGATATTTCAAACTCTATATTTGACGTGTAGTGCTTTAAGTGACTGCTTAAACCTTAGTGTCACTGCATTTTTCTCCATCTAGGTCGGCACCACAAACTCTTTCCCTTTTTTCAAACTATAGTTTGATGAAAATAAGATGCCTCATGAAGACAGACATACTGACAGCATGCATGCACAGAAAAGGCTAACCGAAGGCAAGGAAGGCATGCACCCTCTTGGTTGGTTGGGCTTTGATAAGCTTTCCGTGGAGGAAATTCTCATAAGTAAAATAGTTTGCAATCCAAATAAGAACTCGATATATAAAGAAATAGTCTAAAAATTAGCATGTTAACTGCTTTTCTAAATGATGATTGTTATATGCTTGATAACTTGACGCACATTCAATATCTTTAAATTTCAACATTATAAGTCAAAGAAGCATTAAATAATCATTCAAATTTTTTATTTTAAAAATATTTATCGCCATCGTCTAAAGGATAAAAGGGCTTTAAACTTTCTAAAATATAAATATAAGATGAGCCTTAGTATTCTCTTCGTGTGAAAAATTAGACGCTTTCATATTATTTTTTCCATGCTCGAATAAATTCCACGAAAGAAAAACAAAAGAAAATCCCCCGCACCAACCTTTTCTTTTTCTCTTTCTCTTGTTCTCTTTGTTGAATTCATGGGGAAAATGGGACCCTCCACACCAACTGCCAAACCGAGGAAACATCTCTTCATTTTAAAAGTGACCTATGTTTTGATTAGTGGGCCCACACCATTTATAATTTCTGCTGCTGCCTTTACATGCAGTCTTCACGACAGGTTTTACTTTTTTTTTTGTTTCGACAAAATAAATTTTATTTGGAAAACAAAGGGCCCATACCCCCATGCAGCGTGAGAGAAACGAGGGCAAAGTTGCGATTTCTCGTTTTGCAAAGGGTCAATTTCTTGACCGTTTGCGAGCGCTTTTCTTCAATGGCGTCATCCTCCAAGGTCATCAATTCACTTCTTTTTCTGTTCTCTGTTCCCTCGCAAACATGGATTCCATCCCTCTGACCCGAGGAAAAAGAAAAAATCTAATCGTTTCAAAAAAAATAATTTCAATATTTATAATAAAAAATTAAAATTATTTAATTACATAAATTCTACCCCGAAAATATCTTTCTATTTTGGACAATGACGCCTTATTTTTCTCTTATTTGCGGTCAAAATGAGTCCATCTCATCTAAAATTTATCTGATGGTGCCTCTTACTCTTACGTGTGGTCTTCTTGTAGCCTATTTTGTTTTCCACTGGGGATGTTCGGAGAAGTTATAATTCCTCCTCCTTTCGCACACGTTTGCTCGCTCGAAACCAGGCAAGCTTAGCTTTCATCAATGGCGTCGCCCTCCAAGATCATCATTTGCCTTCTGTTTCTCTTCTCCGTTCCCTCAATCTCACAACAAGCATGGGTTCAGTCCGGGTACTGGTACGTAGGCAGCAATTTCCCCGCTACAGAAATCAATTCCGCTCTTTTCACTCACCTCCTCTGCGGATTCGCCGACATCGACCCTTTCACCTACAAAGTTTCCATCCCCTCCGCCAACCACCAGTCCTTTGCCACCTTCACCGGCACCGTTAAGACCAGGAACCCTGGCGTCACTACGCTTCTCTCCATCTGGGCCGGCACCACAAACTCCTCCCTCTTTTTCAAAATGGCCAACGAACCCACCCACAGGAAATCCTTCATTGAGTCCACGATACAAACAGCTCGGCTGTACGATTTCCACGGCGTGGAGTTGTTCTGGGCTTGGCCGGGTTCCGGCGGGAATGCGACCAACATGGGAGCGTTCTTCTCAGAGTGGCGCGCGGCGGCGGATTCGGAGTCGAAATCGACCAACAAAACCCGGATTCTTTTGACACTGGCGGTTCGGTACGAGCCCGTACTCGGCTCCGTCGCCTATCCCATAAATTCGATCAGGGAAAATCTGGACTGGGTGAACATCGTAGCGTATGACTATTATCTTCCTTTGAGGGACAATTTCACCGGCGCTCACGCGGCTCTGTATGATCCATCGAGCCGGGTGAGTACCGATCATGGGTTGAAGGAGTGGGTGCGAAAGGGGGGGTTGCCGGGGAGCAAGGCGCTTCTGGGTTTGCCGTACCATGGGTATGCGTGGGGCCTGGTGAGTCCCAACGAGGGCATGGGCGTGGGCGCGCGGGCCTCTGGTCCGGCTATAACGAAGGACGGGTCCGTCGGCTATGCGTTCGTCAAGTTGTTGCTTCGGACCCAGCAAGGGAATTCTGTGTATAAATGCTACTTATGTGGAGAATTTTTACAGCTTTGGATCGACCTGGATTGGGTATGATGATGTGGAGGCCATAACAACAAAAGTTGCTTATGCCAAGAACATGGGGTTGCTCGGTTACTCTGTGTTCCAAGTTGGTAATGATGATAACTGGGCGCTTTCTCTTGCCGCTGCTGGTAGGTAATTTCTTTGATGGTTTTTAGCACACTGTGTTGCTGATTATCTTATGCTTGCTAAGCTGTGTTTATACGTTTTTTTTTTTTTTTTGGACATAAAACAAGATAAAAAAGCGACAAATCCACTTTTATCTTCTTTAGGTTCGATCACAATTGTTGATCTGAAGACATGTAATTTTGTATAACGGGTTAATTTTGAGATTTAAACGTGGCTTATGTTTGGACAGTCAACAAATGACGTCTATGTGGAATTTTCGAAGAAAATGTTGTGAATTTTTTGTGGTTGTGTACTCATCCATTACTACTGCTATTTCATGCAACTTTTGTCTCTGAACATCTCCACATTTTTTTTCGTTCTTCGGTTCGAGCGACCCTCCTCCTATTTAGTAGCTTTGATCTCTTAATTCAATTTTGACCCTTTCTTCTGTAGATTGACCATATCCAGGTGTATTAAGGCCAATATGATAAATATATAGGCTGGTGGTATGTTGTTCCTTTTTGTTCTTAATTATTTATTTTTTGTGAGGTAAAATCATAGAGGAGATTGTCTAGTGAACAATGAATGCAAATCTGACTTCCAAAGCAAGGATGCATATTTTGGTGGAAGTCTGCTGATATCTGCTAGTTTTGCAAACAATGGAAAAAAAGTTTTGCTTAGGAAGTTGCCACAAATTGACTGATTGATTTCTTTTTTCATCATCTGTGGTTTACTGATGGCTGCAGCTCAACATAAAGTTAAGGGTGATCGAAACAAGCGGCGGTTTTTGGTAACTGTTGTGCTTTCAGTTTCCATGGGTACTCTCTTTCTGGGCTTCACGGCATTTTACGTACGTTGGAGGCTGCGAAGATCAAAAGGTAACCTTTCCAAACATCAGACTGATTAAGCATAAATATTTAAAGGAATCCATATTTGGACTATCCACATTTTTCATCCTTTTTTGTTGCCACTTCTTGTAGGGATGACTCATCCAGATGATGAAGAACCGACAGGAGTCACAGAAGATCTCAACAGAAACGACGTCCCTCATTTAAGGGCTTTCAGTTTTGTGGACATTAAAGCTGCTACAAACAACTTCTCAATTGAAAATAAGCTTGGAGAGGGTGGATACGGATCTGTTTACAAGGTACTATCTTGGTCTTCATGGGTCTCTTTTATGCCTTATCAAGGGGATAAACATAGAGATTAATCTTTGGAAAAGCTGAAAATGTAATGCAATAAATAAAGTATGAGAAATTCTTTCTCTTTGTCGAGCATTGAAATGTAGGAAAATCCTGACTTCTCACTTTGGCATGCATTAATTAGAAAACATAGATAAGTTTACGAGAAAACTATGATGCACTCTTAAGAAATTATCCCTCACACCCAAGAGTGGGACTTCAAATACTTGAAAAAGACTTAGCCCTTCTGTAAACACCAGTTTTTTTTTATCAGTTCTAAAACACCAAATTTAGCTACAATCAAAGCCTATGCCACCGACTCATCGTCACTAAATTGCCGCTAACTTGCATTGCATAGGTTCTGTTTTGAAGTGTTTGGATTTGGCTCATTACTTTGCAACTTCTAATTGAGTTTTTTGAGTCTTCATCGTTATCATAATGCATTTCATTAATATTGCCTTCTGAGGAATAACAGTGTCTTGGATCAGACATGCATCTGTTATGTTACGACTAATATCTGGGGAATAATTAGACAATCTGTCCGGGAAACGATGTAAATTAAATTCTGACATGTGGTTCGGTGATAATTTGCAAGGTTATGTAGGTAGAGGTCCGGTTATTAGGAACTTGCTGCAACTGACCCCAAGCAGTTATTCTTTAAGAGTTTCTCACCTGTCGTGCATATTACTCTAATAGATTAGGGATGGTAAACAGGATGAATACTCTACGATGAATGCAAATCAACATCAGGAGTGGCATGTAATTGGCAGCTAATGCGAGCCATGGCTTTCCTTATTGACAGGGTGAATTGCGGAGGAGAAGGGAAATAGCAGTAAAGAGACTGTCACTAACCTCAGAGCAAGGAGTTGAGGAGTTCAGAAATGAGGTCACGCTTACTGCAAAACTACAGCATGTAAATCTACTTAAAGTTCTCGGATTTTGCACCGAGAGTGAGGAAAAGATGCTAGTCTATGAGTACATGCCAAACAAAAGCTTGGATCTCTACCTCTTTGGTACACACGCTTTAAACCATCGTATTATTTCAATACTGTGCTTGCAAATAGGAAGTGACAATGTTGGAAGACTGATTAATTCTCTAATGTAGATCCAATAAAACGAAGAATGCTGGATTGGGAGAAACGAGTAGAAATCATCGAGGGGATTATTCAGGGGCTTTTATATCTCCAAGAGTACTCAAGGCTAACAATAATTCACCGGGATTTAAAAGCCAGCAACATCTTATTGGACAGCCAGATGAAACCTAAGATATCAGACTTCGGCATGGCAAGAATTTTCCGCAAGGGTGAACATGAAGCGAACACCGGAAGGATTGTTGGAACATAGTAAGTCTTGTAGCCATTCCAGTTGCATGCTTTCTTGTTGGATTCTTCACAACATAACATATGCTTAAAATGCAGTGGCTGCGTTCCTCCAGAGTACGTTAGAAAAGGCATATACTCCACAAAATACGATGTTTATAGCTTTGGAGTTCTGCTTTTGCAAATCATAAGCGGCAAGAGGAATAAGTGTCTGTACGGTCCATTCAATAATTTAAACCTTCTGGAGTATGTAAGTTCAGTGGGGCGGAGTATTTCAATCGTCAATGCTGTTGTGTATTTTGCCTGTGAACTAATATTGAAATGATTGCAGGCATATGAGCTGTGGAGCGATGGAAATGGCATGGAATTTATGGATCCGCTGTTTGACGATTCGTCTTCATCATGTAAACTTATGAAATGCTTGCAGGTAGCTCTGTTGTGCGTCCAGGAGAGAGGAGAAGACAGGCCCTCCATGTTGGGAGTTTCCTTGATGCTGAAAAATGAAACGGCAGCTATCCCTACGCCAAGAAGGCCTGCATTTTCGACAAAACGAGATGAAGATGGGGGTGATGAATCAAAGCCGCAGCAAGACTTCTGTTCAAATTATGTCTCAATTTCGGAAATGGTGCCCCGATAACCATATAAGCACATCGATGCCGATGGCTACATTAACCCTACAGGCTTCCCTCGTCAATATATTCTGTTTTTTCCCGTCGCTTCCTCCTTGTATATTTGTGTACATATTTAGCAGTATAGAGTATCTCCTCCTCCTTCACTCAATATAGTTATGCATAGTGACAACACAATTCCTCGGCCTCTAATCGGAGACTTATCTGTTTGGTTCGTCCTGCATGGAACAAAAGCCCTGACAATTAAATGTTAAAGATTTATAATATTCCTGTCAAATTAATCTGGTTTAATTAATCAACCAGGCTGGCACCCCAACCCCGTACGGTCGGACGTGGGAGCTGAAGTACCCCGTGTCGCACGGGACTGGAGTCCCAGCCATGGGGTTGGGGCCCGGAGAAGAAGGGACGATGAAGTATGTGGAGGTGGAGGAGTTGAATGCCAAGAATAGGGCCACGGTGGTCTACGACGGTAGGACCGTGTCCACGTACTCTTTTGCAGGGACCTCATGGATTGGGTACGACGACGCTAGGTCAGCCTCGAGAAAGCTCAAGTTTGCCAAGGCCCATGGGCTCGGGGGCTATTTCTTCTGGGACGTCAATGGGGACATTAACCTGAAGATTTCTATTTCTTGCTCGAGGTATGTTGATTCATCGTTTCATTGTTTAGATAACATAAACTATAATTAAATATCGCGCTTCGCTTGTTCATTTCATTGTTCCCTTCAAATATTTTATTTATTTATTTATTTGTATTTCTTGGTGATTGCAGCTTACTAGGCATGGAATCTTTGAACAAATAGGGGAGGAAGATATAAGAGTGCAGAATAAGAAGCAGCGTCGCCTACCATCTCGTCGACCAATTCACTCCCCACCCCACTCTTGGAGTTCATAGTTAAGAGTCGACAAACCTCGTAAATTTCATCATCCATTACCAAATAAATAAATGATGGTAGAAATTGCTCAGTTGGGAAAAAAATCACGTAAAAGGAGTGAGATGATTGGTTCCTACACTCTCACCATCCACTCACATTCTCATACAGTGCCCATCAGTGCATTTAATGCTCAAGACAAAACAGTATTAATTTTGGTTCGATTGTTATTTATTTGTTTCTCATACTTCATAATTTATCACGAAACAATCACTTCAAGGAAAAAAAATTAATTTTTATTAAACATGGATGTTTTTTCTAGCTAAAGTTGATGTATTCTTTAGGATTTTTTTTATTATAATTCAATTTATTTGTTACTCTTGTTATACTTCCAACTCGTGTTTATTTTTGAATATTTTTTCATTTTAAACTACTTTTATATTTTGTATCTTTTTGAAATTACTCAAAAAATTGGGTAGAAAATAGCTCCTTACCATCTAGAAAATGGAGAGAATGAAAGGGACGGAGAAAATCTTCGATTTATGTGAAAGTTGGGATTTTTTCTATAAGTTTGCAGTGAGAACGACTATGTTTTGAGTGACAAAATGATTGCAATCGAAGGGGCTTGGTTTTGAGAGGGAGAATGTTGTTGTCGAAGCTTGGTAGCTTTTCACTGAATTAATATTTGAAGATGCTAGATCTGGAAGGACTCAAACTTAATTTGGCAGCTGAAAAGTTAGGATTTAGGGGACGTCGTGAACTGAAATGATTTTCATTCAACTGGCTTAGGTAGAGATTTCACTCAAATCACGAGGGAATGTCATTATTTTTTCCGTTGTAGTGCCATTAATGGGAAGAGAGAAGATGACACATGGCAACTTATGCTTTAGCTTTCACATATCATAGCTATACCTATTTGTGCAAAGTATTTAAAGAGAGCCCTCATATTGTATGTTCCATTAAAGAGTAAGGGGGACATCTTTAGTTGTGAAGTGTTTCCTTTTATATATGAAAGGGTGTAGATTATGAAAAGGGGAATTAATTGGAGCATTAGGTAGGAAAAAATTGGAGCGTTTGAATCTGGAAAGATATATATGATATGTTTCGTGGGTAAACATAAAAATATATTATCCTTCCATTTTTCTACATTGTTCTTTCCTCCATGATAGTGTCACTAATGGGGAGAGAGAGAATAGAAGAGGAAAGGAAAAGATTTGTATCATTTTTTTCTCCATTATAGTGTTATTAATGAGAAAAGAGAGAATAGCAGAGGGCAGGAGAAGATGACACAAGATAGCTTGTGTTTCAACTTTCATATATTAAATAATAGATTTGGCTCCCCCACAAATTTTAAAAACTTATTTAAGTGTCACAAATTCATTTATTACTTTTTGCATCTAGGCTTGTGTTTTTGGCTTTCTTTAGACTGATATATAGCTGGGGACCATGCCATGTGTTTTTCTAGGTGATACCTAAGCCTATTTACTTTATAAATTAATTGGGGGTCCTAGTAAATTTTTTATGACTTTGTCCCTGGTTGACCAAGAAAACAACGTCAGAGACATAGCCTCAATACGACATAAAAGTTGTCAAATTTTCATCTCGAGGCCGCGATGGCTAAAAACATGTGTGACCATTCATCAAATGGTTACAACACAGTATAGATGGCTTGCGTCCATAAAAAATGGTACAACATAAGGAGGATGTGTTAACATGAGACAGTCATCCAACACACAGTTATTCAGTGCTGGCCAGTAGCCTTATTACATTTATTAACCATCCAATCGGTAACAAATGATCCATCTGCCTATGCTCCCCATGCCCGCGAAGCTGCACATTCACAGAAGCCACAACGTTAGAAGGTAAACGAGATTAGTCATACCTTAGGCCTAATCACGTGGTCTTGGATTTAAACAAAGGGATCAGACTTCAAACTCCATGATCATAAAGCTTGAGTTTGGGTATATATGACCATGATTATTCATTGTGGTTACAAGTTTAAACTACAAGTACCGATTTTAAATTTTATTTACATTCAATCACAACTTTAGCTAAAATTATTTTA
Organism: Santalum album; assembly: GCA_034195605.1. Classification (NCBI taxonomy): domain Eukaryota; kingdom Viridiplantae; phylum Streptophyta; class Magnoliopsida; order Santalales; family Santalaceae; genus Santalum; species Santalum album. The sequence goes on along the minus strand of CM067266.1, from coordinate 6,303,524 downwards.
AAATTTGTTTGATTGTTTTTAAGATATATTTTAATCAAATAATAATAAATGATCACATAAATTTTGTCACGCTATCGTTTTTACGTATAAAAGATATACAGCCACCAGTAAGAGCTGACCTGCACGAGAGAGGACCCACGGATCATCATCGGACCCAACGTTCCACGCGAAGTAACCGCGCAACCCTTTGGTCTTGGCGTACGTTGCCTTTGTCGAAACGGTCCGCTCCCCGTCGAACCCGATCCACGTCGTCCCCGCGTACGCGTACGCCGTCACCATGGTGGCGTTGTACACTACTTGGGCCTTATTCCGGCCCATGAAACCCACGATCTCTTTGTATCCCATGGACCCATCCACTTGCGAGCCCACGGGCCCATTCGCTGGAGCATAAAGCCCATGGTTGGCACCGTTCACGAGCTGCCACGCGTACCCGTAGAAGGGGACCCCCAACACGATTTTTTCCGGTTGCATTCCCGCGCTCACCCACGCCTCCACCCCGTAACTCGCGCTGAGTTGACTCCCCGGGTCGTACAGCGCCGCGTGCGACCGCGTCACCGGCGACCGCCGCGGGTCGGAGAAGTCGTACGCCATCGCGTTGATCCAGTCCAGGCTGCGGGACAAGGACCGGGTCGGGTAACTCGTATCCCCCGAGCCCGGAGAGTACGAAACCGCCGCCGTGAGGAGCAGCGCGGGCTTCCCGGAGCTCCCCGCCTCGGCGGCGACGGCAGCGCGGAGCTCGGTGAGGAGGGTTCCGAGGCTGGCGAACTCGGCGGTGGACCGGAGATTCTCCCAGTCGAGGTCGAGGCCGTGGAAGCCGTTGGCTCTGGCCAGTGCGATCGAAGAATCGATGAATGCTCTGCGGGAATTGGGGCCGCTGGCCATGGCGGCGAAAGCGTCCTTGTCGGCGCTCCCTCCGCCGACGGAGAGTAGGGTTTTGACGGAGGGGTTTTTGCGCTGGACGGTGGCGGTGAAAGAAGAGAACTGGGGCTGGTTGGATGGGGAGATGACGACTCGGTTCGTTTGCAAGTCGAGATCGGCGAACGCGCAGAAGAGGTGAGTGAACAAAGTCGAGTCGACGTCGGAAACGGGGAATCCGGTGCGGGAAGACCAGTACCCGCCCTTGACGGCGTTGTTTTGGGCGGAGGAGAGATGGAGCAGCCAAATGAGAGAGGAGAAGAAGAAGAAGAACAGAGAAGTAGATGTGGAGGCCATTGAACGGAGAAGTTGATGATGGGAATCAGTAAATTATTACATGCAGCTTAATGTGAACGCAGATTTTATAGGAGGTAAGGTGATCGAGGGACGCAGATTTCACCAGTATACGTTTCAAAGAAGCATTCTCATGTGAAAATTTTGACATAATTTGGAAACAGTCAGAAAAAAACACCGAATTGATTTTAATCCCAAGAATTTAATTTGTATTCTACTTGGATTGGTATTGATTCAGCTAGTTCTCGGACGTCATCAACGAGGTCAATCGCAAGCGATCGTACATAAAAATTTTATGCCTATCCCAATATTATACCCTTACCAATGCCGGGAAGGGGGACATGCATAAATTGGGCTTTTGGTCATTCATGGTTGAACAAACTTGTGAATCAACAACGCAGTGAAGCAAAAGACTTTTTTGTAAAGTGGGCCATATGCTGACCTAATTAATTTCATCATCCGAATATATATATGAATTACTTCAACTTGAAAATTTTATAAATTCATGAAAATTTAAATAATTTTAACTACTTATTTTTTATTTTTTATTTCTTTTTTTTTTTACAATAAACAGTTTAAATTATTTAATCGCATGAATACATTATTTTACAAATTTAGAAGATTCATATTTGTGCTATCGACTCTATTTTTTCTTCTTTTTTTTTTTCTTTACTTCTTATCTTTGCTGGGCACCGATCTTACATGTGAGGTTCAGTTTTGCAACGTTGAAATCTCCACCTTCTAAACCTTTTTCCTTTGATTCCATCTAGTAGATAAAAAATTTTGGAGAAATTTGGTAGATTGCATGACAAAAGGCATTCATAATTTTTAAAGTTAGTTTCAATAAATTTAGTAAATTTATAACACTGACGGACATTTTACCATCAAAAATAAGTGTGAATGTGAGTTTTTTTGTTGTGCCACCTAGTAATGTTTGACAAATGAATGATCCAAATTATGTAAATTCATAAATTTATAAATTTATGTTTATGAACTTTTAAATTTAAAAGATTTTAATCCTTCATTTTGTCTACTCGTACTTTCGCCCACTATCTCATTTTACAATAAATAATTAAAATTATCTAACGACAAAAATTGATCCCACGCCTACCGATGAACCCCGAAAATATCTTTTTTATTTTGGCCAATAACGCGTTATTTTTCACTGCGTCTTCTTGTAGCCGCCTATTTTGTTTTCCAAAATCATTTAATTTGGGAAAGTGAATGATCCATAGCACTCACCGGCGACGTTTGGAAAAGTCATAATTCCTCCTCCTTTCGCACACGTTTGCTCGCTCGAAACCAAGCAAGCTTAGCTTCCATCGATGGCGTCGCCCTCCAAGATCATCATTTGCCTTCTGTGTCTCTTCTCCGTTCCCTCAATCTCACAACAAGCATGGGTTCAGTCCGGGTACTGGTACGTGCGCAGCAATTTCCCCGCTACAGAAATCAATTCCGCTCTTTTCACTCACCTCCTCTGCGGATTCGCCGGCATCGACCCTTTCACCTACACGGTCTCCATCCCCTCCGCCAATCACCAATCCTTCGCCACCTTCGCCCGCACCGTTAAGGCCAGGAACCCTAGCGTCGCTACCCTTCTCTCCATCAAGGCCGGCACCACAAACTCCTCGCTCTTTTTCAAAATGGCCAACGAACCCACCCACAGGAAATCCTTCATCGATTCCACTATACAAATAGCTAGGCTGCACGATTTCCATGGCGTAGAGTTGTTCTGGGCTAGGCCGGGTTCCGGCGGGAATGCGACCAACATGGGAGCGTTCTTCTCAGAGTGGCGCGCGGCCGCGGATTCGGAGTCGAAATCGACCAACAAAACCCGGATTCTTTTGACAATGGCGGTTCGGTACGAGCCCGTGCTCGGCTCCGTCGCTTATCCCATAAATTCGATCAGGGAAAATCTGGACTGGGTGAACATCGTAGCGTATGACTATTATCTTCCTTTGAGGGACAACTTCACCGGCGCTCACGCGGCTCTGTATGATCCATCGAGCCGGGTGAGCACGGATCATGGTTTGAAGGAGTGGGTGCGAAAGGGAGGGTTGCCGGGGAGCAAGGTGCTTCTGGGTTTGCCTTACCATGGGTATGCGTGGACGCTGGTGAATCCCAACGAGGGCATAGGCGTGGGCGCGTGGGCCTCTGGTCCGGCTATAACGAAGGACGGGTCCGTCAGCTATGCGTTCATCAAGTTGTTGCTTCGGACCCAGCAAGGGAATTCTGTGTATAATGCTACTTATGTGGAGAATTTTTACAGCTTTGGATCGACCTGGATTGGGTATGATGATGTGGAGGCCATAACAACAAAGGTTGCTTATGCCAAGAACATGGGGTTGCTCGGTTACTCCGTGTTGCAAGTTGGGAATGATGATAACTGGGCGCTTTCTCTTGTCGCTGCTGGTAGGTAAATTCTTTAATGGTTTTTAGCACATTGTGTTGCTGATTATCTTATGCTTGCTAGGCTGTATTTATATGTTTTTTTTGACACAAAATAAGATTAAAAAGCGACAAATTCGCTTTTATGTTATTTAGGTTCGTTCAGAATTTGCAAATTTGAATAATTTAAACAATTTTTTAAAAAATTTTAATTTCTCTCTTTACATTTTTTATAATAAATAGCTAAATTATTTAATTACATGACTTCATAGATTTTTTGAGAATTCACGTCCCTGTTATCAACTCTGTTTTTTCTTTTCCCTTTTCTTTTAGTTTTTCTTTTGGCTGGACGCTCACCTGACATGGACAACCGATGTAATGGGGTTCAGTTATGCGACGTTAAGATCTCTATTTTTTTAACATGTTTCCTTTGGCTGCATCTAGTAGATAAAATTTTGGAAAAATTGTGTAGATTGAAGGTGTTCATAATATGTGATGTTAGTTTCAATAAATTAAGAAAATTAATAACTCTGGGCAGGAGATTTTACCATCGAAAATAGGTGTGAAGGTGAGTTTTGCAGTTGTGCCGCCTAATAATGTAATGCCGTTGGAGTCTTCTATCTCCTAAGACCTTGGGGCCAGAGTGTAGTTGGCCCATGGGTACGGTTGCCGTCTCTTTAGGGTATCGCTTTTGACCTTTGTCGTGAAAATCATACTTGGACGTGAGCAAAACCTATCTAGCATAGTCCCATGGCGTCAATGAGTTAGGTGCGCCAATAAAAGGGGAAGAGAGAGGCTTCTTTCTTACCTTTTCTTCATTTTTTCTTTTATGGATAAAATGGGTGCGTGGGTAAGGTTAGAATGGGCTTCATAAAAATTACTTGCTTTATAACAGTGTCTCTCCGTTGCCATGCGTCCGGGTCTACCCTCTTCAAAGGAAAATATAGGTAACCACCCTTTTCCCTTGACTAATGGGTCATTGAAGAAGTTCAATGCGCAACCAATTCAAATCACTCACCATTGCTTGACTTTCGGGAAAGCACCGTCTTCAGCTAAAAGTTCTAGCTTTCGCATTCTTTCCTTTCACACCAATTTCTTTCTTTTATGTTATACTGAGTAGTTACTGCTCGATTCACTTGGAATCAGGTAAAAGTGGATGGTTTTAATAACAGAACCATGATGAGTCCATGGTAGAATCTCCCATTGTCACTGGGGTAACGTGAACATTCCAAGTACCTGTTCTCGTCTTCCTTCCCTGCTCTTGCCTCGAGCCTCTTCTATGGCGCCTAAAGCACTCTTTTTCTTTCTCCCCCTTCTTCTCTCCTCACTTGAAACTCACCCCTCGGCCGCACAAACAAGCTGGATGAGATCCGGGTACTGGTTTTACGGCACCGAATCCCCTGTCTCCGACATAAACTCTGCGCTCTTCACCCATCTCATCTGCGCCTTTGCCGACCTCAACTCCTCCACCCACGCCGTCTCCGTCCCTCCCAATCAGCACCACTCCTTCTCCACCTTCTCCGTCACCGTTCGCCGCAAAAACCCCTCCCTCACCACCCTCCTCTCTTTTGGCGGAGCCAACGGAAACTCCTCCGCCTTCTCCTCCATGGCCGCCTCCCCCTCCTCCCGGAAGACCTTCATCGACTCCGCGATTCAGACCGCGAGGCTCTACGGGTTCAACGGCATCGACCTCTCGTGGCCGAGCTCGCCAGACACCGCCGCCGACATGGCCAACTTGGGCACCCTCCTCGACGAGTGGCCGAGCAATTCCAGTTCCAACTTCACCCTGACCATGGCGGTCGATCACTCTCCGGTGCCCGACGCCGACGATGTCTCTGTGAGTTACCCGGTGGAGTCGATGGTTCGGAGCCTCGACTGGGTGCATGTCATGGCGCTGGACTACTACACGCCGTCGTGGGCCAACTTCACGGCGCCGCACGCCGCCTTGTTCGACCCCACGAGGGATTTGAACACCGATTTCGGGGTCCGTGCGTGGATCGGGAGGGGAATGCCGGCGGAGAAGATGTTGCTGTGCCTGCCGTTCTACGGCTACGCATGGCGGCTCGTGAACCAGAACGATACGGGGATCGGTGCGGCGGCGTCGGGGCCGGGGATAAGCGAGGCGGGGGATAGGACGTACAAGGAGATCAAGGAGTTTATTGAGACACACGAGGCCGGGAGGAGGGGTGGGGATTGGGTGGATGGGTATAATGGGACTTATGTGGTGAATTATTTCGCAGCCGGAGGAATTTGGATAGGGTTTGATGATGTTGAGGCTATTAGTGCTAAGGTTTCTTATGCGAGGGAGAAGGGGTTGTTGGGGTACACTGTTTGGCAAATTGCTCAAGACCGCAATTGGGTTCTCTCCGTTGCTGGTAAGTTAGAGCGTTCATTTAGAAAATTTGCGAATTTTCCTAGGCAAATTTTAATTTTCCCTACCCTTTTTTTGAATTTAACATTTTATTTCAGCTCCTGACCGAACAAATCCTCCGCCCGAAAATTCCTAATCAAAATTTTCTGATCGAAAAATCAAAAAATTCAAATTTTCGATCGAATTTCCTTCGCAACTTACATTTTCCTAATATTTAGGGAAAAAAAAGAGAGGTAAGAATAGAAAATTCAAGAAGAAAAAAAACCTAAAGTACTTAATGTAATTCCATTGCAAATTTTCAAAAAGAATTCTAACCAATTTCCCGATCTCCAAAATTTCCTAAAATTATTTATGATCTACCTACAACCGAATTTCCCAATTATCGATTTTTTTTTTTTGAAGAATTCAAGATTTCTCCAATTATATACAGCCCTAGTGGTAAGTCAATTACTGTTTCTTTCTATTTTACAATATACATTATAGTGTATACATTTATTGCGGCTTTTCTTTTTCTGAGCGGTTTGAGTAGTATAAGTACTCTTCTTCATGAGTCATATCATATATTGAATGCAATGGTCACAGCTCAAGGTGGTGTTAAAGATGGCGCGAAAAGATCACGGGTATTACTAATTGTTCTCCTCCCGACAGCCATGGCTCTTCCACTCCTAGGGTTAATGGTGTGCTATGCACTTCGTAGAGCCCGAAGATTAAAAGGTTTGTTTGTCATCGTTAAATTCGCATGATACAAACATATAAGATTTATTTCTTCTTTTTTTTTTTTTCTTTTTTTTTTGGTAAAAGATGTAGATTTGTATTGTCCGTGCAGGCCATGCAGGGATGAGGGGTACAAGTGACCCACCAAAATTTGGCGGCCGCGGTGAGGATCCTAATCTGCAAGTATTTGGCTTGGCGAGCCTTGAAGTAGCGACGGATGGCTTTTCGATAGAAAATAAGCTCGGTGCGGGGGGATATGGTCCTGTTTATAAGGTAACATCGCGGGCTATAATATTCAAACTTTGATGATTTAGATAACAAGATTTTCCGATACGTAGAAATGGACAGCTTAGGAAAGAAAACTGAAACATTTTTATTGTAAAATGTTTCAGTTTATCTAAAGTTATCGATACATGGATCCTAAGTTGGTACATTGCCGATTTTGGCAGGGAAAATTACCTAACGGGCAGGATATAGCAGTGAAGAGGCTCTCGAGAACTTCAAAACAAGGGCTTGACGAGTTTAAGAATGAGGTTACCCTCACGGCCAAACTTCAACATGTAAATTTGGTTAGGGTTTTGGGGTTTTGCACCCAAAGAGAAGAAAAGATGCTCATCTATGAATACATGCCCAACAAAAGCTTGGATTTCTATATTTTCGGTCTGCTAACCTTTTCATACATCACGTACTTTGGGTTTTCCTTTTCTCTTCTTTTTTTTTTTCTTTTTTTTTGGTGGCTGTGGGATGCATGTTATTTTATAGTAATTCGAGAATGGAACCATCTGCAGATCCAATCAGACGACTACTTCTAGATTGGAACAAACGCGTTCAAATCATTGAAGGGGTTACCCAAGGACTTTTGTATCTCCAAGAGTACTCGCGCTTAACAATTATCCACAGAGATTTGAAAGCTAGCAACATTCTCCTAGACCGCGAAATGAAGCCCAAGATTTCAGACTTTGGCATGGCTAAAATTTTTCAAAAAGATGAAGACGAAGAAGAGCAAATTCGTGTCGTTGGAACATAGTAAGTTTTAAATTCTTACTTCATAAGCACTCTTTTGTGTGGTTCCAATGGTTATGATTGCTTTAGTCATAGATTTTTTGAAATCTTGTGTATATTAAGTTGGTTCATGTGTTAATGTAGTGGTTACGTTCCACCAGAATGTGTAAGGGAAGGCGCTTACTCCATAAAATCTGATGTCTACAGCTTTGGAGTTTTATTGCTTCAAATCATTAGCGGGAAGAAGGTTTATCATCTTTATGGCGCCTACGAAAATCTCAACCTTTCAGAATACGTGAGACATTTGTTTATAGCATATCTGATTTGTGACATGAAATAGAATAAGTAACCCTTGGCTTGACCAGAATAAAATTAAAATAAAATAGCTATTTCAAATTCCAAAATAAACAAACCTGATGATAACTCTAAGAACGCTGCTGCCAATGGCCTTTTCTAGGCATATGAGCTGTGGAAAGATGGGAAAGGTGTGGAATTCATGGAGCCATCGCTGGACGACGGTGCTTCGTCCTGTAAACTACTGGTTTGCATGCAAGTAGCTCTTCTGTGCGTCCAAGAATCTCCGGCGGATCGACCCTCCATGCTCGAAGTTTCTTCGCTGCTCAAGAATGAAAATGCAGCCATCTCGTACCCGAAATCACCCGCTTTCTCGAGAAAGAGGGACGAATCTAACGTCGAAACTAGTTCGGGATCGAGGCAAGAAATTTGTTCGTTAAACCATGTCACAATCTCTGAAGTGTTCCCCAGATGATCTTGGTGCAATTGACATGTTTAACTCAAAGTTTGAAGGTATTGCATTTGATTAGTCATAGTATACTGCTGCCTTTCGTGGCTCCTATATAAGCATATAACAGTTAAATTTGTCATTAGACGATCAATTTAATTTATATTCCTTGCCGAACACCTGATGACAATGGAGTTTAAACTATTCTAAAAATAATAATAATAATAGACTTTAAACATTTCATGAACAAAATAACGTTACATGGTACTGTTCCGTGTAACATTTTCAGGAATGCACATTGAGATTTTGTGAATGAAATGAACCCATTAATAATTTATATCTGCTTGTTTTTAATTTTGTCTTTCCATGAAGTTTTTAATTAGACATCCCTAGCTGTGCTCCCCGTTTGCTATTGTCATTATTTGTATATTAATCTCCATGCTCTGCTCTTTTTTTTTTTTCCCCGTTACATCCATGCTCTTTTTTCCTTCATTCATTTGTTGTTCTTTGACAATTAAGAAAATCAGATTTATACTATACGGTCTTTTATGATATCTCAATCAAATTTTAAAAATATTATACGGTAACATCTGAGGATAATCACCCTTTTCATGATTCAAAAAGGGCTTAGTGGATCGGATGTGTCACTGTAGTTAAGCACAAAAAATGACTCTTTGATATCTATTACTTTAAATTTCAAACTTATGAATTGAATGAGCATAAAAAATAAGATCATATGCCAATTATCATATAATTTTGTCATGTACTCATTTATATTATAAATTGGCAAGAGTTTTAGAATATTTAAATCTAATGAATGAGAGATTTATATACAACAAAATTATATAAAAGTTTATTTTTTATTTTTTATTTATTTATTTATTTATTTTCATGACCATTTAGATCTTACTGTTGAACTTTTGAGGTAAATTCTGTTGATAGTCACTGAACTTTGAGGGTTGTCTCGAAATGGTTACTGATCTTTAATTTGGTTCATTTTTTATACTGAACTTTCATAATATTATAATTACATCAGTTTTTGTTAAGTCTCCTCAAAGGAGAGCCGATTCCTCTTATCAACTTCTCCCCTCATTTCACTCTAGGGATAACATACATAATGCATAAACTTATCAATTTTTATGAGATTTAAAAATATTGAACATACTAATCACGATCATTGAAAATCAATAAAATCAAAAGTAAACTAGATTGAATGTTTTATGCTTCTTTTGTATATGTTCAACATTTCTAAATGTTATGAAAACGACAATCCTACGTATTTTTGAGTGCTATCTCAATCCATATGGTTAAAATCACTTTAAAATGACTTCAAAATGACTAGGAGAGTGAAAAGTAGAGAGAAATTGATAAATGAAATAGAGGAACTGATTTCTCCTTGAAAAGACTTAATAGCAATGATAAAATTGTAATATTATGAAAGTTTAGTATGAAAAATTGGACAAATCAAGTTCAATGACCATTTTAACATAAACTCCAAAGTTTGGTGACCTTAATAGAATTTATCTGAAATTTTAGGATGAGATTTATAAAGATATTATTTTGGCGTCTCACATTTATGTGACGTGGCACAATATATACCCTTCCCCTGCCCTAGAGGGAGAAATTAAAAACCACACGAAAGTAGGATCTGGCTCCCACTCAATCTACTTTTTGTTCAATATTTTAAAATTTACCTATTTTAAAAAACATTTTAGGTTTTTTGAACTATTATAAATATATATATATATATATATATATATAAATTTTAAATAAAATATAAGTGTGATAATTTTTATGAGATTTAAGAATCCAAAATATATTAATATATGTATCATAATTTTTCAAGAGTTTTTAAAGGTTTTAATTTTTTAAATTTTCAAGTATTGAAATATCTTACTATTAGAAAGAGGTTAGTGTGGAAAGCTATTATTTTTCATCAATCAAACTCTAAAATCTTAAAATGTCTAAAATACTCCTATTTTCTTTTAAATATTCCAACATCTTCTCAAAACCAACTGCATAAAATTGTAAATCAAATATTTTGCAATTATAGAAACTAGCCATATCACACTCCCTTCGCATGTTCAGTGACTTTTCATTACATTATTAGATTTAGAAACTGTAAGAAAAATAATTTTGAAAAGAAAAGAGATTTTGAGATAATTAGTTATATCTAAGATTTAAATTTTAAATTTTAAATTATTAGTTTTACTCCCTAAGTTAACTTATAATAGTGGTTGATAGAACTAAAGGGTCATTTGGCTTTATAATAGTATAGATATTGATATAGATTATTCTCTCAATTGCACAGAGTCCTCACTTTTCTCTCTAATCCTTCAACTTTTATCATTTTTAGATACATACCCATTATTTTTTAAATTTTTTATTTTATCTACTATATTTACATTTATATAAAGATTATATTAATATAAAATTCGTTAAGCATAGTATAACTAATGGAATATCATATCTCATGAAAATAAACTTACACTTTTATTTTTATTTTTATTATTTAAAATTTTAAATATTATTCTAAAATTTAAAAAAATTGGCACATTGAGTGGTAGGTGGGGTAAATTCCCAAAGATAAGAGGGAGCGGTCGACTAATGCGCGGGTTCTCCGCATTATGATACGCCATGTGGAGCGCGTTGCCACACTCGCCGACGGTCTGTACTCACGGTGTTTCTTCTGCAATCTCTCCTTCACTCGCGCTCCGTTCTGGTTCCCGTTCATCCATGGCGACGTCTGTTCGAATCGCAGTCGTCGGAGATGTCGTGAGCTCTCTCTCTCTCTCTCTCTCTCTCTCTCTCTCTGTTTCTATCCTCTAAGTTAGGTTTCTTTTGAAATTAAAAAAGAATTTGTTGCTGCAACTGCTAGTAGTTTTTTTTTTTTTTTTTGGCATCTTCGAGTCATTTTTAAATTACTTGGAAAGAAAGCGAGAGTAGACATCCCTTGTTGAATTATGTAGATTCCTTTCCAATTTCTGAACAAAACTATATCGTTGGTAACATGTTATGTGTTTTTTCATAAATTCGGGGGTTTGAATGAAGCATGATGATTGGAGTATACAGGAAGATACGATAGCCCTCCAGTTATTGCAGGTAACTTCTTTCTCTCTCTCTACTCTTTGTTTCATTCGTTTTGCATTAATGTTGTTTAGCTTTGGTATTTGCAGGATTTTTCGGGTTTGCGTTCAGTTTATGTCCGATTCGCTTGAATTGGATTGGAATGAAATGTCTTTTCATATGATTATACACTACAAACTAGACAATCGTTACGAAGTTTGGTATTAGTTTGTAATACAGATGGGAGGAGGTGACCCCATGGAAATGATGATGGGAATGAGCATTTGTTATAGGTTTAGTTCCTTTGTTGTGGTGAGGAGAATGATAATGGTATGGGCATTGTAGTGAGAATTTTATTAGCCATTGGATATATTCTGTTCTCATTTGGATTCCAATCATTCAATCAAAGGCAACCCCCCTCTGTTTCCATGAAACCTTGCTTTTGTTCTCGATTTAATTAAAGAAATGCTGACATTATATATGTGTTTGAGTAGTGAAACGTCTTTATTTTGGACGATGGAAGTGGAAGAACACATTTTCTGAGAGTGAGTGATAGTGAAATTACACACAAAAATTTCATTTGGTGTAACCTTGCCTTGGTATTACATTTATTTTCTGACAATGCCTGGAATTCGTAACAAAGTCAGACATCCAGCCATATTAATAGAAAGAAGGGATAGAAAAATATGGTTTACTTCATTTATTGTGTACTGTTAAATTTTGAATTTCCATTTGTTCAGTTGCTCTTTTGTCATGCTCCCAAGCCTGAGCAGGGTGGGAAGGATTGTTGGTGAATAACAACCAATGTAACCTAAATCAGTAATTTTCAGGCCTAGGAAAAATAAAGAATATAAAAGGGAAAAGACAGAAAATCAGCTCTGGACAAACTCCACGTGAATTTGCTTTAGTATAGGTTGATGTGTTTGGGGGATAATGGTATGTGATATGCACTTCTCTGATTACTCCTTTTAGGAGCTTCTGACAGAGATACAAGATTTCTGAGGAAAAACTCTCTCTCCACTGCATATTCTTATTCCTGTAGTGATCCCTTTATGATTGAATATTAAATTTATCATCATTTATTACATGCCTATATATAGCAACATGAAAATGCATATGCAGCTTAATGACACATGAAAATATGTCAACATGGAAATGTTCAAACATCCCCTTTTCCCATTCCCCTTTTTCTCTTTGGAAATGCATTTTTTTTAACTAACTAATTCCATTTTTTATGTTAATTCAAATTTTCATTAAAATTATCCTACTTTTACGAATTAGTGGATGCTGAGATTATATTATGTACCTAACAATTGTTCCATGTGAAAAATGCAGCCAGATCTGGTACTGTTCACAGGCAGGACTTTCATCTACCTTTGCAGTTTATCTATTTGATGTGATGGGAAACTGCAAGCAGGACCTGCATATTGTTATTTTTCTTTTTTGAAATGAAAATTTGAAGTCGTCAAGCTGTCTTTTGTTCCTTTTTCTCCCTTCTTTTTTCTTTTTTGACATTGTTCAGGTGATTTTGGCAATGGGAACATTGATCTGGTTAGAAGCATTGCAAATCTTGATATGGCTAAAGCAGTGATACTGGGAAACCATGATTCATTCATTACTTGCAAGACTCCAGGAAAGTATGTTCGCCACAAATTAATGCCATGCCTAATGAACCATTCTTATTCTTATGACCTTTTGGTTTGGGTTTCTTTTTAAAATTTAGGTTTCCATGTACTTTTGCTTCATTAATACACTAGAGTCTGATTCTTATGGCCATCAACATCTGATTCCCTGGTTCAAATGGCCAGTGGATGTTTCTTGGACATGGACGTAGTTTCCCAAATTATGAGTATGAGCCTTATATTTCCAAAAAAAAAAAGGGGAAAAAACTAGTTAGATGTATTGGTTGTTATAAAGTTGGAGTGCCACATCAATTTTGAAGTTGTTTTGTGTACAGTTCATATACCTATTGGGCCAACTCACCCATTACCAATCAGCTTGGAATGGAGGTGTTGGAGCAGCTTGTTATAGGCTTCGCCTGTTTGCTTCCATTGCCCTTCATTGTGCTTTACTTGTGCCAATTCCAGGTTAATTTCTCCTGCACTTGAAGGGGAGTATTGAGTATTGAATCGATTTAGGAATTATTAGTGTACTGCTTCATATGTTGTTCTGATATAGGATTGGACATTAATTGATATTACTGAATGATTCTCTCCCTCTCTCAGATAATTTTTCTCAGATTTTTTTTCACTAAATGTTTTGTTGTTTTTTTATCAGCTAATAATTCAGTTAAAGTGTCTTCCATATAGTTATGCTAATCATATCATTGGTTTCAATATTAGGGTGAAGGACCCTGTCCAACTACAGCTTCAGTGGTAAGTCTATCTATTCTCTCTCTTTTTTAAAAAAAATTCAGAAAAAATAAATTAAAAAGCGGGGCAGATAATGTCAAATTTAGTGGATATTTTTCTTTTTTAGATCTTAGTCAATTGCTCCAGCTGTGAATGAGGGGAATGGGGATCGGTTGGAAATGAGAATATGAATGGAATGGTAGGGAATGACCATTGCAAGAGAGTGATCATTCCGTTACCTTTCATGTTATCATACAATGGAATGAAATCAGCACTCCCATTCCCATTCCCATTCCCGACATCCAAACGAGTCCTTGGCGCATATTGCTCCGTGTGTTTGGCAGTGTTAAATTGGTTTGCCATTTGTCTTGCTTGGATGATTAGAATTGTCTTTTTGTGAAATAAATGGGATTTCTTTTCTTATATCCAGTCTCGGGGAGGAGCATGTTGGTTACAGACGTCTGGATTTTCCCACATTAAAGCTGAGTGTAGTTGGAGGACGACCATTTTCTCATGGTGGCGGGGAAATGTTTCAGAAAAGGCTTTTGGCTGCAAGGTTTATGCTGATGATAATAACCAATCCTCTAGAATTAAATCAATCTCATGTTTAGTGTTCGGATGGGTAACCCCAGGCATTGTCTCTTCTATTTTTGTTTTTTTATTTCCTTTTCCTAGTGGGAGGAGATAACTAATTAGATTTTATAGTTTCGAGAACTAAGGAAAAGGGACCTATTTTCTACCCTATTAGGTTGATGCTGTGCACTAATGGATCTGATTAGATCTATGACTAATTAGTCTTGACAAGTTGACGGTACACTTCTTTAGTTAAACCAGGACCTTGAAGCAAACTGCTGCACGTTATATTGGATTTTTATTCCTGTTACTGGATATTTGGTCTATGCCAAAAAATCATATTATTGTTTTGAATTTAAATAAAATTTGATTATGAACTGATTAATGTTGGGTGGTTAAAAGTTGAATTTCATAAACCAATTGTTTGTGCTGAGCTCATAATTATTCGGTCCAACTAGGATTTGAATGTGATTAAACTGCCATCAGATTACTTTGGTATTCCGATATGTGATCATGTACTCATTCAACACCTGTATTTGGTACATGTAATTGAATTTGAACGTGAGCTGTGAAGGATTTTATTAAAATTTCTCCCCTTTACAGCTAAGGGAAGTAAGTCCAACCAGGACTCAAGTATAAAGCTAATCTTGTTGTTGTTACTGTGTTTAATATTTAAGCACCTTGTTCTGTTAATGTGGTTAATCTTTTATTCAATTGAGGTGAACTTATCTTACAGATATGGGATTCACAACATGAGCAAAAGCGCAAATAGAATCTATGAAGCTGCTCTTTGCACGCCGGAGGATCATTCCATTATAGTTCTTGCACATAATGGACCCACAGGTGTATCAGTCTGCCAAATTTTGTGTTACCTCAGCTGCCTTCTGTGTCACTTCCTAGTAATTTTCTTGGATCTGTGTTGTGTGTAGGTCTTGGTTCTAACATAAATGACATCTGTGGCAGAGATTGGGTGCATGCTGGTGGGGACCATGGTGACCCAGGTAATGAAATGTCCTTTAGGGTTGCCCTTGTTTTATGACCTTACCTTACCTTACCTGTTCGATTTGGGCTCAGTGATTAACAATTTAAGTGAGAAAGTCTTGTTACCTTACATTGCGCTTGATTCGTGGGTTGTCATTGAGTGGGAATGCAATAGCTAACCTTAGGAGTAGAATAGGTGAGAAATAGCCATGCTCATGCACCACGAGCAGAATAAGGGATAACTATCCTTATGAACCATGATTATAATAGATAAGAACCGGCCATTCTTAAGGGCTATAAGTGGAATAGATATTCTTCATTGCGTCTGGAGCACTAAAGTGAACCAAAAAAGCAAGGTTGTCAAGGTGTCGCCTAGACGAGGAGGTGCCATCAAAATCCTTGTTGCCTTGTTGTCAAGGCGACAAGTTGACCTTGCTAAGGCGTCCAATCGCCCTAGGAATGCCTAGGGTCGCCTTGACAATTATGCAAAAGAGGCAATTGTTATTCCATTGGAATAGGGGTAGGGTGGAATAGCTATTACCATAATCTTATAATGACGGCTTTGCTCTTGCCTTGCACTGGAGAATAATTCTTGCTTGCTGCTTACCTGGAGGTAATTAGTAATATCTAAATTTAAAGTTTAAACCATTGTGTTACAGATTTAGCAGAAGCTTTATCCCACTTGAAAGAGGCCACCAACTTCTCTTTCCCCTTAGTCGTGTTCGGTCACATGCATAAAGAGCTTGCATTTGGAAATAGTCCTCGGAAAATGATGGTGATTGGTGCTGACAACACTATATATCTAAATGGAGCCATTGTTCCCAGGGTGAAAGTGATGGATGAAGAAGGTACGAGCAAGAGAAGTTTCGTGAATGGAGAAAACTCTTCTCCAAAACCCAACCCGAGAGGCACACTCCGGGCATTCACTACTGTTGAGATCTTCAACCGAAGAGTGGAGAAGATAGCAGAAACCTGGGTCTCAGTTATTGGAGATCAGGCCAAACTAGAAGAAGAACATGTGTTATTCAGAAGTGGCACCTAGCTTCCTCAATAACTGTCCTAATTATCTCCGTGGCTCGACTTGTACAATGCATGCATTACGCATCATACCTTAGAATTGCTGAATGCATATAATCCTGAGTACTTTTTAACTAATGTGGATTTTGCGGTATTAGTGCTGAAAATAGTCATTTTGTCATCGATCTCTCCCCCAGAAGCTCAACCTGCAGGCCCACCTCATTAGTTGAACCTTGCATAGGCAAAGAAACGAGTTGCAGTATTTGTCAATATTTGTAGACCCGAAAGAGTGAAATATGGGATAGTGTTATCCATGAATTTTAAGGTTTAAAGGGTGATGATGACTCTACCAAGATAAGGTTGACCACCTTGTTGATTAAATCTTGACCTTCAGCTTCATTATTCTGCCATTGAACTTTATCAAACTTCTTTTCCGGAAAATCATGGATTTCACATGGCATTGATGACCTATTCTATTCCCTAGACTTCCTCAGTCCTAATTATATATTTGCATCCATAGAATATTGACAGTTAGATAGAGACATTAACACAGTCACTTCTGCAGAACAGTTCCAATCACCAATAAAGATCTGTAATGTGTATTATTTTATTTGGAACCCCATCTAGTTGTGGCTTTAGTGGGCATTTGTTAAAGCACCAACCACCAAGCATTCCATTGCCTTTTGACCCAGTTTTCTTCCTTTAGACTAAAGCCAACTGTCACTGATAAACCCATAAAAAAAAAAAATGAACACAGAGATGCAACTAGCCCTTCACCTTTGTTGAGCTTTCAGAGGACACAGAAAACTAAAAGACAGAATAAAGAGGGGGGTTGGGCTCTTGTTGTCGAGGTATGGGTCCTATATGGACCCTACCCTCCCTCCCAAAGCACCACAGCTCTCTCTATTAAAGGTCTTTTGACCACATTTATTTCCGCCCAGGGGAACCAACATCACATGCTCTTATGGAGGATAATTAGCCGGTGAGTTTGTGAAAATTACTATATTGTGTTCTACTTTGGTACTAAACTTCTTCTTCATTTAGTTTAGGTCCGATAAGAAGGTACAGAATTATTCTTAGTTACTCCTTTTATGTGTATTACAGTCTGCTTATTGAGAATTTGAACCGTAAAATTTTAAAATTAGCATTAAAAGTAAGCTTGCTTCTTGAACTTAAAATAAAATATTTCAAAATTAAAATCTCATAGTTTCTTGATTAAAAATTCATAAAAAATTACTTGCACGTTGTAGAGGTTCTCAGTGGGTAACTTATTGAGTTCACGTACAACATTAAACTCTACTAGAATTAACTTCTCATGTTTGTCAAGTGTCATTTCACTTTGTCAGGGTAAAGTAACACCTGATGAACTCTAACATGCTCTTAGAAGGGAGCCAAAGGAAACAGTTCTACGTGTAGGAGCCAAGTAAGAATGTCTGACTCTGACATTCTGACACTCCAAACTTCACTTCCTCTTAGGATTCCAGCAGCCTTTGACCGAATCTTAGCCGTCCATCTCCCTTCTCAAGATCTTTCCTTTCTTTTTCTTTCTTTTTTAAAGGAAAAACAGAAGAGTGTGAAATTTATCAAATGGGGGACCGTTGATCAGAGGATGGGGACTTCTGTAAATAATCATTACCCTTTCGTTCAATTTTTGTATAAAACTTTGAAGCAGGATTTTTTTTTTTTTTTTTTTGGGTGGTGTTCATAATCTACAAATTTAAAAATTCATTTCGAATAATTAAACCTCCTTAAATTGTTTCTTTCTAAAGATTAAAAAGATTTGTGTCAGAATAATATACGGCAAGAAGAACAAGAGGCTCTGGACACATAATAGGTCTTGAAGTACGATTTCTGCATGTCCTTGACCAAATCCACCCATTCTTTTTGTATTCATAATAGTGTAAAAATAAACAGAAGGCCTAACTCGAGGTTGTTCAAGAATAGTGACATTGAATTTCTCGAGCCTTTGAGTTAGGATTAGTCAAAGGAGCCGTGTTCGTCCCTCCTAGACTACCTGAACCCTATTTATGATTTATTTATATATTCAAGCAAATACAAATTTGAAAGGTACAATTTGATTGTCTTCATCCGAATTAGTGCTCCAGTTTGATGCCAAAAACTTGGTTTGAAGCAACAGTTAAAAGCTTATAAATGAAAATATTTGTATATTTCGTGCACTGGGATTTATTACATCAATACGTCGGATGTACAAATATTTTTTTAAAGAGAAAATACTTAATAAAAATTCAGAAAGTAATATAATTATTCACGCCAATAAATATTGTAGAGTCGGCAAATGAACGGACATAAATGTGTTGTGGGCTCATATGGACTAATTATTATATGGGACAAATATGGGCAGGCTTTAATTGAGTTAGGCAAGCCTAAGTGCCCAATTAAAAAATGTAAACGAAACTTAATATAAAAGTAGATATCCTGCCATTTTGGCCTATCCTTATTATTAAAATATTATCATATTTGGTAAAAATTTTGGATATATTGAAATTTTGGCATTTTGAACTCAATCTGTGTTCTGATCCAATTCCTAATCAAGTAATTGGGCAATCATTGAACGTCATTAAACTTTGGAGTTTATCTCAAAATGGTCATTGTACTTTATTTATCTCTTTTATCATATTAAACTTTCATAATATTACAATTTCATCATTTCTGTCAAATATCTTTAAGGAGAGTTGACTCCTCTCCATTTTTATTAATCAATTCCCCTCCCAATTTCACTCTGCTACTTAGTTTCAAAGCATTTTAAAATAACTAACATTTTTATAATTGTCGAACATATTCGTTATAAGTATTGAAAATTCTATAGTTTATCTTTGATTTTCTAAATTTTTAATGATTATGATAGATATGTTCAACATTTCTAAATCTCACGAAATTGACAATTTCATGTAAAGTTTGTGTGTTAATCTCAATCCGCACGGATAAAATTATTTTAAAATATATTAAAATTAATTAGGAGAGAGAAATTGATAGCTGAAATGAAGAGGTGCTAGCTCTCTCTTAAAAAAGCTTAAGAGCAACGATGAAATTATGATACTTTAAAAATAAAAAATGACACAAATTAAAGTACAGTAACTGCCGATCCCAAATAACTATGAAAAAAAAAAACTCATATTCGAATAACCCGAGATTACTCAAAATTTCATAACTTTAGATTTCGCTCTCCCACTAGCATTCGATGTCGACGTCAACGTCGAGCCAAGCATAGGCGCCCATGTGTCCAATGAGATAGGTGTAAGCATGGCGGGTTAACAGACTGCCATTAAATTGTCACCTCTAATTTACACGTAGTCGTTGAACAAATTAATGAATTAGCACATTGGTATGGACCCAGGAGTGAATGGATCGGTATTTTGTAGTTTTCATGAAATATTAAAAATCAACTGATCAATTATTTTTAAAAGAAAAAAAACCAAAAATTGATAGATTGATTTGATTGATCGGAAATTAAAAAAGTAATAGAAAATTAGAAAAAAAATCTAACGATCGGTCAGTTTATATAGTTATTTAAATAAAAATAAATTATATATGTATAAATAATATATATATATATACATCCGGTTGATCGATTTATGTTATTTTGTTTTATGAACGATCGCAAACCAATCGACTGGATCGGTTGTCTATCAAAAAGAAACTGAGATCAAACCGACCCAAAAAAATCGAGCAAATAAATTCATGTATGTTAATTTCGATTAATTTTTTAATTTTTTCGGTTCGATTGAATAATCCTACCAAATTATTTTCAAACACTTGAACTGTGTTATTCTGTGCGTGGGTTGTTGGAATTATTTAATTAGTAAGTCTAGGTGAAGTCACTAATCCCAGAGCACACTTTCTTTTTCTTTTGTTTATTTATTTATTTATTTTTGACAAAATTCTAGGACATACTTGTATCCACGTCGGCCAGCTATTCAAAGTCCACAAACCGATGCCTCACCACATTCCTCCATGCAACTATTTATCCGCCAATAAGGGCAAATCCGACATTTTGACACTCTAAAAAACATGGGGGGTCGTGCGGATTCCCCTCCCTAATCAAACAATTAGGAATAGTTAAACACTGCTTACTACAATCTCCGGTGCTCTCTCTATATTTTAATCTCTTCTCCTTGTTTGAAGTGGATTCACCTTTGGTTTCCGCCACCGCTCCCACTTCACCGCGCCCGCTTAGATCGGATCTGTTTGCTCTTCCCCCCACCCTTCGAATCCATTCCACTGCACCTGAATTCGCATTTTCCCCGGCACCCAATTTTGCCAGGAAAGTTATGTGAAAAACAGAGGAGAAACGGAGGGAAATGGCTGGGAAATTTTCCTTGCTCACCCTTCCCTGAGCTTCCCCACGGCTTTGTGTTTCATCTGCTGGTGGGTTTTGCTTTGTTTGTCTTGATGGGTAACGTAACGTCGAACGTCGCGGCGAGATTTGCGTTTTTCCCGCCGGACCCGCCGACGTACGATGTGTTCAGAGAAGAGGATGGGAGGGTTGTGTTCACGGGAGTGGCGGCGGATAAGAACATGGACGTCCATTTACTCGATACCAAAGGTGGGAATAAGATTGTGGCCACGTTCTGGAGACACCCTTTTGCGAGATTCACGATTCTCTACTCTCATGGCAACGCTGCGGATTTGGGTCAGATGCAGGAGCTCTTCGTTGAGCTCAGAGCACACCTCCGCGTCAACATCATGAGGTAATTTCTCTCTCTGTCTCTTTTTTTTTGGGATTTTTGGTTTTTATTGGGCTTGATTTATTGCTTTTAATTGTATGGGAAATTTTGGATTTGGTTGTTTTTGCTTTGATTTTGATCATGGTTATGTATTTTGTTTCATTAAATTGTATTTTGAAGCCGAAAATTTTCCGGTTCTGTTTCCATTTATTCGCACTTCATATTGCGAATTTAATGAAGCAAAAGAGTTGAACAACGTTTCTTTTTAATCAGAATTTCGGCTGTTAACCAAATCTTTTAGGATATTCGCTGGCCGTGATGTGAGGTGTTTTTAGTTTTCTACGTATTTATGATTATGGTGCTGCTGTTCTGTCTGTGCCTTCCTTGGACCGTTGGATGAGGCTAATTTCATGTAGCCAATCTGCGTATTTGTTTCTTCCTCATATGCCATGTAAGGAATGACATTTAGTTCCATTTTGCGCTATTTACTTTGTCACTGACATTCATTCACCCGATAAACGGATGCAGTGTTGTCTCCTGATTGCAGTTTTAACTTTAAACAGCTGAAAGGGTGATGCTCAATTATCCTCCTTGAAAGCCACTTGAATTTTACCGAGGTCGTGGCGTTTTAGGGAGTAAATCATTAACTGATAGTGTTTCTCCTTTCCTTTCTTGATGATCATGATGCGTTTATATTGAATGATGCTCCTGAATGTAGTGAGGGAGTCTTGCCCATAAGCTTATGGTACTTGTGTTCCTGTAGTCTGCAGCTGACATATTTGTCAATGATGGGCTATTAATATGTTGTGTTTACTATGCAGTTTGATTGACCAAGAACCTTTAATTATTGGTTGGTATCATGTTTCCCTTTTTTCCTTTTTCACAGTTATGATTACTCAGGATATGGAGCTTCCTCCGGTAAGGTAAGGGTTTACAAAACTAGAACTCATTTGGATTGTTCCTTTACCTCTCAAAATCTAGTGAATAGGCCTTCAACTGTCCTCTAAACTTTCCGCGACAAAACTTATAAACAGAACAATACCGATCTTTTCTTCCACCCCGATGCGTCGAGGATTTATAAAACAATGATGCGCTGGAATAAATCTTTAGTTCCCAACATCTAAAGTAGATAGGCCTTCAAGTGATCTTCAAACCCTCCATGGCAAGACTTATAAAAAGAACAGAAACATGAGTGTAATGTTTTTCATTTCCGTAGTAAATTGGTGGTGTAGCTCATTCTCCCTTCCTCTTTGCTTATTAAGGGGTTATTGTTGTAATTGTGATAGCCATCCGAGTTAAACACGTACTACGACATAGAAGCGGCATACAGTTGTTTGAAGAGAGAATACGGAGTTAGGGTGGAGGATTTGATCTTGTACGGACAGTCTGTTGGGAGCGGACCGACGCTGCACTTAGGTTCACGGCTGCAGAAGCTGAGAGGTCTTGTGCTTCACAGCGGCATCCTTTCTGGCATTCGAGTCTTGTATCCCGTGAAGATGACATTTTGGTTCGACATTTTTAAAGTAATCTCCACTTGCATCTCCTTCTAGTTTCTTCCTCTGCATTGCTTGATTTGTTATTGACAGATTTTTCCGGTTCGATATTTTCAGAACATTGATAAAATACGGCGTGTCAAATGCCCAGTACTAGTGATACATGTAAGTCCGTCTTTTATGGTTCTTTTCTTTTTCTCGGTTATGTTTCACTTCACATGCATCTAAATATTTCTTTATTTGCTGAGAAATAGCTTGCTGGGAGACTTTTAATTACATGAAACTCAGAACATATAATGTGGATCCCATCAGAATGCTGACCATTGTTGGTAATTTTGGTGTTGTTGCTTCATTGTGACAATTATCATGATTATCATCATCACTAAAAGCATGACCTTTCACGGTGCTTTGTCAATAGATGTGATATGACTTCCTGTAAAGGAAGCCTCTCTTTGTTCTCATCTTGTTTGATGATAGATCCCAACAATGATTCCAATGATGGCTGCTGCCAATGAGTCTGTTGCAGGGAACAGATGACGACATTGTCGATTGGTCTCACGGAAAGCGCTTGTGGGAACTCGCGAGGGAAAAGTACGATCCCTTATGGGTGAAGGGCGGGGGGCACTGCAATCTCGAAACCTTTCCCGAGTACCTCAAGCACTTGCGGAAGTTCATGAACGCAATGGAGAAACTATCCATCACAATGCCGCCTAAGCAGCACCTTGCTTCCCAGGCAAGCATAACAGAAGCCAAACACAACAAGTGCTTGAGATTCGGGAGACGAAAATCGGGTCTCTCTTCAATCAACACGTAGTTTCTGTGATATGAGCCCATCTCCCCTAAAAGGCATAGTTGCTCAGTAGCTTCGTGTGCCCACGGGCCAAGTGCATGCTGCTCGTTATGTCTCTCGAAGCCAAAGCAATGCGAACCGTCTAGCAAAGATTGTGTTACAGGAGGCTAAAATCATACCTGCCACGATCTTCCATGTGTTGTATTGGGCTCACGAATAACCCCTTTTCGTTACCAAAGATACGAAATGATCGGTGGGAGTAAGTCCTACATCATTATATGCCGAGAACATGTAAAATTTGCTCCCGTTTTGGGGGAAACTAGCAAAGGATGTGAGATAGTTAAATGAGCCAGAAAGCATTTGGGCTTGGATCTGAGAAATTGTGAACAATATTGGGTGGCCCATGGACCGGCCCAGTCCTAAAATTATATTGTCATTGCTGTCCATTATACGAACCCAGAAGCAACCTGCTGGCTCAATTATTGATCTATAAAATGTGTTGCTTTTATATTCCGACACCCTTTACTTTTACTTATTATTTTTTTAATAATGTTTGTTTAATTTTTGGATTAAGAGATGATGAGAGAGGAGGTCAGAGGGACAAACTCCCAAATAAAAATAATAATAAAGCGGCCTCAGAGGTCTCCCATGGTGGCCGTCACCAAGAGAAATTGATCTTATTACCCAAAAAAAAAAGAAAGAAAAAAAAAAGAAGAGAAATTGATCTTATTATTTTTCTTTTAATATCAGAGGGTATTCACAAATTTACTCCCTCTCACGTCTGTTTCTGATTCGAAAAATCTTTACTAATTACTTTAAATTGGGATAATCCAAATGGAAGGCTCCTATAATTAACTCCTAATGCATCAAAGTGTAAGGTATGTAAATTTACTGAAAGCATATTCTTTTTCCAGGAAAAAAAAAGTAATAATAAATCAAGACTTAAGTAATTAATTGTCTTTGAACCCCAAAAGGCTTTTATTTGACAAGAATTTAAATATAGGGTCCAGTCATTTAAATTAAGTTTTAGGTGAAGAACGCGGTTCTAATATAATTTTTTTTATTAACATAAGAAATAGTTTATTATATATATATATTGGGAATTTCATCGTGGAAGTTAACTTTAGTTGGTGACTATAAGAAGCAACAAAGAATAAAAAAATGAAGATTGAAAAAAAAAAAAAAAAAAAACAATTATTCTTGTGATGACAAAGCATATGGGCCATCATGGATAAATTATTGTAACATATGATATCATGTCAAAATCAGCATTATTTTCATGAGCCAATCAACCACTCTTCCAACATACTTTTATGTCTACGAGTTCACCACTTCTTACTTTAAATGATATATTACATATAATCCTATATCAATAAATTTAATTCGAATCATTATAGTATAAGATTGGTTTAGCTTCAAGTCGATAAGCTAAAAACAAGTAAACCGGGGAGGAGCTGCTCGCGGGTAGAGGGACGCAATTGCACTCTGGGATTTTCAAAAGTATTCAATTTAATCAATTTGCGTCCTTGAATGGTTAAAAATTAATAATTTACAAATACTCCAATTTTTATTTTTGGCTGCGAATTGTAGTTAAATGATATTAATTTTGTGTCTCACCTTTTCCCCTTTCTAATATTTTCTAGATTTGTTTCATTTTGTAACAATCGGATCGAGAAAAATGATTAAGCCTGTCAAGTTTTATGTATTACGGCCCCCGTGTTTGACGTACTCAAGAATAGAATGGGAGAAAATAAAATATTTTAACCATTAAATATACGCACACCCAAAAGAAAAGTGAATAAGTTGATCGTGGGAGTATGTAAAATAATATTGTCACATTAAGGATAAAAGTCAAAAGCCATTTGAGCTGTGGTTTAGGTGGGAGAAATGAACATCGGTTCATAAATAACTTCGTTTTGATTAAAAAAAGGGATACGTTATTTTGATAAAAACACTAAACACTATAACTTTTCTTTTTTTTTATCAAAACAACATCGTTTTGTTTTGAAGGCCTCATTAGGAACTGAGGCTCAGTTTAATCACTTTTTCCTTTTCTTTTTATACACGAGTTTACCTTTCTATCCATTATTATCTAATATTATTAATGAAATATATATAACTAAATTGCATTAACTATATTAAAGGAAAGGATGAAAAGGTTAAGAAAACCATTTACTCTGACTTTTGCTTAATCTCAATCTTACTTTATTTAATTTTCAAGTTTATAACGTCAGTTCACCTTAGTATTTAAATCGAGCATTATGCATCTATCTCGTTTACGAATAATGTGATGGCACTCAATGATAGATTTAGGATGTTTTTACTTGACCCTCTTATTATTTTCCGCAAGATTAACAAGCGCAACAAGAGCCAATCGAACCAAAATTAGAGGAGCCTAATAGTGTTTAGGAGGAGGTTTTTTAATAAAAAAATTTGTTTACGCTTTAAAGAGTCATCCTAAACAAGCCGAGTGTCAGATCGTCGCTTTGCTTTCAAACGATAAAAGCTGCATTTCTTTCAGGGGGTCTTTGCACTGTGTGTCGGGGAAACCCTAACTTTTTTACCTTTTTCAGTTTTTCTAACCTTTTATCATCCAATCGCATCTTGAAACGTGGCAGCTCCCCGCGCATGGGGGTGTACTCTCCTGTACTTTTCCCCATTATACAGGATCTGACCATCACCGGTACGGACGATACTCGATGTTTGAGACGAACGTGGAGCTTGAATTTTGGGTCGCATACATTATTAGGTCATTACATAAAGTCAATTTTAGTGCGCATTAGTTTATATTAATAGATAATCATGAGACTCATGAGAGGGGCTTTTGTGTCTTTCGGACGCGAGCCTCGTGATAATTAAGCTTAAAATTCAGAAATTTAAACCCTAATCACATATTGAGACATCCAACGTGTCATGTAAGCTTTTAGCTCATTATTGATTGTAAATAAGTGAAGAATGGCTGGTTTAACTTATATTCTCAAGATTTCTACTGTGTTTTGGTCATCCATAGTTTCTTGTAACAGTGTTATACTGAATTAAAATATGAAAAATGAGATAAACACCAATATTCTTAATTTTAATTCATTTTAATCTGTCCGCCCAAAATAGGATTTTCTGGATCACGAATAAACAAACTATGGATAAACCCAAACCAACCACCTTTTCTTAAATCCAAGTGATCTTTTCTTGTGCGGTGGTTCCTGAGAAAAAATATGGCGGAGTACTTTGATGTTTATACCAGCTAATGAATGAGTCCGATACAAAAAAAAAAAAAATGCACGTTGAGTTTTTGAAACAATTCGAAGCAAAACTGCTTTTTAAAAAGCCCAAATATACTCGTGAAAGCTAAAAAAAAAAAAATAAATTACTTTTTAAAAAATTTATATAAACAACTCCTTCAAAAGGAAACCTTTTTATTAGTTTTCAAAAAGGCAAAAACAAGCTTTTCATTTGCTCTCCAAAACGGCCCCTTTGGTCTTTTAACATTAATAATGTGTTGCATCTGCAACATTAGTGCAAAAGGTTATAAATGGAAAATGAAAAATTAATGAAAGCTAATTAATGCAAGAAAAGTTACGCGAAGGCATTATTTCCCGTCTCGCTCTGCTCTCGCACATGCAATCTTCCAAGATTTCCGGTTCATTTTTCATTTGGGTTAAAATTATAAAATCAATTTTATTTTTATTTTATTTATTAATTTTTTTCCGTTTGCCACTGAACTAACGTTTGCACGTTTTACGAAATGGAAAACAGAAATCATATGAATCAGCAATGATTTTTGCCTCTATAAATTATTAACCTTATTATTGCCTATGAAATATCAATTTTACCCTTGCGGTGCCCGCGAAACACTAGAAGACGAACTTATCATGGAAAGTCACAGCCTTTTCTTCCTTCATGTTTTTATTTTATTCCGGTGTGTCAAAAGGGTTTTAAAATTCCGATAATACTTAAAAAGAAAATAAATTACCCACCATGGATTGGGTACTCCATACTGAAGGGCAATTCAGTCATTCAGCTGCTATAATTTGAACATGCTAATGCCTCATGTCACGGGCCTTTCCTGGCGTGTAGGAGGATTCTTCCCCGGAGACAGCAAATAATGACTTTCCACAAATGGAAAATCATGAATTTACTTACATTTATGGCCTAAAATAATTACCAGATTCGGTTAAAGATCATTTCCCTTATCATGAACCAGACAATGTTCCGTCATCAATACTTTGCGTCTTAGGATAAGCAAATGCCCCGCAGGAATTTCATGTGTTCACTTAAAATAAATATTTTAAAAAGTTTTAATTTGAAGTAAACTTGACAAGTTTAAAATTTGAATAGATGATTAGAATTTTAAATATATATATAATAATCATCCAACAATAACGGAATCCAAGATACATTTTCCGTACAAATGCATGAGAGTTGAAATTTAGGATTAGAATAAGAACTATGTAGGATAATTAATGTAAGTCCTTATTTTGGTCCACACCTATAAGTGGTAGGTTTATATTAACAGCCAACCTATGTGGGGGCGTCGTTTGCGGAGAGGAAGCCGAATTTTAGAACATTGCAACTTTATTTTGTTTCTATTTTTTATTCTTTCTGAATATTAAGAACCTTACCACCACGTGAGTTCAGAACTTTGTGGATTGAATGAAGGGTGCAGATTGATTAATCTTCCCCAGTTATGAGATTAGGGTGGGGAGGAGGCGTAGGGGATTAGTTCCTCAAGGTCGTCGTCCTCAATATGTGCCCCCAGAGAGAGAGAGAGAGAGAGAGAGAGAGAGAGGGAGGGAAGTTCCCAAAGTTGAAAGCAATATAAAACAAAGCCCAAATTATGTAGTGACAAATCAAAAGCGGCAGTGCGTAAAAAAGAAGGGTTTGTATTTATTTATTTATTTTTCTCTGTTCTTTGTTGGAGAAAAAGCCAAGCACGAAACAGAGAAAGGGAGAAAGGGTGAAATGGTGTTCTTACTTAAAACAATACAATTTGATTTCTGCGCTCTGTTGGGTTGAAACCCCTCTCGACGGAGCTTCTCTGTGATGGTCTGTCCATCACTGTTATTGTTTCACGTCTATGGCAGCTTTGTGTTTTCTCATTAATCCCCGCTAACGCCAATCCTTTTTCGTTTCTGGGTTTGGTGAATAAGGCTCAAAATCGTTGATTTGAGTACTGGAATCTTAGGATTCCTTCAATCTTCCCTGCGCGTTGAGTCTGTTCTCATCTGGGTTTTTCGGTAGAGAATGATTGTGAAGGAGAGCAGGGATAGTAGGGTGGGTGAAGATGGAGTGGATGACCGGTTCCCTGTGGGGATGCGCGTTCTTGCTGTGGACGATGACCCCGCTTGCCTCATGCTGTTGGACGCTCTTCTCCGTAAATGCCAATATGATGGTTCGAGTCTTCCCTGTTCTTTGAGTTCCTTCTTCCTGTATGTGTTTTTTAATTGATTCCGGGAATACTAAATCTCTTCTTGGTTTTCTTATTGCGTAATCGATTCTTAGTTTTTTGTCTGTTTCATCAGCTTTTGACTGGCTTTGCTGATTTGGTGTCAAAACTGCTGTCCCACATTTCAGCTTTGAAATTTATAATAAATCAATCGGATTGTGCACTCTTTTTGTAATCTATGACAATGTAAACGATTCTGATTGATGGGTATTTTCAATTTTCCTTCTTAGTGTATTGTTTATGATTTTCTTTCTTCAATTTTAGATTTTTATGAGCAGTGATAAGCTGCTAGATATTAGTTGTTTGCCGTCAAGGTTATATTTTTCATATTAGGGTTAGCTATGTGCTTTGGGATCTGAGCATTTCCTGAATTATGCCCTTCTGTTGGCAACAAAAATTGTTTGTGCAGTCACCACAACCAATCAAGCAGTGAAAGCACTGAAGATGTTAAGGGAAAACAAAAAAAACTTCGACCTTGTTATCAGTGATGTTCAAATGCCAGATATGGATGGGTTTAAGCTGCTGGAGCTTGTGGGGCTTGAGATGGACCTACCTGTAATCAGTAAGCAATATTACTAGAGACTTTCTTCGTTACCTTTTCGCGAAATTATATGATTTGGGCAGTTAAAAAAAGGTTCTTGGAAATTGATGGAGCAGTTTTTTGGATTTTATTTTGATCTATAAAAATGGATGCAGTGTTATCTGCATATAGCGAGACCAAATATGTGATGAAAGGGATTGCCCACGGTGCCTGTGACTATTTGGTCAAACCTGTGCGCATTGAGGAGCTTAAGAACATATGGCAACATGTAATTCGGAAAAAGAAGTTCGACTACAAGGACCAAAACAGGTCCCCGAACCGGGAAAGGGGTGGCCAGGAAAGTTGGGAGGGAGGGCAAGGGCCTACACCAGCAGATAATTCTGATCAAAATGGCAACTACAGTAGAAAAAGGAAGGACCAAAACGAGGATGAGGAAGACGAGGGGGAGGAGAATGGGTTTGAGAATGAGGACTCTTCGACCCAGAAGAAGCCTCGGGTTGTTTGGTCGGTTGACTTGCACCGGAAGTTTGTTGCAGCAGTTAATCAGTTGGGCCTCAGTAGTGAGTCCTCCATTGCTGATAAATCTCAGTTAGATCCTATCTTTTGACTTTCTCATAAATCTTGCTAATTCTTTGCTTATCTTCTTTCTTTTTTTTCTTTTTTTTTCCTTTTTGATGCAGAGGCTTTTCCTAAGAGGATTCTTGACCTCATGAATGTGGAGGGGCTTACTAGGGAAAATGTGGCAAGCCATCTACAGGCATGAAACTTTCCATCTATTCCATACATTTCCATTGAAATTTTGTTTTGGACCCCTAAATCTTTTGGGGACAGTGCATTCGGAATTCCAAAATGATGGGGTTACTATTGATCCATCGGCTTTGTTAAAAGTATTCAAGAATCACAATTGTTATTGCTACAAAAGAACTTTATCGAGTGAGAACATGCATGCACTACTGTTACGATAATTATATTATTCCTATTGTCGATTAGGACCTTCTAACCTAACTCCTGATTTTAGGGAAACAATGTTCTTATAAAAAATTCTATGACACAAACTGATTGATAGATTGGTTCTTTTTAAGATACTTCCTTAGTCTAAATGGCCATTCTCTCAAATTTTATTTTCTTAATTTTTTCATATTAAAAACTGGCATGCATGTAGACCTAAAATCACCTTGCATATAACAGCTCTGGGAATTTTCGTAATAAATGCATACATCCCCCCCCCCCCCCCCCCCCCAAAAAAAAAAAAAAAGAAAAGAAAAGAAAAGAAAAGAAAAAGAAAGTATGATATATTTTGTGTTGGTGCTTGATTTGGGAGGTTGACAATAATGCTCAACTCTGTCATAATATTTGCATGGAAGCTTATTGCCTTTTATTGTTATGCAGAAGTATAGACTTTACCTTAAGAGGATCAGTACTGCAGCTTCGCAGCAAGCTAACATGGTTGCGGCACTGGGTGGTAAAGATCCCTCTTATGTGCATATGACTTCACTTAACGAACTCACAGATTTCCACGCCTTTTCTGGATCCGGAAGGTTCTCCAACACTGCTATACCATCATATCCACATAGTGGCATGCTTGGTAGATTGAATACCCCTTCTGGTTTTACCTTTCAGGGGGGGCATGGCCTTCCTCATGGAATTTTACCCGGTCATAATCAAAACTCAAGCAACTCTAATAGTACATCAAGCAAGTTTCAGCCTGTTGTTTTGCCTGCAGACCAAAATGAAAATATATTTCCACGGGATTCGACATCTTTGGAGTTTGACCAATTGCAGCAGAGAAAATGCCTTAGCCAGATTGGAAATTTCAATCAATTTGACGTCGATCCAACAAGTTTTACCGTGTCCAATGTTATCCCAGACACTAGACCAGGAGTCACTAGCTCAAGCAACTCGGTGCTTAGTGGCCCAAGTAACCCTTTGTTAAAACAAGGCAATCCACAACAAACACTAAGTAGGGGAGGATATGCAAACCAATCGTCTTTAAAAGTTGCTTCTTTGGATCGGGAACCTTTTGAGACAGGTGTTTGTGGATCTTCTAATTTTCCTGATCATGGTAGAGTTAATGAAGACTGGCCGAGTGCAATTGAGTTATCAACGTTTCAATCCAATGGTTTGCCCCTCGGAGAACCTTCTAATACCTTGATAGGAAGTATTTCTTCAACAGGCCCCCATGTCACAGGCAATTCTATCAATTTTACTTCAAGGGGAGCAGTTTCACCATCTCTTGAGGATTCGAGAGGAGGCATGGCATGTGAAGAGGGTTTGCTTGGAAATGTTGTTCAGAGTAGTAGCCGTTTACAGAGGCAAAAGGTGGATGAAAATAGACAAGATTATAGGTATAATCTGGGTCAAACTTTCAGCACTTTTGACTCTCTTGTTCCTGCTAGTAGTGTCGTGGGGTCCTCGAGCCAGAGCGTGGATCAAAACGGTTCTTTCTGTAATAGGAAGATGAATATGCCTTTGACTGTCCAGTTAAATGTCAGCGTTCCGTCTTCGCCACGGCCAAGTCAGGTTGCGAAATGTGCTATGCACACCAAAGTTAGATCCATTGAACATTGCCTTTTTGAGCAAACCAAATCACAGAATTTTTCTAACGAGAATGGTTGTGAATCATTTGAAGATCTAATGGATGCTCTAATTAAACAGGTATAGTAAATGTTTTCTTTATTGTTTTAAACATTACTTGCAATATATATGTTTTTTCGTTGCCCCCAGTCCTAAAAATGGTTATGTAAGATAATTGAATCAGAATAGGCCTTTGGGTTTTAATATTATGCATAAGTTGATATAAAGCATAATAAGCGAGGTTTTTAATGTATACATATATTCAAAGGTATAGTTTCAGTGCTTGCCTAATATGAAAAGTAATCTAGGCTGAGTATCTATAATTGTTTTCATGGTCAGTGCTGGCCATACACAATAAACTCGTTGCTCATATATTGATACTGATGAATATCTTCCAAATCCTAGAATAGTCTCGTAGAACACATCGAGGACTAAACATATTCCTCCACAAGTTCTCGTACCATCTTTTTGCAATTAGTAGGGTTCTGAAATATTTACCGGTCATTCAAGTTTCTTTTTCCTCTGCACTAAGGGGGCAATGGGTTTGGAGCTCAAAACACAGGAAGCTTCAGATAATAATCTGCAGCCTTTTAAAAAGAAGCTCTATGCTGTGCAGTATAAAGGTTGTGGGTGTTTCTTGGTGGTGTTATCCAATATTTATTTGGCTCACATGGCATGCCTGTATGTGCGCGCATGATCATACCATTGGGGTTTATGTTTTTTTCCCTTTCAAAGGTTCGTTGTACTCGCGAAGTGGATGAACATTTCTGGTATACTATTTTTACTCGGGGCTTCCTTTAGGGTAGTTCTTGAATTGAGAATGACGCATGATATAATTTAGCCCATTCTGATAATTCTTCTTTTTTTTTTTTTTTTTTTTTTGGGACAAAGCATGGTGGAGAAAAAATGGCTACTCAAGGTCTAAAGTCCCAGGTTTGCTACTTTGGCACCTCCTTTACCTTCTCCATTTCTTGCAGGGGTCTAAGCAAAATGTTATCATGCCTTCAGAAGATATGCTCAAGAGACTTGGTTTGTGTTGCAGGAACAATCTGAACATGTATCGGTGGATGGAGAATTTAATATTGATGCTTACTCTCTTGGGTGATCCATATGCAGCTTCTGACACCACGAAGGGTGAGCTGCATCACTCACTCTGCAAGGAGTTTGTATCATTGTGCAACTTTTCATGCTCTATTTGTGTAACTTCCACTGTTTATTCACTTTTACCAAATCTACCTCTGGCTGTAGTTGTTTTGTGGCTTATTTCTGTATTTATAATTTATCGAAGGTCCCCTTTACCCCACCTATTGATGGAACTGTGGCAAAATAACATGCTTATAGACCCAGATAGAGTGGGTTCAATTTATAAATTGTAACATAATATATTTTCCTCTGGAGTTAAAATTGTAGCCCAGGGGCTAAAATTGCTGGGGCTTTCGCAGCCCATTGCTGATGTCAATAACCTTGAATTGCAGAAAGTACTCGCTCGAGATTCAGAAAGTGTAACCGGACCCGTGAATAACGCAATCATCACTCTCTTCCAGTGAGGGAAGGATCCTCACTTCTCTAGTTTTGGTTCCCAGAAGGCTAGCCTAGGCCGAGGTGAGCATAGAATGAAGAGGACGGTCCTAATGTTGGCAAAGCCAACTTCTTGGGTTGCAGGTGGAGCAAAGCGGGCATGGGGACTCGGGCTAGGGCGTAGCACAACTAAGAAAACCATTCCATTTAGGGTGAGGTAGAATGGGCAAGCACGAGGGATTTGGTGTCTAACTTTGGGTTGGGAGATAATTCTTGGTGGGAAAGTCAAATTAATCCTTCTTCATACATGGACTTCTCCGGTACGAAATGTCAAGCCGGTGAAAATAAGACACACATACGGTTGAATTATAAATAAATAAATAACCCGAGTAGCTAGAAGGGTTTGTCAAGTGAAATTTTACCCATGCCCTTGACCAGATATGGAATATGCATACGCCTCCTTACAAAAGGTAACCATAGTAATTGATACAACTACCTAGGCATTCCAAACAAGATGACCAATTGATGGACTCAGGGGCATAAAATGGAATCAACTACAGTTGGCTGCAAACTACAGAAGGAGAAAGGTAAACAAAAAACTGTGCTGGATTCAACAAGAAAACTCAAGCAAATATTATGACCAGCTAATATAAATAATACAGGCAGAACAATTCACAGTTTGACAGACAGCAATCAACTCATATTCATAACTTTTATTCACCTTCCCAACCCAATTTGCGTGCTCGTCGCTCCCACAAGGAAGTCACCTTTCTCTCCCTTATGAGCAACACCTGTGCGTGCTCTCTGGCCCCCTCACAAATTTCAGTGGCCGCGTTGCATTTTTCATCTTCCCTCTGGTACTGCAGAGCAACCCTTCTTGCTACTAAAAAGGTGATGTTCATATGATGAACGTGCTCTTGGTTGACGGCCTCTTGCAGCGACAGCTCCTCCGTCAAAAGATCTACAAACTGCTTTTTCATCTCCTCCTTGAGCTCCGGGTCATTTCCTCCACAGTCTACGGTTTACCATCCAATGCGTGCGATATAGGTCATCACCATGTATGCAGGATTAACATTAATCAACGTGTAACTTTAATTAACGAATGAAAAACTGAATGTAATGGAAATTCACCATTAAGACAAAAGAAGGAATGTCTAGGTAGCATATCTATGTACAAGAAAAATTCATGCTATCTATTGCTCTTATTGATGAAGTCTTGTATTCCACTTCCAAACCCCCCTCCCCCTCTCTTCTTTTACTCCAAGTAGTTTTGACTTAGACCATCTGAAGTTACACATTTGATCAGTCATTAAACACAAATTTTACAAGTCTTTAGGTGGTTCAAACAAACACCACGCCACAAGCCATAATAAAGTCAATCAGTTCAGAGAGCAACATCAAGGTCATGCCATCAATCTTCAAATCGTCCAAAGAAAGATTAGAACTGGCTAATAGCCAGTTCACAAGTTCACAAATTTATATCCCTAAACTCAAGATCTATATTTAATACAATGTGACACTAGAAAGGGGGGAAAACCTGGCCCGTAGCTTCCTGATCCATCACCTTGCCCTTGATAATAGTTGGGAGGGTTCTAACCCCTTTATAGAAGGTTGTTTGTGTGTGTGATGTTAAGAGTTGTATGTATTTACCTATACAAAATAAAAACTAAAGATAGAACTTAAAACTATATGCTACATAATTCGAATGTGCCCTTGAATGGACACACGGAGAAGATAAAGAAAGAAAAAGAAACAAGAACCACAACATCCAAAAGTGTGTTTAAGTTTATAGTCACGGCTCTTGGAAAGTGTAAGCAACAAATGAGATTTGTGAATAGCCTAAATGATATGATAATGCATATAAGAGCAGTAACTTGTGATAGTATTCGAATAGGATGGGAAAGAAATTCGTTTCCAGTTCTTAGTCTATAGTCTATCCTCAGAAAGATAAAGAAGACCATTACCAACACAAAGCTGGTCTGGTTTCCATTTTTTAGCATATCCTTTGTCATTGGAAGGACAAAGATGATCGTGACTAACAGAAGGATTTATACACTTAAAGCTGATCATCAAAGAGGAAAAGATAATCCGGTTTCCTTTTGTCACTGGAAAGACAAAGATGATCATGACTAACATAAATTACATAGCAAAAATGTACCTGTTACAGAAAGGTTGACCAACCCTGCAAAAGAAAACAACACCATACTGTGTTAGATCACAATTTTAGATAATCTAGTCCCTAGGATAGAACAATGAAAATTGAGGCATACTTGCATATACACACGCAAACATACTTGAGCAAACAGAAGCATAATATACAGAGCTGACAAAAACTCAAGCATATTGACCTCCATGTCCACCCAGGGTTTTCAAATACTCAACACCTTGTAGGGCATGACACTGGACAACAAAGAATTAGGAAAGAAATAGCAACAAATTTTTTCAGGATGGAAGGGCATAACTGTAAATTGAGCAGCTACCTCGGGGTCCAACTCCTACTAGTCACTTGAACTAGGTAAATCAAAGATGGACGGCCCCAAAAATCAAACCTTGTGGGATCAAATTTGCCACTTTGGGTTAGAGCCCTAAACTTCCTTCTTTTGTAATATTTAATCCAACCAAACGGAGTTCACTTGATTGAGACGGTCAAATTTAGTATTAAAAATACAGAAATCATCATCAGCAACAACTGCTTCATGTCAGAATGAGGCGATAAAAAAAGAAAAACTATCAATTTATAGAAATCTACAATCTACTGCCCAGGTACACACAGAAAGAGCCCACTAAAATCAACCAAAGAGACGAGGTAAATGACACGGGGGTAAAAACAAAAAATCAACACAATTCTCCTTAGAAGCAAAGTGGTGTAAATAAATTCAATGTGTTATAAGTTAGAGAGCACAAAACAAATGCTCAACGCGCTATGAGTTAAGAGAGCACAATAAAAGAAGAAAATTTGAAACAACAAATGCACTAACAAAATTCCAAGAACATGAATCAGTCTATGCACATTCATTACAGTACCCAAAAACACGCGCGCGCGCGCACACACAGAGATAGTCAAAACTCAGGAATATGAAGAAAAAAAACAGAAAATCTAAATGAATCACCACTTATGGCTATATCATAGACCTAATCACAATAATAGCAAACAAGACGCAAAAAAAGAAACAAGAAAGTTGAGTTGAAAGAATACCAGGAGCAATCTTAAGGAGGGAGGGAGGAGGGGGGCAATCGCAGATACAAGGACCGCAAGAAGAAGCGGCGGTGTCACCCAACATTACGCCCTTCTTGAATCTCCAATAGAGGGCGGGCCCAGATACGCAGAGAGCCGATACCACTGCGAAAGCAACCAAACAGCACCTTATACAAGCCCCCGATCGCCGCGAACCACCCGACATCCCTCTCTCTCTCTCTCTCTCTCTCTCTCTCTCTCTCTCTCCCTCTCCCTCTCAGATCCAGCAGTGTGAAAGACTGAGGATGTGTTTGTATTTTTCTTGTATTACTCGTTAGAACGAGTCATTCTATTCCCATTTCAGTGCCAGCTCCGTGTGTGCGCGCGCGCGCGTTCACATCGCATTTCCTCTTTTTCTCTGTCAGAAACACATTTTCCGTTTTTTTTTCCTTTTTTTTTTGTCAAAATTATTCAATTTCATAATTTCATTTGCCTTTAAATTTAATTTAGAGAATCCTATCTATATAATTTGAGTCTTATTTAGAGCTTTTTGTTACTCCGTTTTAAATTTAAATTCTCTAAATTTAAAAAGTCATGTATTTATGAAATTATATAATATTAATCATTTCATTGTAAAAAGAAAAAATGAGAAAAAAATTAGAGATAGAGAAAATAAACGACTACTATTGATTAAATTTATAAATTCATGATCTTTTTAAAGTTAGACGATTCATATTCTTTTATTTTTTTTTCTTTTTTAACATGTTCTTTTCCTTTGCCCTTTCCTTTCATTTCTTTGTTTTTGTTTTTTTTTTTTTTTTTTTGTGAGACTTTGTTTGCCCCCACTCTGAACCTATATGATTTTGCTTCCAATGTACCCGAAAATAAAAACTATATTATAGCTCGTTATTTCAGGTCTGTCTCCTTTTATGCAAATGTAGGTACACACAAAACTAATTGTCATGTTTATGGCATTGTTCGAAAAAATATTTATCTCATTCTTATTCTTATTAAAAAAATAAAATAGCATGTACTTAAGGATCATAAAGATTCAAATCTCAACATAATCATTGCCGTGATTTTTTGAATCTCAGTTGTAAACGTCTAGGCCTAAAAGGTAAATTGTTCTCTTC
Organism: Santalum album; assembly: GCA_034195605.1. Taxonomy (NCBI): domain Eukaryota; kingdom Viridiplantae; phylum Streptophyta; class Magnoliopsida; order Santalales; family Santalaceae; genus Santalum; species Santalum album. The sequence continues at coordinate 6,265,758 of CM067266.1, read as the reverse complement.
TTTTCCCTCTTTTTGGGGACCAATTTGTCTCCGGTTACTAAGACAGATATATACCTTGCAGTCTGCTGGCCGCTATGTGTAAACAAAAAATCACTAACCATCCATTCAAGTTTTAAACTTACAAAATTTTATTAGAAATTAACTCCCAAAACACTACAGTTTATAAAATAATAAGTTTAAAACTTAAATGAATAGCTACGATATTTTATCCACACATGACAAACATTCTACGATGGACTATATGATGCATTTCTCGCCCAAACTAGATTGTTTTGAGAAGCATATGCCGAAACAACAAAAGCGAAACTAGAAGGTGAGAACATATGGCACCTTATTGACTTCTTGTGTATAAATACAAAATCTCTGTTCACAAACGAACCAGACTTGTCAATCCTACCATAGAGAGAAGAGAAAATTCCTCATCTGCAGCACCACCATTAAATGCCTAGAGCTCTCATTCGTCCACACCACCCCTCACTCTCCCTATAAATACCTCTCTTGATAAATCCTTCCACCCCATCTCAAAGATTTTGAGAGAGAGAGAGAGAGAGAGAATCAGAGAGAGAATGGAACCATCATCGCATCTCAGAGCCTCAGTGGTCCTCCTTGCGTCACTCTCCCTCTTGTGCGCCTGCGAGTGCGTGCTTGTGGAGAGGGGAGTGGATCTGAGGAGGTACGCTGGGCGGTGGTACGAGATCGCGTCGTTTCCCTCCTTCTTCCAGCCGAGGAAGGGGGCGGACACGAGGGCCACCTACACCCTGAACCAAAACGGCACCGTGGGAGTGCTGAACGAGGTGTGGGTGGACGGGAAGAGGAGCGCCATCGAGGGAATCGCGTACAAGGCGGACAACGGCAGCGACGAGGCCAAGCTCAAGGTCAAGTTCCGGGTTCCCACCTTCTTGCCGCTCATCCCTGTCGTCGGGGATTACTGGATTTTGTCCCTCGACGACAATTATCAGCATGCTCTGATTGGCGGCCCCACCAAACTGTTTCTCTGGGTAATTTCTCATCCATCCCCTTTACCTTTTTTTTTTCTTTTCTATTTTTCGTTAGTAAGTTTTTAAGCAATATGAGTATCGATGCCCACGTTACGTGAGTGGACTCGAATCTCTACGTAATTTATATAAGTTTGAGTCTAAACTCATGTTCCATATTCTCGTATTTTATTGCATGTGCCAAGTTCCAAAATGCCATCTCTTTATTAAAAAATAATAATTTGGTAGGAGATGTGCATGTGGTCGAATTTAAATGCATTCTTTATATTTTCTTCGTGAATTCATGTAACAATTCCTGGGTCAGGACTCATGGTCCATGTTCGTGGAGTTTTTTTTAAATTTTTCATTTTTTCGTGAAAATCAAACTAAAACTCAGGAAGGATCGAAACAAACTAACAGCATGAAAAGTAATTTCATCACGAAAAAGGAAAATGTTGGGTTATAAGAATTTGACTAGTAATTCAAAACGGCCCATCTTTTCATTAATAAGAATTTGACTGTAGTTATTACTTCTTGAGGCATATTCCTATGCGCGCAACTCCATATTAAAGGCTTTTTCCATTATGATTTTTTTTTGAGACCTTTTCATTAATTTCTATCTATCAATGGGTGTGACATGGGATGTAGGGTCAATCCAGGGGGATTTGTTTTTCCAGGTCAAAGCTCTTAAAATTGGCACCAAAAATTTCCTCCCCCGACAAATGGAATGTTCAAAGCGGCATGCGGAATTCAGAAAATCCCGCATTTTTAAAAAAAAAATTCGACGGTTGATAAATTTAAAAAATTTAGTCGAAAATCAAAAATAATTTTTTATGAAAATTCAGAAATAGAATAATTGGTCAAAATTTTTTTTAAAATTCGAAATATTCGAATTTTTTGAAATCACATTTTAAATTTCTTCTTAAATTTCGCATTTCCAATTTTTCAATTTTTCGATCAATTTTTTTAAAAAATTTGAAAAAAATTCAGAAATAAAAGTTTTTCCTGAATGAACGCCCCTTGTGTTTCTTTATAAGTTTGTTCCTTAATTTAAATGCATTAAAGAGGGTGCCCTCACTGGACGCACACTGCATGGCTGCCCATTAGTTTACCTATTTAATATTCAGTCTCGCAATTACACACACACTCATATATATATAGGAGTGCAATAAAGAAAATAATATCCACCAAAGTACAATATAATTTCCATTTTACATTATTAATTAACCAATTCATTTTTGTTGCTTTTTTTTTTTTATAAAAAAAAACAGATACTGAGCAGGGAGACCCATATGGATGAAAGAATATACAATCAGCTGGTTCAAGAAGCCAAAGAAGATGGGTACGACGTGAGTAAGCTTCACAGAACACCACAGAGCGATCCTCCCCCGCAGTAGGAAGACGATGAAGGCCCCAAGCACACACCAGAGGAATAATACAGTGAATCAAGTTCATCATGCCAATATAGATAGTTCAGTTTAAAATAAAATAAGGTAATAAAAAAAAAATAATGTCCTTGAGGGTTGCATGGGCGCTGTGCTGCAGTTTCATTCGACTCCTGTCCTCTTATTACATGCGTGTTTCCAATATTTTTGTTGGATGTGGCCTATGTTATGAAATATTTTATCATGTTTAATGGGTGCTACTAATTAGATTCACTATTTATATATACATTATGATGCATATGTGAAATAAAAAGGAGGAGAAAAAAAAAGAGACTAATGAATATTTAAATTTATCATAAAATCGGAGTGCATGTTTACAAAATCTAACTTAAATTCATAATTTGTATCCTGCAGCATATATACAGGAAAAAAGTTATATAGTCTATCGAATTTATAAAGAAGCACTATAAAATTATCTTAAAAAGATTTTTTTTTTTATCAAAATGACTACTCAATTAAACAGGGTACCACGCCATATAACACTCCTCTTTTTATCAAACCATTAATTCCTCTTTTTTATTTATCTATAGAATTACACTTAACTAAATTTCTTTAAAAAGAAAAAAAAAATCCCATAATTCAATTTTTAGTCACAGCATATTAAAGATGGAAAAATATTGTCCCCTGATCATTAAATATTTTCCATTTCAAAATCATATTCTTCATTGTTCCTCTCCCACATTCAATTGTTTCATTTCAAAAATCTCCGTAACTTATATCAATCTTTATTCAGTTGGCTGCTCAAGAAAAAGAAAAAACACTCCTTTTATTAAAATATTATTATTCGACATACTTTTATATTTTTAAATATCACTTGAGCAATTTTCTTTCTATTTAATCTTTTCCCTTCGATTATCCAAATTTAAGTATTTATGGTTCGTAGACTGAATTAAAACTGTGGGCAAAAAAGAATTGCTCCAAAATTAGAAAGAAATAAAAGTATATAACATCTTAATAAGTTCGAAAATCCACCTCACTTCAAGAAGCCCAAAATTTCTCAACCTTACCAGGCAAGGAAAACATAGAAAAATGATTTTTATTTTTATTTTAAAAAAGGTGTATCTCAAAGAATTTTTATTATTTACGTATAAAAATAGATCTCGCATGTAGAGATAATACTCATTTACGTAAGTGGTGAAATCCGTAAATTCGTTCAAAATTGCCTTTTTCGATACGGATAGATTTACCCTTTCCCTCGCGCAACCCCGGGAAGTTTCTCGATTGCACATCTGGCATCAGCAAGACACTGCCAAAACAGCTAGTATCCTCCACGTGTAAAGACTTCATTCGTCCACGTTCACCCTCCTTATCCCCGTAACACCACCACCGCCCCAACCCCTATATTTGCAAAACCCCAGTCCCTCGCTCATCCTCATCCTTCAGGAAAAATCTTCACATTTTCAAAATCCCAGTCGATCCCCTCTTCTCTGCTTGTGCTGTAACTCCCGACTCCGCGAAGCAGGAGGAGGAAGTCAATGGCGAAGAAGGAGATGGAAGTGGTGAGGGGGGTGGATTTGGAGAGGTACATGGGTCGGTGGTACGAGATCGCGTCCTTCCCGTCTAGGTTTCAGCCCAAGAGCGGCGTCGACACGAGGGCTACGTACACCCTCAATGAAGGCGGCGCCACCGTGAAGGTCCTCAACGAGACGTGGACCGACGGGAAGAGGGGCTCCATCGAGGGAGTCGCGTACAAGGCGGATCCCTCCAGCGACGAGGCCAAGCTCAAAGTCAAGTTTTACGTTCCCCCTTTCCTCCCTATCATCCCCGTCGTGGGCGATTACTGGATTTTGTACCTTGATGATGATTATCAGTACGCCTTGATTGGCCAGCCCAGTCGCAAATATCTCTGGGTATCGTGCTTTTCCCCCTCTTACGTTCTAAAGAGAGAAATTTCCCCCTATTTATTTATTTATTATGGGCATTCATTTGTTGATGGATACTTGTGCTCGTTGCTCGATTCCATTATATTGTGGTCTGTTGTTTATTTCCTCCTTATCTGAAAACGATGTGATGTGGGCTCGGTCTATTCAGTGGGATCGGGTTTTCTCTGTTATGGCATTAAATGCTGTAATTGGAATTTATTAATGGCGTAAATTTACGTACTTATGTCAGATTGGATACGATTACAGTTTCTCGTATAAGCTATTTCTTTTTAGTTGAATGACTATAACGGATATAGTAATAATTCTAGAGTAATGATACAACTTTCTATTCTATTTCTACCGAATCTCGAAATATTTTTTTACATGTCAATCTGCAGATAGGGGTGCATATTTCTTTCGGGACTTGATTGGGATCTGGTTAAGGAAAAATGACTAGAATTATTCATAATTTTTTATGGTGGTGCTTCTTTTTGTGCAGATTCTGTGTAGGCAGACTCATATGGATGAAGAAATCTACAATCAGCTTGTTGAGAAAGCCAGGGATGTTGGGTATGATGTGAGCAAACTTCACAAAACACCACAGGGTGACCCTCCTCCACCAGATGAAGAAGCAGGCCCCACGGACACCAAAGGCATTTGGTGGATCAAGTCCATCTTTGGGAAGTAGTAACTCATCATTAATCCCCCCCTTTTTTTTTTCTATTGGAAAGAGGGCATGGGTATAAAAATAGAGTAAGTTAAAGAAGATGCTCTTAGGAGTTCCAATGAGTATTATACTGTATTTTGTATGCACTGCCGTATTTCCATTTGGGTGGCTGTAAAGTTATGCTGCGTGGTATTGTGTTTGGATACTGTATTATTTCATTATGGTCGTTGTAAATTAATGCTGTGTGAATGTAAGTGGTGGTTTTGGACATTTTTCTTGAGTTTGTGAAGCGTTGGTTTCTTTTGAGGTCTTCTGTAGAGCTTGCTTTGGTTTGAAGCTTTGGGGGTGTGGTATCTTTCCTCCCGAGTGAAGTGATTGTGTTGTTGGGGCTTGAAATTTTTGCAAAAGAGAGATTCCGTTTCCTTTTTGCTCGACTGATTCACTTCATTTCAATTGGAACATATTTTCAGTAGTTTGTCACACAGAACTGAATCCTTGCTGCTGGTGCTATTGTTGGGGTAACCTATTCTGCGATAAAGGGAAGAGCACCTTACTTCGGTTTATCATGTCCTAAGTTAGTCAAAAGGAGTTCTGAGTTTGCCCTACGAAAGGTCAATAATTTTGCTAAAATTCTTTACATGATTTGGTATTACATGTTTATGACTTCCATGTTTCGTGAGTTTAGTCCCAATTCACCGTTTTATGATTGAGATTGTTGCTTATCAGACAATGTATAGTTACTGGAGTGAAGCCTACTGGAGTCGTAACAGGTTGGAGTTCCTGTGCTCAGGTGTACGAACTCATCAGCATTCGGGTAAGCATTCGGGCTTTAAAAGTAGGTAGTTTTACTTACCAAGCATTATTTGTTCTATTTATTGAGTAAATGAATAAATAAGCTTATTCACAAACTCATGTTGAGTTTGTGCAGGTGGGTTGCAAGCGGAGCCGGCAAGGTTAACCTGCAACCTGCTCATCTTATAACTCGTGCACAACTTACCTGTAAAATAATCTCATGTTGTTGATAATTTCTGCATTTCCTAAGAAGTTTCCTAGATATTTCTTGTTTAAATTGCGGGTTATCATTCTTTGCAGGTTCCAGAGTTTGATCTATGAACCTCTAATATCAGTTTTCTTCTTCTCAGCTAATAGCTTTGAATCATTACAGGACCCTATGGAATGATTATCTCAGTTTTTCCTGGATTCGGCACAATGGGCCCTGAGTAAACATGTGAAAGGGTACTAGTTAACCTTCTCCTGCTTCGTCGCCAATCCATCTTTTGCTTATAACTTATGGTATATCACTACAGAATGATGATGATACGTGCAATATTGACCGATCGTATTAAGCCACCAAACAAAATCCATTTGTTGCCTCCAGTGTAATGTTTTCCATCTCTTCTGATTATATTCCATTTGTAGGCTTATTTGCTTCTAATCTTTAGCTACTGCATTTATGGAAAACGGGGATTTTCTTCGTTGATAGCAAGGCCCATATTCCCCTTTTTTCTTTGTTTGAGTTTTGTTTCCACTTTCTTTTGGAACAGAAAATCTATTTGTTCCTCGAGGTGGTTGAAATTGTTGGATTTTATACGTTGGGAACGTGACCGACGACGAGGTTGTCGACTACGTTCTCGAGACTATCTTCAGGTGTTGAATTATTCATCGTGGAAGAAATGTAATCTTGTCCATTTGCCTGTGGGTGCTTTGCTTGTTGCGCTTGCCAGATGAATGTGGGGTTAGCTTTGGTGCTGCTCTTATGTGAAGAATTAGGCTCTATGTGATTTTTCCCCCCTACAAGAATTTAATAAAGAAAAACAAAAAAACTGGTTACATACTTTCCAACCCCCCCCCCCCCCCCCCCCCAACTTTTTTATTTTTAATAGTCCTATTGTATTTTATTATTTCTTTTTTCTCATGGCATGTGTTGGGAGTACCTTTTTTTTCTTCCCCACCTTGGCCTGAGCCTGGCAACCCATAATCGTAGTATTGCTTCATTAATGTGTCAATATGCATAATTTATCTTCAGTTTTGAGATTTATTCCATTCTTCATTAAGTCTTTTGAATATTTAATATTTGTGTGTCTATAAGCAATGCTAGCCCAACTTGGTTGTTTTGTCGTTCACAATTTTCTTCTCCTTTCTCTAGGCAAAACAAAGTTTCGACCACCACTAAATCTTATTAAGTGGACAAAAGAACAGGGAAACATGAGTTTGTGTCCCCAACCAAACAACCAAGTTGCAAAATGAAGCTTCCAAAATTATCTTCCAATCAAACACCTTCCGAAATCAAAATATACAATAAAATGTTTCTAAAATTAGAACAACAGATTACAGAATCACCAAGCATGTAATATGATTGACATATCAATTCTACATCAAGGCGATCACGGTTAACTTCCCTCCCTCGTGATAACCGAAAAACCGAAAGATGCAGCCAATACAGGAGTTATGATCATATAAACAAATTACAATCACCATTTTGAAAACAACACTAGAATGTATAAATACCAAGATCAGATAACGCTTCTTCCGAAAGCTTATAATATGGTACAGCATTGGTTGGTTTTCTTCGCCTGCTTGTAGAACATCTGTTTCAACCATGAACACCGGCTCAGAAAGTTAGGGATATGAAGCTTAGGGCTCGTATAACTGAATCAAATTGTTCAAGAACACTAATTTAGAATATTAAAAAAAAAAAAAAGTGCAGTAATTCTGTCACTGGTTTAAAGCAGTAACTAGACAATTATTATTTAATTCGAGCCAATAGTTAAAGATGTCTAGATATTCATGTAAATGTAAAAGTCCATATAATGGATATTTAAAAAGAACTAAGGATATTACTCAGAATGGAGCTATTATACTAATTGGGTATGCATTTCCGTGGATGACCCTTCTTAAGTTACCAATCTCCTTATAGGCCTCTGTACGACATGCCTTCACCACTCTAGGCAATTTTTTCTCACCTAGTCCTTGATTAAAGACGCCCCTAATCCATACCTCTTCATTTCTAATCCTATCTTTCCTAGTTTTACCAAAACATCCATCTTAATCAACATTTATCGTCTTGTATACATATTTCTTAATTGCGATGCCCCGAACCCATAACTCTTCATTTCTAGTCTTACCACACTCTGTCTTAAATGAACACATCATCTACACTCATCTTGTATATACATGTGTTTCTTAATTGCAAGACTCGCGATAGAAGCAGGCCTTATGCCTAGTGGCTTAGCCAGCATCACTACCCAAAAACAAAAGGAAAAAAAAAAAAAGGGAGCCAACAGTAAATATCCCCCAGTTTCAACCTTATGCTTATACAGGAACGACCACCGATCCCTCTACCATCCACAAATTTGTGGCTACTCCCTCGTATCTTGTCCTCAATTTTATTAGTATAAAGGAAAATTGTTGTTTCTTCTTAACTAAATATCATGTCCAGACAAGCCGTCATAATGAACAAAGTAGCATTCAATCCTACAATATGATTAATGTAAACATGGTCCAAAAATCAGAACTTATAGCTGCAAGCAGGAACTTTTTTCTTCCTTTTATCTTCTTCCCCATCTATCGATTTTTCTTCACTTATTACTAGGGCAATAATGATCAGGAATTTTCAAGAAATTTGACTTCTCACCAATAAGAAATGTAGTCACTTCCTTAAAAGATAGCCTAGAAACTCATGGCAATGATGAAAATTTGATTTATACGGATCCTTCTTGGTTATTATTAGTGATGGCTAAAAAACCATATTAGTATTCCTGCTTCTTTTTCCTAAGATATTTCAAAAGAATAGAGTCGAATACTAGTCACTGCTAAGAAACCTAGGACGGCCGGCAACATTTGTTAGCAAATAAAAGGATTGCTAAATATCCCTATAATAGCCAAAACAAATAATGAAATTCCAAAATATCATACTGACAGGCAATAATGGATCACTTTGTTTAATGCCTACCTGTGATGCTGCACTGAGATCGGAACTCTTATCGACTAAACTGTCCAGCTTCTCACCTCGTGCAAGCACACTATCAATAGTCTTATGCTGTTTCAAAGGAATGATCCATGAGGAAAAGAGGAATTATACAGAAGTGAACTACAAAATATGATGCATGAAATTAAGTCTAGGGCAAAAAGAGGATGATGCAACAAATTCCTTTTTAGGCCCCCACCCTTTCCATCTTGTAGTTTTGGCCCCTTTGAAAGTGCAGCCGGAGAGGGGAGATGGGACTTTTTACATACTTCTAAAGCACACTCGAAACTAGATGAACCTTTCACCATTTATTGACAATGTCTATCTGCAGATGATCATCTAAGCAGCTTATAGAGCTCTACGAAAAGTGCTGCAGGGTAATAGCGTATCAAACTCAAAAAGGAAATTAAATTCTTGGCCATGTAAATATCTCTTTCCATTAACATTATGCCTTCATGACTAAAAGATGATTATAAAGTAAAATAATGAAACAGAAAAGTATAATATAGTTCTTTACATGAATTCAACATGCAGGTTAACTCAGAAGATTAATAAACACAACACAATGCTCACAAGTATAATCTTTGTTTCATCCAACTCTCTTTGAATTTTCAGCAGCTTGTCAGCTTCCGCAGGGTCCTAAGGAGAAGAAAGAACACAAAGAGGGAATGGGTCGGGTCATTATTAGTACAGAAAAAGAATTAGGACAGATTAAATGCAGTATGTTTCCTTTTGACTCTAGAATTAACAAAATCCAGGGAAGCAAAATAGTGCCTGGAACTTAGTCAGAGCCTCATTCAAATAGGGCCAAGGTTGGTTTTTATCTGCCTGTACACTCCTCCATGTATCACCAAAATTCTTCTGATATTCATCTAAAACCTGGAGAAAAAAAATCAAATCTCATCATCAATCCCAATTGTTCATTACAGGGATCAAAACATGAGAGATTGTATTTACCCCAAAAAGAAAAAAAAAAAAAAAGAAAGATTGTTAACTTAGACAAGCTGAATCATAGTCTGCAATAAGTTTCAAGCATCAACGTACACTTACAAAACTAATTAAGCCTCAATTCCAAGACTCTGGATTTGTCTACAGGGAACTGAAGCAAGAAACTATATCAGGTTGCTGATGTGAATCTTTATATGCCACTCATTCCTATCTATCATTGCCATTTGCTTACAACTTGCACCCAAGTCTTCAATGATTTACCCCCCAAACTTCCGCATCTCTCCTGGATCAATCACCACACTTATCCCAATAGGCGCATAACATAGGTCTCTGTCATCATGCATGTCACACCACCTGACAACATTCTCTTTCCTAGTCCTCAATCGAAACCAGTAGTAGCTCTGCATAAAACTATTTACTTCTTTATATTATCTTTCCCCATTCCACCATATACTCATCTCAACATACACAACTCAATTCCACTTCTGTGCTCGTATTGTTTCTTAATCTTCCAAACTCAACAAAGCAGACAGTACGGTCAGCATATAGAATTTCCTTCATGATCTCCAGATCTTTTTACGACCACATAAACTTCCAAATCCTAACACATTTCTTCAGTAGCTCCAACCCATCTAAATCCTATGATTAACAAACCCTACAAACTCGACATACTCTCGATCATGGAATCAAGATAGTGGAACTCATCACATTTCTATATAGCTTGGCCACCTAGCTCCACAACACAGATGTAATCTGTATGCTCATTAAACTCACGTACATACATTAATCTTTGGATCTACTCAACCAAATAGCTGAAAAGGTGTACTGCATGCTGCTGTTGCTACCACTCCCTGCTTTTCTCTCTATTTTATTTAAGATCAATTAACTACTGGTTAGATCTGCTGCTATGTTTGCAAGCTTAACTACACCACACCACACCACACCTCAAGATCTTCATAGCTATGAGTAGATGACAACTAATTAGAAAATGTTCTCTATGTTGTGGGGTAAAATGAGTTATGGATAATTCAATTAATGAATAAAACACAAGAACATTGACCTTGCATGTCAAATATTTCTAGGTAACTTAATTAGGGAAATAAATCGTAGTTCAATTGGTCAACCTTAATTTACCTTCAAATACAGAACCAAATATCAAGAGCTTTTAAATCCGAACTAAAAATAGTGCATGAATAAAGTAATGATCTGAAACTCCTTCAACCTATACTCTCTTTACTTTATAAACTTAACTACAAAGCTCAAGTTTGGGAGACAGCTTACAGAGACATCTAAACGTATAAGAATTTCTAAGTCAGTATATCTCAAGAATTGGCCTACCTGGTTGAGCACAGAAAATGCACTTCGAACAGGATAGTGATCATCCATAAAGCCCAATGCACAAAGACCATTTCTGTTGTAAGAATGCACCTTGTACTCTAAAATTAACAACAAAAACAACTCAATTCATAACTTAATTAACATAAAGAAAAAATGCTAGCATGTCCATTATGCCCACATAGAATAGAAGTTAGCACCAAGCATAATCTGTCCACATAAAATGGATAATTACTCCATCATCCAAAAAATACCAGTCCATCTGTGTTTACAGCTATGGTTGATAACAATAGAATGGGTGTTGGGCTTCTAAAAAAGAACAAGAATGTAAATCCACCAGACGCATAAGGTTACTCTAATCTTAAGAGATTTAAAACTGAATTTTTGTTCCCTTAGAAACCCAAAAAAAAAAATAAATAAATAAAGTGGTCGAAAAGTAAAGCAAGATTTTCAGCTTAAAATTGAATGTTTCATAATCCATGAAATGATCCCAAGAAAATGACCCACGTGGTCCTTTGGCAATCAAATCGACAAAAACAGTCTTCCTGGTCAAATTTGATACTGACAATACATAATCAGCGTACAAATCTATCCTAGTGTACCCATTTTTGGGGTGACAGAGGATGCGAAGAGATAGAATAGGTGAAATAGTTATTGAAAAAAAAAAATGAGGGCCAAAAACACCGAGGGGAAATTTTTGGGGATTTGGGGGAAGTCTAACAAAGCTTTATGGATGGTCTTTATTTGCTATTATTTGAAGTATTTGGCTCCACAGAAACAATAGTGTTTTGAATAGGCCTTCCTTTTATCTTCCCAGTGGATAGTGGCTTCGGGTTTATCTCAAGGGAAAATCGGGGATATACGTAGAGGTTGGGCAGCTTTTATTATGCAATTTTTTGTTCTTTTGATTGAGCGGGTTCCCTTGTATTGTATTTCTAAGGTCTGACAACTTCTCATCCTCCCTTCTTTTATACCCAAAAAAAATACCAAGGCCAAGTAGCAATCTAAAAGACAAACCCCAAAAATATATGCAATAATAAATAACCAGATTCAAGTAGCTGGAGTATTCCCGTAACAGTAACTATGAGTTAAAAACAATCCTGCAAAGCTTCCACGTTAAAGACGAGCAAAGAGTACCATTAATAAACATGATATTGGATAGGAAGATACTGATATCTACACATTATCCCCGTCTAACCGAATCAAACAATTGTGAACATGGACATGGTAGTAGACCGCGAAATGTTGCAGAAAATCGCCTGACAAGAAAATCTGGAAGCTTACTACAATATCTCAGAATATAACCTTATTGACTGCTCCAGAAACTGAAGCACCCACGAAATTAAACGAAAAGGGAAACAATTAACATAGATCAATCTTCATGGTCTCTGGATGACCTCAGGTAAATTAAAATTCAATATCAACAAAATGGAACATCAAGGGATTGATTGATTTATACAATTATGATGAAAATGATGAAAGAGAGAAAGGAGCATAGAAGAGAGGGGGGACCTTCGTGTTGGACGGACTGGCGTTGGCCGGGAGGGGTGCGTTTGGCGACAGTGCGACCGACGAAAAGGATGAACTCCTTGACGCTGGATCTCTGGAAGTACCCAAAATGGCTCACATCCAACGCCGTCGACAGGATGATCGGGTCCGATCCCCCGTCCGGACTGCATTTCAATACCAGAAGCGCCGTGATCTTCATCTCTCTCCCTCGATCTCTCTCTCTCTCTCTCTCCTTGATTTCTCGATTTCTCGATTTCTCTCTCTCAGGATCGATCGATCGATCGATCGTTCTATCTCTCTGCAAAAGTGGGAAATGCTTTTGGGCGCTTGCGGCGAACGATTCGGCCGTTTCCGTCTACGCGAGATGATTCCAACGGCGATGTTCGGTGATTGCCTGCAGCGCAGCAGGCTATATATGATCGGTGCAATCGGGTTGCTCTGGCCAATCACGTGTACCGACAGCATCGTACATGTACGTGTGAGGCTTGATGAATCTATTGTGTATCACTCTAAAAATGAGTTTATGATGGTGCAGTATCATTTCTCTTATGATTTTATTAATATAAATAAAATTTTAATATAAGATTAAATTATGTGGAAATTAAATTAATATCTTTCTTTTTCATTTTAACAATAATCAGTAAGATTAAAATTTCAAAAATAAATATCAAAACATTAATTTAAATGACACAATATATAAATTACCTATTCACGATAAACCTTTCTCTCTCACTATATATATTTATTCATTGCGAGAAGGTTTAAAACTTGGAATTTCAATTTTATGCCAATTATATTGGTAATGCTTGTGTATTTTAGCAGTTGAAATATCAATGAATCAAAACTTTTAATTGCTTAATTGAGTAAGTTGTGTATCCTCAAATTTCATGGAATATATGATATTCTTTTCATTTTTGCTATTAGAGCTATTAAAAAGACCTGAAATTAATTTCAGAGGAAAACATTAATGGGCGATAGAGGCAAAATTAATGAAAATGCCCGGTATTAATCGAAGGGGCGTATATTTTGAAAATTACACAACTATCTATCTTACGGTGTTAAGGCTACATAAAATTATAAAATTTGTCCATTTTTATAATCTCAGATTTATTTTTGAAATGTTGAGTCAATTTAACAAATATAGCATCCAAGCAAATGTTTAGGCATTACATACTCCACAAATGTCTCAGTAATTCTGAGTTTCAGATTTTGAACTTTATTTCTTAATATAATAAATAAAAAATACCATACGGTGTGCCACTGATTATTGGTGCACACACTAAGACTACATCATCAATCAAATGACATTAAAAGGACGATTTATATATTAATCAAAATTTGGTAGGTTCTACAACATATAAAGTAAGTTTTTATTAAATTAAATGTCATTAGTTTCTAAATTATCAATTCAACCTTCTCTAAACCGATTTTGTAGTTTTCAATTGATATCAGATTTACCATTTTTGGGTTGAATCAGTCTTTATTTTTTTTATTTAAAAATACCACAATTGGAAAACATTGAGGGCATAGAATCAACAGGGATGCAATGTTCCAGAGAAAGATTTATCACATTTTCCCAAAGAAAAAATACAAATATAAAAGTGAAATTTAGAGATTAAAAACCCATGTTATTATCTTCAGCTGTTTCTGAATGGAACCTGTCAAAGAATACCTGAAACTGAGAGAGTTTTACATTTTCATAGCATTTTAAAAATCAACGCCAACAAAAAAAAGGAAAAAAAGACGGAAAACATACAGATCTAGGATGAAAAAAAGCAACGAAAGATACAGATCTAGTGGAGAGAGGGGCGAGGCTCAGATTCGCCTTTTATCAGGCAAGAGAAAAGGGTGCTTTTTCTGTCCGCCATGGCTGCAAAACAACTGTTGCTTGTGAAGGAGAAGAATGCATCTCTCCTTCACATACCCTCAGAGTTGCCCTGCCATGATCCGGACGCACCCGCCTCTCCCATGCCTGAACTTTTCTGAAAACATCATCACAGCCTCTTGCGTACGGTGTTATAAGATGATGATGACGACGATGATGATGATGAAAGAGGGATAGAGAGAGAGAGAGAGAGAGAGAGAGAGAGAGAGAGAGACTGTAAAACAGCTCCATAAACAAAGAAAAGAAGAAGAAGAAAGAAACAGGAAAGGGTTGTTGATTCCGATCCGCGCGAAATCACCGGCTCTGATGATGACCGGAAGGGTCATCTTTCACAGAGAGGGAGGGGCAACCACCCTTAGAAACCTTCCATCTCTCTCTGATCCAGCGAGCCTCATTCTTAAACTAATGAGTACGCCCTAGGTCACCGCTTCTCTTCCCTTTTATAGTGCCCGTGAATTCCCGTTTTGCCCTTCCCTGCATCCCGCTCCTTGGATGAGACCGCGGCGTCTGATGAAGGGTAGTTTAGTCGTTTCAGACATCCAGGGTTTACAGGGAATCACATTTTCTTTTCCCATTTCTTTTTATTCTCACCTGCTTTATGTATTGAAAAAAAAATTAAATGTAGGTTGGCCAAATACTGCTGGAAATAAAAACGAAAATATATGGCTGTAACTAATTAAATTTAAGGCAATTTGGTTTTAAAAAATGAGTTCCCGTTATTATTTAATCAAGGATCACTCATTCTCTCTATTTATTGATTCTGAGCTACGACGGGATTATAATGAATTAAGGCATTTCATTACATTACAATTACTCTGCTTAGATTTGCAGCTCCATACGTAGAAAGGCCCATCAAGGGCCTTCGTTTTGAATACCAACATTAATCTGAGGGAGAAAGGCCAGATCTTACACCAGACTCCACATACCTAGTTGATGGTTCTCATAATCAACGTGCGAGCGAGTTGAAAATGAATCGTTAAGCATACGACGGATAATTTCAGCCTCTAAGGGCCATCAAGGGCTGATTACAGGGGAGTCCTCCATCCAACTCGAGCAAAGCCGCTATGCCAGAACCACAAACACTGCCATTTAGAAACTGTATCGTCTCTGAACACATGTATGTTGGAGTGCTAGATCGATCGACTTCTCCGTTCAGAGGTTACAGTCCTCGTTTGACACGAGATTGGGCCAAACCCGTGTACATGTGGCATATATGGGACAATTGAAGGTGACATCGAGCACGCGTGGCATGGATACAACACATGGTTCAATGGTTGGTTGCGTACTCCAAGCACAATATGGAGTTTCAGTTCCAAATGCCAGACTTATATTCTGAACAGAGGGCACAATATTTTAATAAAGGATAGAAGGTCAATCCTAATAAAGGAAATGGGAGAAGAGATGATCTAACAACAATCATTGCTTACTAATCATCATAATGCTAACCAGAGAACAAGCGAGTAATGAGACATGCCTGGAAAAACTAGACGAGATTGCAGTTCATCTGGTTTAGTTCTGGACGTACTTGAAACACAGCCTGAACGCGGTGATCCTGATGAACAGAAGTCCTCCAAAATTTGAGTATTATCCAACAAGAGAATATTAGCAGACAGAGGCAGAATTGGGCTCTCAAATGGTTCTTGCAGGGTACCAGATAACACGTACTAATCAAAGTGGGACTGAATTGTGGGTACATGGGTGCCAGATTCGCAAGCGATGAACAAAGGGATAACAAGTCATTTCCAAGCACCAAAAATGCTGCATGCTTGCAAACTAGTGTTCTCCTATAATAAGGCAGTATCAAATTTCACGTAAAGACTTCGTGCAGAAGAGATTCATTTGGCACTATGGGAATTGAACAGCCATATAAACCTATCGATTTGTGCAAACATGCGGAAATTTTTAACACAAGGCAGAATATTAACAGCTTTAATTGGGGTGATGGTAACAGTAGCTTCAAATTCCTGATATTTCGAGAACTTACATCAACAGGGATTCACAGAGTAAGAAGATGTTCCTGAGCTCATATGCAACAATTCTAGCCCTGCCAGGACGGTGGTTGCAAGAGTCATTAAAGAGAACCATCACAAGAAATCACTTCTACACATCAAATTTAGTCCCTAGTTGCAAACAGAATTGTTATATGCTCTTAGAAGTCCTAAAAATAAGAGAGAAAAAAATTGAAACATCCAAGAAAAAAGACATCTTTATGCAAAAATCATGCATTTGGTACTAGCGGAATCTTTGAAACATTCAAAAAAGCAGACTATTGACAGTTATGACTGGAAAGATGGCAGTACGAGCTTCACAAACTGGAAAAAAAAAAAAAAAAATGTTTCCCAATTTATAGGCATTAGCAATCTATGTTCTCAATGTGTTGGTGCAATAACTATTGTGGGCTTTGGGGCCTTGTCAAGGAAATGGATCTTTCAGGAAAAATATAAATAAAATATTTGGGTCATCAATTTAATAACTTTGTCGATTATGATGTGATTTTTCGTGAATTCTTAAATCCCTAATAATTTACAGCTTCAAAAAGCATGCAGTACATAAAAACTTCCCTCAAAACAAGCCGACCCATTTCTTGAATGCCAATACAGATTCCCTCTTTTTCGATTGGGCTTCAGTCTGGAATTTGGGAGCCTTGCCCTTACAAAGCGTTTTGTGGTACTTCAAGAATAGAGTTCGATACTTGTACTTATCTACAAACATCTTCTCCCTCCCCATCATTTCTACAACTTCATTAGCTCTGACAAAAAATCCACCTCTGACGAATGTATAAAGAACAGAATCCAAAAGTTCTTGGTCGAACTTCATTGAGGTGGCGGAAGCAAAAGATTTCATCTCACCCCAGAGCTCTGTGACCTCCACGTAATTTCCACCAATAGCAGCATACCCGGTGACCATCGAATGGAAGGTTTGTGCATTTGGGAGATGTCCCAAACTTCTCATTTTCTTCAAAGCCTTCTCGGCATCTTGCATCAATCTCTTCTTCGAGAAAAAATGGATCACATTGTTCCAGTCATGGACTCCACAATCCACTGTCTGTCCTTCCTTGATTTCCAACAGGAGCTTCGCCATTAGCTTCGCTTCACTCCCCTCTGCACATCCCTTTACCAGCAACTCAAAATTTCTATTTCCAGCTCTTGGTAGTTTAGCCTCTTTCATCTCTCTAAATAAACTAAGTGCCCCTTGAGTATCTTCCTTAAGCAGCCGAGACTCTATCAATGCATCATAACAGCTTGAATCTAGTTGGACCCCAGCCTTTCGAACATCTCGTAGAAGTGACGTGACTTCACCAGCTCGATTTGCTTTAATGTATGCCTTCAGGAGGGAGGCATACACTGAGGAACCAGTTCTGAGCCCATTCAAACGCATCTCATCAACAAGGTCATGAGCTTGATCTAACCACTCAAGCGAAATGCATGAATTAATGACCTGAACCAAGGGAGAATCATCAATAGAAACAGGAGAATCTTGTCTCTCTGCCTTGATTAAAAACTCTACCAACTCTTTAGTTTTGCCAGCTGCCAAGAAAGCCTTGACCAATTTCACATAAATTTTTTCTGTTGGCTGAAGAATACCATGCTCAGTTGTAATCAATTCAACTTGCATCTCCAACCTTCCTAACGAGGAATCAAGAATTTCTTTTGCCTCAGCCTCGAGCTTTATAAAGTTTCGGTCCCTGGAAAACTCTTCATAAGACAAGGGCATGCTAGCAATTGAACTGGAGGTCTTTAAATGGTCTGATTTTTTGTGACCCAAGCTTTGACCGGAAGCCTGTTGCTTGGGAAAGCAATCACTACAGGCAACCTCAAATGAGAGTGTCGCTGCAGCAAGAGAATTTTTTGCTTCCTTTGCCTTTCGGAGCATTTCCAAAACCATGTGGGATGCAGAATCTAGATCACCAAAGTTCAGATGGCATGTAAGCAAACAGCTGTAGAATTGCCGAAGCTGAACGTCGGTAAGATTATGGGCCTCATGTATGTGTCTCTGAAGCTTCTTCAGTTCTTCCCTGCGTCCATTTCTTTCATAAATATGTGCCATTATGACCAATAAGGTTGCATCAGCCTTGACTCCTATTCGAGGCATCATATCAAGGAGCTGCTCCGCTTTCCTAGTAGTTCCAAACAGAATACATGCAGCCAAAACAGTGTTGAACGAAATGGAATTAGGCTTCATGGCAATCAAAGGTGCATTGCTCTTTTTACGTGGGTCAACCCTGCCATCTTGGAACAAGTAACCTATCTCAAGAATCAATTCGACAGCAAGGTAAGCTCCAGGAGCAGACTGGGACATGTGAGCCACAATTGCTGACCAAGCAGTCACAGGAGGAAATTCTTCCATTTCAACCAGCTTTCTCAAAATCGTTGATGCAGGAACAGGCAATCCACGTTTAGAAAGAGCAAAGGAAAGGTAAGTTAGACTTTCCTTCTCAAACAAGTTCTGTTTGCCCCCCTCAAAAGCCTTTTCCACCACCCCATAAGCCTTCTCGAGCCACTGCAAGTCAAGGCTCTCTGCAAAACTTGACAGAAGCTTGTTCACGATGGATTTCCTTGGAAACCCATCCGTCTGCATGTGCTGTTCATAGAGCTTCCATGTATCATTGAATCTGTGCTCCCCAATTGCATTATCTAATTCCATGCATAGTTTAGCTGGTTCTCGAGCCTGTAACAATATTGTTCCAGCCATGGTTGAAAAGAACTGTACTGGTCGGAGTTCCAAAACGAAAGACTGCATGTGTGAGTTGGGAAAATAGTATCCTTTTATGTGACTGCTAGACTTGTGCCTGCAATAAGCATACAACTTCTGTTTGCTAACTCTAACCGCATTGCAATTGTCACCAATTAACAAGGAGAGTGAAGAAGAAGAGGAAACTGAGGCGATATGACAATACAGTTTTCTGATAGCCAGCATCTTTCACGAACCTTAACTGCAATATGGTATTACTTGAGTCAAAATATGCAATGTGAAATACTGATGGTCACTAAACAATATTTTTTAAATGGGTTGCACGTGAAGAGATATAGTCGGATATTGTGCAGCACCGCACGCACCCCAATGAAGGCTAAAGCATGACTCAAGCTCCATCTTCTATGTGCATAGATAGATCTATTAGCCATTCTAAGAAGCAAGACTCGGCAAAACGGGTGCCTCTACATTACCAGGCGCGTATCCTGGGGACACGCCAGAGATACCAAGCACCTGGTGCGTACCCAATTCATTTTTTAAATTTTCCAAAAAAAAGGTGCCAGTAGAGATACTGTCAAGAGTGTGTGAAAAAAAAAATGTAAAATTACAAAGCTCGCAATGTTAAGGCAGTTCAATTTCACAAGCAAATACGACTTCAAATCTAGGGTTTAAGAGGGGATGATTATAAATTCATTTTACAGGCACTAACACATACACAGTTAAGACAACTTACATTTTCATATTTGTTTCATTGATTAGATCTAATTATACGCATATTCTTAAGCATAGGAGATGACTGCAAGACGTCGATTTTAAACATAGTTGCCATCGCTATAACCTGCAAAGGTGAAGCTCCACCCCCTCTGGCTCATATACACACTTTTGAAAACTTCTAACACGGGGAAAAAAACACCAAAGGCAAAAATGAAAGAGAGTGAACATCGTTTCCCCACCAAACATCTTAAATTTCGAGCACCAAAAACTCTAAACTTGGCAAAACCGACCAACTCAATCTGCACAAACTGAGAATCCATATGCAATTACATCAAGTGCATATTAGGCAGCAGAATGCACTAATTGCGAATTAAACGTTCCTCTAATCACCAAAGATTTGAGCTTCGTTACATAAAAAGGAAATGAAACTAAAACACAAAACATGATGCGGGGGGTCGGGCAACACCTGCGACTCCCAAATGACGACGTGAATGCGGCGAGGGTGATCAACCAAAACAGGAACAGCTTCATCACAGCAGCCGCAATCCTCGTGACAGAGATCAATGAAAAAGTGAAGGGGTCTGGGGAGTCAGGCGAGGCGCAGTCGATGAGGAGGGGTAAGAGGGGAAAACAGCAAGGACTCGACCCGTCATTTCGGTCCCGCAACAGATATATATATATATACATACATTACGCGAAAATGAAAATGAGTATATGGGTCGATTTAAAAATTCTAATCAATTAATACGAGAATTCATTAACTTTTATACGCTCTGAGTTAGAACACCGGAAAAAAAAAAAATCTTAAATAATATAGTTAAATTTTTTTTTTCAAATCAAGTATATTGATCGAGTATTTCCTAAAATAAATTTCAATCATATAATTGGTAATTATATAATAAATTTTTAGACAGTCAATCAATTTCTAATTATGGTGTAGGGGTGGATGGATTGATAAAGAGGGCTTCATGGTGTAATTTATATAATTCTTTTTCTCAATGCATATTTAAAAATTTTAAACCGTACAGATAGAAATTTAATTTTCAAGTGATTTATGAGAATTTGATCAATTTCAAAAAAAATTTTTCAAGTAGAAAAAAATTTAGACTTAAAAACAATGCTTGAGTTTTCTATACTTAGAATAAATAGGATTTATGTTCCAACTTACTTCAAATTTTTCAATGTTTAAATCAAGGCAAAGGCTAACATGAATTATAAAAATTTTAATGAACTATGCTTTCAAAGCCGGACACGTTGCCAATATATAATCTCTTTTCCCAATATATATATATATATATATATATATATATATCCAATCATTTAACTGCAAATTTCTTTTTAAAGAAAGAGATATTGATGAGTGCTGGAGGACAAAATAATTGAGGCAAAGCCCAAGTCCCTTGTCAATGACATTGTGCTCGTTTAGCTGTCACAAACTAATTTTCCATTTTTATAGATGATTAGCATGTAAATGCAGCTCGAAAAGTAACCAAGCTTCTATGCATGTCAGAGAACATTAAAATTCAAAACCATGCTTTATAAATTTTATAAACTTAAATTAAGGATCACAAGTTCAGAAGTGAATCGTGGCTTCTGAGCAAATAAGATGATTTTCCTAGAGAAAATGTTTTCCCAGGGGGAAAATGTTTCGTTTTCTGTTGAAATCCTGCGAGTGTGCATTGCATTATAGGGACAAATAAAGGACAACCAGACGAGCCCGATCGTGATGGGAATGTTGTCGAGCAGAAAATTTAAGCAGCATAACAACAATACTACGCTCGCGTCTCAAAAAAATGCAGAGATCACGAAACTGAGTCGCAGTGATGAAATACCACTGCTTCTCTTTATGAAATTTACACCCAAACAAAACAATGATCGCATTGCTAATGGAGTTTACACAAATGTCTGCATACCTACACATGAACAAGAATAGAATTGTTGCTCCAAAACCCTTGAACAACTCAAAGATGGAATGTGGGAAGCTTAGAAGATCCCCCCCCCCCCCCCCCCCCCCCCCCCAACAAGGAAAGAACCTGGTACGCAGAGAATATGCAGAGTTTCACAACAATTTAGAAGACCTCTCTGCCTCTCTGGTGAAGCACCTTTCTGTACATTATGTCCCCGGTCGAAGCGACTAAGTAGGTTGTCTGCCATGGGAAATGCATCCGACGACAATTTATGCGAGATCCAACAATGATAAGCGATTTAAACTAGCTAAACTAAGCTTTAACGAGTTAAATTCATAGCATGTCAATATGATATACTCACAATCTCCAAGGAGCTCACTCTATGCAGAAGAAACCCATCAACTGCTTCACTGAGGAACAAAAAAAAGCAGAGGGAGAGTCACAGTTAACAGTAAGATCACATGCATAGACTAAACTAAGCCACGCCTCTAAAAAAGAACCACCAGTCGAATTGCTTTCGTATTAAAACGTTGAATGGCATTAACACCGCACCATACCGTTTTCTGTCCCGTGAACTTGGGTTCCAGATGTAAGATACACCAACTTCATGGGTGTGGTTGGTGCACTCCTGTGTGCTCAGGTATGCGTTCTGGAGTATAAACACAAATTAGTTAAATCTCACAAGGAGGAACAAACAATAACATTTTCGTTAACTCGTTCGGTCCACTTTAAAGCTTAAGATTGCTACTCTGATTCAGGCCCTCTTCTGTTCCAGTTAGGGATACCCATTCCACCTATTGCCCATGGGAATAGTAATTCATTTACCTAATATGTTCCCATGTCGTAACTATTCCAATCCTTCTCTATTCCGTTCCCAGAACCACACACCATGCCCTTAGAAATCGTTACTTCTTACCACTCCAAATTTGAGTAAGATACGGCGTAGAGGTTCAAAAGCTTGGCTTTTTCCCAGATGGTCCTCAATCCCATCACAAGCTACCAAAGAATGAAATCCAACAGCAATGCACCTGGATTTGCAGATAAGGAAAAGAAGAAGACCAACAACATGAAAAATATGAACCTTGAGGGAGAACAGGGATACAGCGAACTGATATTTTTCCTTTGTTTCTCCTTATGCACTTAAAAAGGATTTATTCAGGTTTTAAAAGAGAATCTACTGAAATTTCACCTTGAACTCATCAAGATTTAGCATGCGAAATGCCCTTTCAGAATATGAGATTAAAACATGGAACATTAGCGATTCTTGTCCGAAATAAAATAAATGGTGATCTTACCACTTGCTAGAGCTTGATTCCAGTGTTCTTGTGAGCCAATGCAACTGATGAAATCTGGTGTCACTTAAAGGATCCTTAAGCACAAAATATATGCAGTGTTACTCATTACCTCAGTCGGAAACAAAAGACCCAATCAAAATTAAGAGAGTGCCCAAAACAATTAAACACCTGTAACAACCCTGTATCCAACACGATGATATCTAATGTTAGATCATACGGCATTTTAATCTGCGTAAGGTAGTAACCCCCTCCTTGCCCTTTTGAAGTTCTGGTTGTGTACCTGCATGTATTACCATTTAGAATTAGTCACACAACAGATTGAATAAAAAACATAAACTAAAATGAAGAACCCCAAAGGCTAGGAATAACAAAATCCTAGATAGAGGAAGAACTTCTCAATGCAACTGTACCAAAATCAGAGGCCTGTTTTAAGGAGAATGGTGTACCAGGGAACTTTCAAAGACGGAAAAAGGCCCGTGCCCTGTAAAAAGACAAAAAATTAAGAGAGTTTCTATACTTAAAGAATCTGCTTAGAAGGGCCACCATAGCAACACAGCAGTTGCCCCTCCCCAGGAAAAAAAAAGAAAAACAAAAAAGATGCAAAACACGCGTGAAATTTAAAGTGACATATCAAATGCTTTATGCGAACCATTAACAACAAAACTCGAATCAATTTTGAGAAACCGATAGATATCTTACATTGTGCATGAGTGGATCTTCTTCCCCAAGTTCACTGGTGTTCACCACAAACCTTGCATTGTACATTTTTGCCACTTTCTCCATCTTGATTTATAACAAAATATCAATCAGAAAAGGCAAATAAATAATATCGTACTTATGAGGCAAAATCAGGCAAGTATAAATCAATCCTCAAAACAGGGAATTTGAAACTGAAGAAGCGTACATTTCTAAAGCTATCAAAAACCACAAACAGAGCAAATTACTTAAGGGCTTGGTGAACTTAGTGCATCACACTAGGTAAATTACCTATTGTAGCACCCCAAAACGATGTTGTTTTTGGATCATTATGCAAATTTCAACTATATGAATTGAATGGGTATGAAAAAAAATAAGAAGTCATACTAGTTGTTACATAATTTCATTCTGTGTAAATCTCTCATACATAAGGTCTAAATATTCAAAATAATTATAACAATTTAGATCTCTTTGTAATTTAGAATAAAAATGCGAACCCAATACATGACAAAACTATACGAAATTGGCATATGTCCCCTTGTTCTCTCAAGCTCATTCAAGCCGCACAGTTGAAATTTGCAGAATGGACATCAAACGATTCATTTGAGATGCCACATTAGCCAATCACCTAATGTGCCACACTGCAAAAACTTTTCCCATTGATCAAGGTAACAGTGGAAGAAAGCACGAGTTTAAAGGCTAAAAGGTAAAGTTGGAAAGTCGGGCGACAAGAATAGGAGGGGGCAAGAACCAAGAAACGTTCACACACCAACCTGAAAAAGCACAGCACATATGACCAACTTCAGAAACCAAAACCCTGACAAGCACCTATATGGAAATTGTATGTACTTTGAATTCTATTACACTGTGGAGAACAAATTTCACTACTCCTAATGACAGTAAAATTTTAAAACCGTGTCTCCCCTACAACTTTAAGTTGACAGCTACTACTGTGTCATTGACTATGGTAACGGAAATCCGCCATTTAATGTAAGTGACCAAACCACCAACAATCAAATTCAATCATCCAACTCAAGAAACAAAGGAAAGGAAACATCGATTAATCCACAGAGGCAGTAACCAATAGTCTCCGAGGCTTTGGCAAGCTTAAGAACAAAGCACAAAACTAATCTTCCTCATTAAGTTGCTTGAGATCAAGCATCAACCACTAAGATAATCAGATGTCTGACCTGTTTGAGCAGATGGGTCTGTTGTTTGAGAGGTCTAAAACCTCCCCCCACGCTGATAAAGTGGAAATCGAAAGGCCTACTGCTATCAGCTCTCTTCAACAACATGGGTTTCGTATACTGACGCTGGCCCACGTTGAAGGCGAGGAAGAGAGCCAAGCAGAGACACACCTGTGTCACCAAAGTAACAGCCCAAGATGCCTTCTTTTCCATTTCTCCCAGAGAGATCTCACCCAGAATCTCGGTCTGAACACTTCCGAATGCCGAAATCGTGGTAGATCTGAATCTGATGATGCGTATGAAATTTGGGTTTGGATTGTAATTGGGCGAGTGATGCCTGGAGGGTGTTCAGATTTCGGGGATTTTGTTTGTCCCCAATGAGACAGATCGATGAACCGACACCAACAGCAGCCGTACATTAAATGCGAAGAATGAATGGACACCTCTGATCGATATTTTCTTTCTCCTCCTCGTCTGATTGAAACTCGAATGAATGTGTGGCGCTCGCGGGATAAGCTTCCAAAACCAAAATGGTCCCACGCCTCCATGAAGCTTCGTTAAGGCCCATCCGTCACAGAAACTAACGATGATCCCTTAGACGGTTACGGTTTAAGTTCCAAAAGTTGTTTTAATCGAAAAAAAAAAACATTAAAAGAACATCGAGTCCCACGTTCAAATTTAAGTTTAAGGAGGGATTGTAAAAATCGATCGCGTTTTAGGATGCAAACGAATGGCAGAGAGCTAGTTTGGCAAATTTTCCATAGTTGGGCCTTTTTTTTTTGAGGAACCCATACCAGAAAACCAGACTGGAATAAATTACTAAAAATAAAAAATAATTACTATCGCGATTTAAATCTCAAACAAATCAATAAAAAGCTCATGCATCAACATAGACGAAACCGCCAATTCTACTGAAGAAAAACTACCGCAAAATGACACAAAACTGAAACAATAAGTCTACATATCAAATCCTCTTAAGTTGGCAATTAAGGATCCGTCATCCTCATATCATGATTTGGCGCTTTTCAAAGGTTGCAAAAATGACCGACAGTGTTGGAAGTGATCGAAAAGGTGACAACCAATAAACGAGCACCCGAAATAGCACCATCGAAGCAAATCTAACACCGGTAAAGAAGCCCCAACAAGAAGATGAGAAACAACCTGATTACAATCACGGGCCAGCACATGCATCTGCATCACCGCTGACTCCATAGTTAGGTTAAACATGGTTAGTACTATTTTTCTTTTTCTTTTTTTTTTTTACCACTTATAAAATTTTGTTTTTGTAAACTTAAGCCTTTTATTACCGCCATTGCCTCCAATCCGTCCCTACGCTATCAAGAACTCAAGAAATATCCATAGGTTCAATTTCAGAACTGAAGAACAATTCAGACAAACAGTACTGTCAGACTGATGAGAATCAAATTGTGAACGAGCCATGAGTGAATCCTTTTTGAAACTTGAAAGAGGGACTGCTGTACTTCTGTTAAAAGACGATTAATGTGAACAATCTCTTAGCATTACATGGCAAAAACAATTGCCACGCCTTCTGCTTGTCAATGTGGCTAAACCTAGTGGGAGACTGCCCCATTACATGGCAGAGTTGCTGATGTGGCATACTTTTATTAGTTGTGGTGCGAGTATTTTGGTTAAACAAGAATAAACGAAACTGTACACCGCATCAACAAATCACATGTGACAAATGCAAGGGGGGATGTATAAGTAGATTTGTTACAAGGCAAATGGGAGGCTACAAAGAAAAGAAACAAGAAGTAAAATAAGAAATCCACAGCTGCAGGAATTGAAGCTAATTCTCTTCTTTATTTACCATGTCAGCCTCATTTTCCTCCCACAAAAGAGGTCCTTGCAACACTATTTACTTCTCTTTTTATGCGAAAAATAACAGTACATATATATATATATATATAAAGAAAATACAAATTGATGAAATCTAATCAAATATACAACATACCTATATCAGATCATTCATTCACAATGAACTCAATGTGGCTATCTTCTCCAGGAGCACTAACCTTTATCTTCCTTTGCTGTGAATATCTTTGGGCCTGAAGGCGTCCATCTTGTCATAGCACCAAGCTTCATCAACCTCCATAGAAGATGTTGGGTCATGCCAGTAACCACTAGGAAGATATAATGGCACCAAAGCATAAAAGGAGATCTAATGCTACCATCAGTGACTTGTTCAATGTTACATTCATATTACACACACACACACATACATGTGCTGTAAAAACACAGAAGGGCAGCATTGGTACAAAGATTATAACTATTTAGGAGGTACATGCCCATCCCTGGGACCCTTCGGTAGATATTTTAGCTATGGAGAGAGACTGGGCTTTAGGAAATTGCACAAGAAGAAATCAAGCCAAGCATATCTACTCAGAAGAGTAAAAGTGATCCAAATGATTCTAACCACGGTTTCCATGGCGTCATGTTTAGTTGCTGATCCACCTCCGCTTCCGAGCTGGGCGTTCTTGTTTGATCGCTGACCCGGCAGGAGCATCATTGTGCTTTGAATGCAGTGATTCATTTTCCGTCTTTTGAATTGTTGCAGGTTCTTTCTCACTGGGCAGTGGAGCCTTAAACCGCTCGCGTCGCTTCTTCAACTTGGCAACTGTGTCCAAGTGTCGATCCTCCAATGGCGTCATATCAGCATCGTCGATCTCCAGACCACCATTTTCTCCCTCTTCAGTCTCGACTGCTTTCGGAGACTCATCTGGAAGTTTGTCGGCTAAGGAAGACTGGCCATTTTTATTCATGTCAATGTCTTTAACCCTCGAAGACGACGAGTTGGTGATAATGCTGTAATCCCTTTCCCTGTGGCTTGTCCAGCGTTCCAATTTTGACCGCCCTCTTCTGAAATCTTGCTGGTCATCCGAAGAAGCACCTTCCCTTTGCTTTCTAGAAGATTGAAGAATATCTTTCTTTCTATTGCCTTTCTCGCTTGTGCCTTTCAAGTTAACCTAAATAACCGCAAAGATAACAAACATAAATATGCTGAATTCTGCAGGAAAGCTTCCAAAGTAGGTTGCCTTGTGAAAGGCTTCGGAACCACCGGAAGAAATTAAGTTTCGAGAGAACGAAAGGAAAATAACATAATATTGGTAACTGACAGATTTCCAACATTTCTCGCATCTGCTTAATCACAAAAGCTCCTCCTGTCAATAGCAATTGAACATCCTACCTAAGTAGCTCCTAAGAAGAGTGACAATAGCAGGTAGGCACAATAGTGTGCCAATAAACAAGTCATACAATGACTAATTTTGTGTTCCCACAAGATTATACATTTTGTTCTTAAGATTTGAGGAAAATGCAACTAGTTTAAGAAATTTCTCTTTATTTATGGTTAGGAAAAGAGGGCACTGGGGAGGGGGGCAAGAAGTAATGGAAATTTAGCAAGAATGTTGATATCTAACAAATACAAAGCAATGATCTAGTCTAGCAAGACAGAAACAGTATTAACGATAAAGAAATTATCTTTCCAGAGATCACAAACAACGAACTGCAAAAGTGGGGTCGACCTGTCCTTTTGTAAGTAATATCAGGAGATATACAGTTTTATTATACAGGTATACATAAGTAGAAATTATGCTTCTAGTTATCATCTTGATCAAAAGCAATATACAGTCGGAAGTGGAGACTCATGCTTATAAAAATGGAGGCAGAGTCTAGCAGATTCCCAGCTCTTGGAACAGCCTCAGCGCCCAACTCCCTCAGCACCCTGAAACACACTCCTAAGCAAGAACTTGACAACTACTATTTTTTTCTTTTTCCCTTTTTTCCTTTCGAAGAAAATGAAACACATTTAAATAAAAGAGCAAGAAGCAAGAAGTACAAATTGCAGGTTATGACAACCTCCTCACGGGGAAAAAGAAGAGGCAAATACAAAATAAAATATCAATATCTCCACTCTCTCAGGAGGTACGAAAATTCCACCCCAAAAGTCTCTGAAAGCATATGCCCATAAAGAAGCTACAAAATCAGCTGTATCCAGAAAACCTCTTAAAATGTTATGCGCCAGATGATACACGTGTTTCTTTAAAGCCAAAGACTCTAGGAGACATTGGTCCATGAAAATACGATTATTTCCTTCGAGCCACACAACCCACAAAATGCTAAAAATACTTGCCACCCAGAGGCGCTTCACTTCCTTGTGACAGCCAAACCCCCGAAAAGAAACAGCAAGAAGCTCAAACACGGTACATGGGCACACCCAACTCTCAACATTCATGGTCAACAGCCAACTCCACGAGTTCCACACAAAAAACAGTTAACCTAGAACTGATCTCTGATTCTGCTGGTCTTTTAAAAAGGTTCATTGGTAAGAAACAGGCATCAGGTGGAAAATTATCATCCTTCTTTAGGGGAAAAAAGGTCTATTTCATGACAGCCAAAAGCCTATTCCCATAACAAGGGATGACATTTACTAAACTTGTGAAACAGCAGGAAACCTGCGTTGGAGCCCCTCAAATTAAGATAGGATTACATTATCAATTCAGAGAAACATTTATGTATGGTACTTGATTAAACTTTGGTGCATTTTCAGACAAAAAACCTCAACACTACAAGTTCAATTTCGGACGAACTTTTGCACCTCAGTTCTGTTTGTTTACTTTTCTCCACAGAATTTTACATCAGCAGCATCTGGATCTGGAACATACCTGACCAGCAAGGTCTTCTCGACTCCTCTTGGAATGGAGTGAAGAGTTGTGATCAGCACCACTGTCAGATTCTTTGCTCTTCCTCATATTTTCCTTACGTTTCTTCTCTTGCACCTTTCGATTATCCATACGGTCATTGCGAGTGCTTGACCTTTCCTGCCTTGATTTTTTATCTACACTAATAAATTGGTTTCCACAAGCATAAACATCCTCTCGTATCCTATGTATACTTTCATCCTCAATCTGTCCCTTTCTCTTATGCTGCTTGCTATGCCGCTTTGCTTCTTTGATTGGGTGGTCTTTATCAGAACCACTATAATCATCCTTCACTCTAGCATGGATCACCCAACCTTTGTCTTCTGTCCCTCGTGCACTTCTTACTACTCCCCGCCCTTCTTCTCTTTCCCACCTTGGTAAGTTTTCTTCTTGAGATAGTTTGACCCTACTCCACTCAACCCTCTCCCTTTCCCTCTGCCTCTCGCTTCTCTCTCTCTTTAACCAGCTCCCGTCTTTATGCCCAAGGGAATGGTGGTCATCAGGTTTATCTCTTATTCTTCCTTGATCATTCCTCTTCCGCTGGTCTGAAATCTCATCCCTTTCTCGCTTTCGAAGATTGGTACTTTCTCTGTAGCCATGCAAGACTTCCTCTTTGTGAGCATTATCCCTCCTGGGATATTCTTCATCTTTCTTTTTCTTGATCTGCAGGTCACCCACATCATCATTCCGACCCTTTGAACTATCATCTCTCTCCCTGTGGCGGGATCCTAGTTCCTTATCATGATGTCCCCTCCAACTTCCACGATCCACCTGTTTTCTAGAATTAAGATGCTCATCTTTATCACTTCTCTCACTTTCTCGAAACTTACTCTTGTGCCTAGTTCCAGTCTCATCACTGCATTCTCGCTTCTTTGCGCCTTCAGCTCTAACAGTTCTGCCATGTGGATCCTCGTCTCTTTTTTGCCAAGCTCCATCAGTGTTAAAAACATCCCTTTCTTTTCGCCTATCCAAAACCTCATTTTTCATATGTAAATGGCAGGCTGAGTTGGAATAAGATTCCTCCCTCCCTTTTGCAACCACGTGATATCTTTCAATCTCAGGTTTTGCATTATGGTCATTTCTCCGGAAACTTGAATCATCTTCATAAATTTGCCGCTGGGTGTCTCCGATGTCGGTCGAATGTTGATCTTGCATGAGCTCCTCTGCAAGCCCATCCCACCCCCCTTGAGAACTGCTACTTCCTAACTTTGCTTTGCTATTTTCAGTTTTAGCTTTCAAGTCCTCCGTGACCTCAGTTTCTTGGAGTTCAACTCGAGAACTAAGCTTTTGTTTTTTGACAGGATAAAGCAAATCTTCATCTTTGTGGATATTTACTGCATCAACAGTATCTAATGTAATGTCATCCCTTTCCATTCGAGAGTTTCCATCCTCCGGAATGTGTTCATCCTGCTCATTCACTTTTTGGTCATCCCTTTGCTCGCTATCAACCCCGATTGTAACAGGAGATGAAAACAGAAGGCTATGTTTACAATCAATGCTCTCAACTGATCTTTCATTCTCATTATCAAAAAATGTTTTATCTTGCGAACTTCGACTAGGGGACACCAGAGGTGATCCGTCATGCAGTCTTCCCTTTGTCTGCCTGAGAAAAATAAGAGCATTCAAAATTTGCCCCAAATTCTGATGCATGGTCAACTAAATGGTTCAACATATCAAGCACCATACAAAAATCAATACAACTCCAAGATCCTCACCAAAATGAAAATTGCAGCATACATACCACAAATACAATATCGCCGCAAGTTTACCTATAAATGGAGTGATGTGGACATTTGAGAGCATGTATTAAGCGCCTAAAAAGGCCCAAAACATAACTAGAGCAAAAAACGAGCTGAAAAAGGTGAACAAACTACATCAATTTCAGATGGTTGTCGCTATCCCAATTAGTAGAAAAATCAGATCAATGGAAGAAGATGGGCAGTAGTTCAACATATCTTATAGTTTAAAACATCTATAGGGCAGAACTAACAAACATAGGCACTAATTGGAATCAACAAGTCAATACCACATAATTGGGATCGGCAACAAGATTGTGTTCTGGTACAGGTGGGTGAATTAAAGAACCAGCATACGAAATAGATAAAACTAGAGGTCAACACCAGATGACTGGAATGCTGATCATATCGAGTACTTCGCTTGAAGAACTAAGATGAAGATCTTTTTAAAGTAACCCTCCCAAAAAAATGTTGCCCCTTCAAATTTTCATTTTTTAAAAAAAGTGAGCTTGAAGGGAGTAAATATTCCGAATATTATGATGCTGTGTCAACACGACGAAAGGAAACGGAAAGACCTGAAATTGGACACTTGATACTTGTGATCGAGTGTGTCAAACCAAAAAAGAAAGTTTTAACTCACAACATTATTGCAGGAAAAAAATATTATTAGTACTGTTGCATCAGCAGCTGTCTTTCATGCTGTCCATCTGTTACTCAAACATATAGCTAACTCAAATCTTCCATATGCAATGCCTGGGAGAAACTTGAGCAAAACCATATTGCATCGCTCAACACTACTCTTACCTTTCCTCATTAGGGGAGACAAAGTCCCTGGTACAATATTCAGAAGCTTGGCCTTTGGTACCAAGATGATGTCGAATAGGTTCATCTTCACCTCCTTCAGGCATGTTGGCATGAGCAGAGTTCGTGAATGGATCCCTTTTTCCGTCCAGCTCTCTCTTCCTACTACTGCAAGCGAGTGGATATTTGTCATAATATTCTGTGCCTGGGCATCCATTTTTGCCTTGAGCTGCACTAAAATCCTCTCTCTGAGGATCATTATCTGGTTTCTCCAAGACATCATTTACGGCAGAGGAATCACTGTCTTGGGGATTCTGCAAAACAATCTGTTCAACAAGAAACCTTTAGCAAACATACACAGAATTCTGCTTGTATAAGCATATAATGCACTAGAATAAGGGAATGCACTAAAAATATGATTGAGTAAAACCTCAATGATTGCATCAGAATCGCGGATACGTGGTGGTCGGGTATCAATGGAGGGGAGACGATCACCATAACCACTTTCTACCTGTATTGCTCTTCCAGTTGGCTGGTAAAGTCAATCAATAAGCATGGAAATGGAAACTGTGAGCAAACAAACTTAAAAAATAGCATTAGCATTTTATTGTAGTTTCATGCAAAATTTAAGTAATGAATATGAACAATGGACAGGGTGAACGGATAACAAGTAGAGTTTCCTAGAAAGAGAAACTCCCGATGGAATTTCACAGAACTAATTGGAACACTAAAAGAATCTGCAAACAAGAAATAATAAAAATGAAAAGCCAATACATACAAAAGGTGGCCGCACACGTGAAGATACTTTATCTAGGCCACCTTGTCCAGCATTTCGTTTTACAGCATTTGCATTCTCAGCCGTAACATCATAAATAACAGTTGCAGCTGCCAGTTCTGGAGGCAGATCTGGATCATACTCCTGAATAACATGAAAATCTATGTCCTAAGTACAGGTAGAAGAATCTTAAGTAAAACCTTATAAAACTCATAGTGTTTTTAGATGAAACGGCACATCACTACCTGTTCTGTTCGACCACTTTCGTAAACTCGAATTTTGCTTTGCATGGTAGCCTCCATGCGCAGTTGTTCCTGGAGAATTTGGAGAATTTAATTTAGTTAGTTTGCTTTGATTACTGTTCATTTGCCTAGTATATGGAAAACAAAAGAAAATGATTACCAGTTGTTTGCAATAATCTTTCCAGCTGTCCTCATTCAAACCGAAGTTAAAAAAATCCGATATGTCAACACCCGGCAATTTCCATGGTTTTTCCTCAAAACCATCAATGTCAACTTCAAATACGGTTCTGGGAATAACATAGGAGGAGGTCATAAGAAACATTGTATAGCATATATAAATTTTGACAATTCTACACATGGAAGAAACTAGTAATAACTCAGTTCAAAGCTATATACAACCTCCCCATCCTTTCCCATCCATCTCTAAACCTAGAGGTGGTACGCAGTCTGGACCGAACATGTCCAACCGGGACCTGCCCTAGACAGTCCCAGTCCTGACAGAACTTTAAGTAAATGGTCCAGTCTAGGAGACTGTCTCCTAGACCTGCCCTAAACAGTCCCAGTCCTGACAGACCTTTTGTTGATTGTATTAAGCTTATTGATAATCTAACTTTGTAATCTCTTGGGTTTGCACCCTCTTGGTGTCCGTTTAATATATTGCTCTTTTACCAATCAAAAAAAAAAAAAAAAGGAGACCACCGGTCAAGGTCCTGCTGGTTTGGGAAGCTTTTTCTAATTCTTTTTTCTTATTTTTAAGAAAATGAAGAAATTTATTAGAAAGAGGAAAAGAGATCCTTCAAAGAAAGAAGTGAAGAATAGATTAAAAAAAAAATACAAAGGAAAAAAAACTCAGACAGGAGTGGCCGTCCAATCACTACACAAATTGGACAAGCCTAGGCCGCATGGGTTATAGAATGCACAATGGTGTCTAATAGAATCAACACTAACGAGCTTTTACAAGGAAGAAGGCCGCATAAAGCTCCTTTGGTTTTATGGTATTTTTTAGGAGTTGTAGGCGCAGGGCCTCAGCCCGTTAGGAAGCCCTTGAAGCTTATTCTTGGAGCTTTGGGAAAGGGGGAAAAAAAAACAAATCTCTATGGCACGGTGCTATTTTCCCTATTATATGGAACAGTTTCCTTCAAGATATGCTACGACCTCTCACAGCTGAAGCAATAACCAGAGAGAAATCTTGGACCTTGTGCTCTTTTGTCATCTTTCTGGGTTGTTGCTTAGGGGCCGTCCCTAGGCCCTTGCAAAAGATGGGCAGAAAAATGGGCTTCCCAATTATAATTTGGCCATTTTTTATCTTGTTTTCCATTCTAGAGGATTTCACAATTCTCATTCTCTTGTTGTGTGCTAGTAATGTTCTTTTTCAGTTAAAAAAGAAGGAAAAAAAGAAGAAGAAGAAGAAGAAGAAAAAAGAGAATTGCCTTGAAAATTACTAATATGAAATTGATAGATAGCAATGAGCACTACAAATTACAATAATATCTGAAAGAACAGAACTTGGACAAATGACGCCTACAAAAAAATTAAACGAAACAATATTTTCTTTTACTTGCAAGACAATGCATAACCAAGTCAACACACAGGAAT
Source organism: Santalum album (assembly GCA_034195605.1). NCBI lineage: Eukaryota > Viridiplantae > Streptophyta > Magnoliopsida > Santalales > Santalaceae > Santalum > Santalum album. Next base: position 6,230,807 of record CM067266.1, on the reverse strand, counting down.
ATTTAAGGATTACTTGTGAGATGGAAGTGTGAATTCTAGTCCAAATCCACGCCCCAGCATATTATTCCCCCATGGCATTCCAGATCCTGAATGAAAATTTTTCTGGATGGATGAAGCAGCTTTAAATCCTGCCGCTCGCCAGTCACCTCTACCACGACCAGCAATATGCCCCATGCTGCCAATTGGGCGAGCTTGAGAAGGGCCTCCCCCAGGACCACCACTTACAGTCCCCGGCATCAGAGGTACACCAGGTCTAACATACTGCATTGCAAAGAAAAGGACTTGTGAGGCACATGTATATGTTAGGGAAATAAGAAGCATATGATACTCCTTCCCACTGAAAGATTTTCTCATTCATACACAACAAAATGGGGTAAGTTCTGCAATTCCTTCAAAGCTTTATCTAAAGTAATGAAATGAGCAAGCTATAAGTCCTCAAGAGGTTTCATATGCTGCATAAGGAAAAGTATACATTCTCCCAATAAGTTTCCAAGCCAATGCAGGCAAAGGTGCTAAGCACAATTTTCTTTTCTTTTCTTTTTTTGATCAACAAAGTGCTAGGGTGCCAGGCCACCTATTTGTCAAGTCAGATCACTTTTTTGTAATTTAAGTTTAACCAAGTGAAAAAGCAATCAGGCGCTTGCGTGAAACGCCTGAGGCCAGCACCTCTTATTGCATAGGCTCCAATGAGCGCCTTTGTGTTTCAAACCCACTTCTGTATTATTCAAACCTAGTCAACTTCTGCATTACATGAACTTAAAAGGGCAGTGTTCAAAAAGTAGCAGGTAAAACACTTAGAGTTTTTCAGCAAGAAGAAAAGGTCAAATATTTAGAGCAGGAAAAATCAAGAATATATGCGACATACACTTAAAGACGAAAAGTGGCAAAAATGAATGAACGAAGGATCTCATGAATCATCTATTTAAAACATATTGTTTTTCCTTCTCATGGGTCCTTTAAGAATAAGCAACCCTTCTGCTTTAAGAAGGTACTTGACGAATAACATGCAATTAGCTGGAAATGAAAACACACAAAACTATGATGGTAGAAAGCAGTTTATTCGCTGCTAATGCATGTGATCTGCCAAATAAGGAAAAGATAAACAAAAGAACCATGGTAGAAGAAAAATAACAGAGAAAGTGAAATATTGCAGAATTTAGCCCTCCCTCAATTACATAAAGTGGGAAAAATTGCAAAAAGATTGCAGCTAAATGTGATTCTTCAAGCAATTGCAAATACAATTCATTTAAATCTAGCTTTGGAAGTAGCTTTGTTTCTAAAACAAATGGTCATAAACTGAGGAGAAAAATGGCCAGGGACAATATAAATATTGTTTTTTTTAATGCTAAATACACACACACCAACAAGTTTAGTACCTGCAACCTTTCCAATTCCTTGTAAGGGAAGGAAATGCCACTAGACCAAAGGCCATCAGCAAGGCAATATGAACATTGTTAATGCAAACAATGAAGACATATGTAACTGTTATGAACTAGTTAACATCCTAGTTCTATCTTTATAATCCCTTGCTTGTAATAAGGTTGACTACCCCTTGGTGCCTTTAATTCATTTAATTTTACTGAAAAAGAAAAAAGAACAACGAGGTGAGATAGCACATACTTGACCAGCTACAAATAGGTTGGGGAATAAGGGCCGTAGAAGGGCAATCATTCATTCTTAAAACCAGCATTCTTAAGACCAAAGAGTCGTTTTGTCTAACACTAATGTTTTGGACAGGCAAAATTTTGGCTTGTAAATTCCTAAGGTCATCAAAACCATTAAGATGACATTTAAATTAATATTGTGGTGTCAATCAATCAATAGGATGGGAAACCAGGCACACTTACATTTTCCTCTTGCCCATGGAACTTTGGTCAAACAACATTTTCCTCCTTCCCTTTTATGTGCAAGGATGTCAGAAAGTTCGCAGGTTCAAAACATGTCGCTTGCATTTATTACTGATCAAATAAAAATGTGAAAAAGAAAAGCACAATAACAACCTGGACTTAGATTTCATTAAACTGCTAAATAATGGTTAAAACACAAGGAAACCAGCAGTTTCAACAATTTTTAAACGCCAACTGTAAGCCCCACGCAAAACTGCTTGTGGTAGGCAAAACCTATTCATTTGGTACATTGAGTACAAAACATTGCCTTCGAAGTGTGCAAATTTACATTTAGTGGAAGGGCTCCCAGTATCCATGAAGAAAGGGCAACATTTTGCAGCTTTCTGGTTTATAAAGTTATACTGCAGAGATCCTACAGAAAGAAAATTCCAGCAACTAAAAAGCAGGGAGTTATTAGCTTTGATCCTTACTTTTTCCTAAAACATGGATGTTACCTTAAATTAAAATACCTGTGTTAAATCCATTCATTTATTTAAAAGTGAAGAGCAATACCACTGTTTGTTTTGTCATCGAGCCACATTGTATGTTCCGCCAGGAACCAGGCAATGTCTTTTTGATGAATGCTATTCGATTAATATTCTTGTTGAGGGAAATTTTCATCAGGTTCTTACTGTAGACTAAGTTCAAACTCCATTGCGGTTAATCTAAGGAAGCTAGAAAATAAGAAGTGTTGGTATTGTTGGAACATACCACAGACTCAAACTTGTTTGTTTTACGAGTGAAGAAAACAAATTTTCTCACTAAGGCAGGTTAAACAGTAATAGCTTGAAAGGAATAATGGACGCAGTGGTGAGCAACATTGAGCCCTAGTTTTTTCTCTCTCCCTCTCTCTCTGGTTTGGAAGAGCTGAATGAAAGTGCTTTAAAGAAAGAAAATGATAAGGTTTCGTTATTTTATGTCGAGCAAAAAAACTAGTGAAAGTGACTACCAACCCTGGGCAAACCACTAGAGAAATTTGAAATTTTTGCAAAGATTTCCTAGTACAGGTTGGTGAGTACTAGAAAAGCTAAGGCGAAAAATTGGCCATCATAACATGAATTTGGATCCACCCATGTTTGCATGTATTCTAGAAATAGGGAAAAGTGAATTAACTGAGGCTCAGGTCCCAAATTTAGGACCTGAACCTCAAAACGCTGCCATTTTATAAGCAATAAGATTTTTTATAAGAAAAAAGAAATAAAAATCTTCTTCTTCTTCGTCTGAGTTCATCCATACCCCTCTAGGGCTAATTTTCTTCCCCTAACTCTCTCATCTCCCTGTTCCCTGCAATTTCCTCTATCTTTGATCTGCAACTGCATCAAACATGGACATGGTGATCACATTTAACCCTTCATTACTCCCTCCCCCACTTCTTTCCATCTCCCATCCTTGAATCTGCTGTAAATCCTCATAGTTTACATGAAATATTATATTATGTAGGAAATTCTGCAGTAAGGTTATTTTATTTTTAAGCACTGTTTAGATCTTCGAATTTTCTCCTTCCAAGCATCTATGTACAATTCTGTGTCCACAAACTTATGATTCTCAAAATTTCTGAAAATGGATTCCTCCTAAGTTCTCTTTTTCCTCACAACTATTATCATCTAATTTTTGATCTAATCCTTCCGGTGGTAATCAATTCTTCAGATCTCCTCACGCTCACTTCTCCAAATCTCCAAAATCATCTCCCCACACTCAATTCCCTTCCTCAATCCCGTAGGTCCTTGGGGCTCCATTGGCCAGGAGTGAGGAGTTACAGATAAAAGAAGGGGAAAAAGGCCAAAACGGCAGTGTTTTGAAGCTCAGGTCCTAAGCTTGGGACCTGAGTTTCACTCTTCCCCTAGAAATATGATGTGTACTTGTCATTGCTTTTCATTTTCCAGTGTCTACGATTTTTTTCCCTGAAGTACCTTTGAGGCCCATATGTATGGACAACAACATCCTGTTAGAGTGCTGAACTATTTACCTCCACTTACATCTGCTGATATATATTGCAGTTTTCTAGTGAGGCAGCAATGCCATGCCTAAAAAGCACTGGATAAAATAGTCAAAAGTAAAGCAGCTCATAAGACGCACATCATTTTAGTTCTATAATTTATACTTCATACAGTAATTTGAAGTTCTGTAATTCACATTTCGTACAGTAATTTGAAAATACACAGAGGCACTCACGTCTCTTTGTTCACTACTAATCATAAAATTTCAGAGCAGTTCCACAACACAAATCAGACAAATACCACTATTACTGTACAGTCTATTACAGCCAAAATTTCATTTCGAATTTCCATACATACAAGGGGAAATCACAACCCCCGCATACAAATTTCACAGTTTCAGGCAACGTTTATGACTGACCTTGAACTGAGAATGGAATGAGTGATACCCATGACTGCTATAACCAACTTTCGGTGCAGCAGCGGTCTTTCCATTCATTTTCCCGGCCTCGCCAACATCCTTCTTGTCAGCATCCGCCGGCTGTGTTGCATCCTCGCCCCATTCTTGCACTTCTATCTGCTGATGATTCGTATCACCACTGTCCACAATAACCAAGGGCTCTCCATCTTCATCCTCATCATCACCGCCCGCGGCACCCCCGTCCATGGCCATGGGGCCATGAGTATTATCATTTAACAAGATCTGTAAATCATCCTCACTGTCACTATCCCAATCATCCGCCTCCGCCTTAAAATCCTCCATAGGCGGGAAATACACACCCGCCCCATTCTCAACGCCGTTCGCATCCTCCTGGATCAATAGCCCTGGGATAATCGGCTCCGAACCCACATCCCTAATTCCAGTATCACCCTCTCGTACGTCAAAATTGTCACACTTCTCGTTTGGAAAACCCGCTCTATCATCTCCATCCGTAAAGAAACCAATACAAGGTTCAGCTCCCCCATCTGGATCCTCACGAGCCACATTTGATTTCTCGTCCCCGCTCTCCAAAACCCTAGACCCGGCCCTGTTTGCAGAATTCAAAGCCCAGTTCCCCGAAACGCCAGCCAAATCCCCATCTTCTCCCACTTCTATGTCTGTCAACTCATCCGTATCATCCGAATTCCGCCCGGAATCGCCCATTTCGGCAACCACCGATCCTGTGGGTGGCTCGGAAACTAGAGTTCGATGGGCATCCTTTGAAGAGCTTCCGAAACCAGAATCAAGAGCTTCGGACGCAATCTCTTCATCGACGTTTCGAGGTGATTTGAGATCGACCGGTGTGGATGATGGCAACGGTTGTTCAGCAGTAGCCGATGAAGGGAAAGTTGTGAGGACGTCCGTGTACAGATCTCCGAACTCGTCATCGTCTTCCATTGGGAGGTTCAGAGAAAGAAAAAAAGGAACGTTAGAAGTTCAGAAGGGAGAGAGAACGAGCGCTCCCCAGAAAAGGGTTTTTGCGGGAGCGGTGAATGTAATTCAGGTTCCTCTCCCCCATCTCTCCCTGCAAAATGTTAACCCTTTGTTTGGCGGCCTTGGCCGGCTTGGACCGGCGACTGAACCGGATTTATGAGGAGATTTTGAAAATTAAACAACAAATAATCCGTTAAAATCCAGCCAACATCTTCTTTTTTTTTTTAACTCCTATAACGATGACCCTTAAAAATCTGACACCATAAACGAATCATTTTATTGTATTATGAATATGGATATAAAGAATTTCACCATAAAATAATAAAATATTTATATTAAAAATTTATAATAATATATTTTATTATTTATTAAAATATTCCTCATTAAATTTATAGTATATAAATTTTTTATAATTTTATTATTAAATCTTTTATACATGTAGAATTATTATTTTGTCGTTCGAGTCTCCGTTAGGCGTGTGGTGCCCCTTATTGTGTACGGCATCCCAACTCAAAAGCCATTTGAACTTTACATGGCAGTGTCTCACAAGGTGACAGTGCAGAATGGCGGTGACTTTGGGTCATTTGATAGATCTAAATAGACTAAATAAAGCCAATATCTGATTCTGTCATAAGATAATTCAGAACATTATTTTAGACATCTAAATTGCCTTGGAGTACGTATGATTAGATGTAAAATTATATCTTATTCATTCATATCCTTATATTTAGATTTATTGGACAAAAATGACTATATATTTTTTAAATTCTCCTTTTTTCCCCTCACCACTCCACCTTCCCTTACGTGATACCCAAATTCTACATCGGAAAATGTAATATTTAAATTCAAGCCTATAATCTCAGGAGCGCCTTATTAACTAGCCCTTTGGGTGAGGATTTTATCATGTGGTGAGGCCATGGTTTAGGGTGTTACAAAATGATATTAAAGCTTATACTAGTCGAAAATGTGGAACAAAGTGTTATACAGATCTAAGTGTCACGCGCAAAGTGTTACACCGATAAAAGGTAGGAGCCACCTCTTGAGGTAAGGACCACCTTTAGAGTTCATACGAGTCATCTCTTGAATCCACATCGCATGGTGACGCGTTTGTGATGAAACTAACTACGATATGCCCTGACGAGGACGTCGCGTATTTAAATGGGAGAGATTGTGATACTCCAATCCCACATCAGAAAGTGTGGATATTATGAGTATGATATTTAAGTTTAAGCTTATGATTCTAATAATACCTTATTCGCTAGCTCTTTTGGGTGAGATTTTACCTTGTGATTGTGTCATGGTTCAGGGTGTTCCAACCATCGTCGCTGCCTCTTTTGTTGCAAACCATCACGACTGTTGCGATAATAGAAGCTTTTATTCGCTGAATTTCCCTAACAGATCTAGTCTGATTCATGGTCACGACATCGGTTTGGGTTTCTAGCATCATTCGAGTTCACGTTATTTAGAATTTTGAGGTCAAAGGCTGTGATTTTGGAAAGGCTTGGTCGTGATTTTTGAAAAGTCGAGGAGGGAGATGGGAAGGGAACCTATTCGTCATACAATGGGTTTCACTTTAATTTTAATTTTTATTTATGCAAGTTATGTTCTAATAAAAGATTGTTTATGTTTTGCTGGATGAAAAGTGCTTGAAAAAAAAATGGCGTTGATTAATTTTAATATTATTTTTGCTGAATAATTCTGCTTGGAATGACATGAGGGTTGGAAAACAACAATATTCTGACGTTTCAATAATTTTGTAATCAAACAAGAATATAATTCAAATTCAGTGGCTCTAGTTATATATCTTAGCTGTTTTTTAAAATTCAGATTGGTTTTCAGTATTCAAATCTCAATACTAAATTTTATTAGATGCCACCTTAAATTCATTGCACTTTCACCACAACAATGAACTTTGAAAGGTAAAAAATGGTTGATTATGCTTCTTATTTTCAAATGCATAAACTCTATCATATTATATAAAGTATTATAGCTAAAAGAAAATAAGACAATGGCATTTCTGAGGTGACGTTAGATAAATAAATCTGATTAGCTTCTGATTCTGAATGTATGCTGAATTGATGCCGATCAGTTAGGAGGTGTAATAAGAGATATTATATATATAATAGTCAAACAGTCTGATTACATATTTAAATGGAAATTTGAATAACAGACATTTCTAATTTTGCCCTTATTATTGTTTTTATTTATTTTTTATTTTTGTTAAGTCATACATTCATATTTATCAATTAATTAACAGCTTTATATTTTTAATATCAAAATCTCCAAATTGAAGAACCTAAACAAATTTGAAATTTCCAAAATTTTAAAATATTTTATACTTTCATTAACCTTTTTTCTTTTAATTTTATCTTTCACTCTTTTGAAAGTGTATAATTAGTAGCAAAAACAAAGGAATTGAGAGTGTAGAATTACAGGCAAAAATAAAGAGGAGGAATGTAATTGAAGCAGCTTGACCATTGGAAGTATCTACACTTTCGTTTATAGTGTGGTCCTTTCCATCATCTAGCCTCTAAATTTTATTATTGAAGCATCTAGCATCTAATTCAGTATTGATTCGATTAAAGTTCATTCAGATCTATTTAAATGCATTACCAAATAATTTCAATGAGCCTACATTTGACCGAATTAGAGATCAGATCTATTCAGTACCAATTCAATACAACCAAATGCCACCTCACTGTAGGATTGTGCAGATATGGAATGAGTGCTACATCCTTTATTTTTGTTGCTTGCGCTTATAAATTATTTAGGAATAATACGAGATGTAACAAAAATAAAATAAAACATAAGAAGGAAGGAAGTCCAATTATATACTTTACCCTCTATATCTAATCATAAAAAGCAAATTTTCCCATACAATGGTTGTAAATCATAATTAACTGAGTATTTTTTTTTTAAAAGGACAAAATATTGAGAAAATCTTATCATTATAGTTTGGTCAAATTGTGTTTTATAACCTAATCTTTGATAAAAGTTGTAAATCGAATCTAACTTTTACTATTAGCCGATTACACCCCAATCTTTTTAAAGGGGTCTAATTCTAGTCTACTACATTTTTCTTTACGATTCTCCCAGAAAAATGTAGAAAAATAAAATGTTTGAATGATCTTTCTCTTATAATAGGCCAAATTTATAATGGGAAAAAAAAATTTCTAACCTATTATCCTATTGTAAAAAAAAAAAATTAAATGGCCTTTCACCATAAAATTCATAACCAATGCTTGAGTAACAAAATATATTTTAATTGATGTTTGGTTCTTTCATGTGATAACTAGAGCACACAAAATTTACAGTCCAAATTTGTAAAAAAAATAAAAGATTTAACGTAGGAAAATGTTTGTAAAAAAATGGTCTATGATAAACATTCTTTCACAGTAAAAATTTGTAAAAAGTAAAATGCTTAAATAATTTTACTATGAAATCTAGAATTTTATGGTAAAAGAATGTTTGTAAAAAAAAAAAAAAAACTATTATAATAGGTAAAATTTAAAAATGTTTAAGAGTGTACTAGAATTGCACCAATTTAAAAAAACTTTGGATGTAATAACCCAATACTAAAGTTTGGACTAAATTTACAACTTTTATCAAAGGCCAAGATATAAAACAGAATCTAGCTTACAAATTTTATGGCCCATATGGCTCGTGGAATCTCACATTCTAGGAATGTGATGGCCGAAATATGAAATTTTTTCATTTGGTATGCTTAGTCCAATTCCTCAAAATACGACATCATTATGTTTGGTATAAACAATTAGATGCATGGAATGCTAAAGTTTTTCATTAATACCCTTTTATAAAAAAAAATATAATATTCATAACATAAAATATAGAACATTATTTACTTGATAAATATATATATATATTTTAAATTTAAACATTAAATAAAAGTATTACCTATTATTTAATCTTAAAGACGAAAAATTTAATTCAAACATTTGCTAGCTAAAAATAGAATTTATATAATATAATAATAAAATTTTAAAAATATTATTATCAGCTCTTTATTATGAATAATATATTTATTTACTAGCAGTATTGTTATCATTATCATTATTGTTCATATTATTTTAAGTTACATAAATTATGTATTTAAATGAGAATTTTGTCAATATGTTCACTTATAAGAGTAGTTTTGACATTCTATTTCATTTTCACATTTTAATCTATTTAGAACCTCATATTTTAGAATTATACCATATAGTTGAATATCATATTTCAGAGTAAATTCAAAGTGAATTCCGCAAATAAAATGAATCCTGTGGAGACATAAAAAGAAAAAGTTGAACCTTTGTTGCTCGTACGAACCGGGTTCAGCACTAGGGCGCGCTTCCGGTTCAGATACTAATCTCACATTTCCACAGTACTAGAGGACTCGGCTCCCCATATTCCGCAGTTGGGAGGGAGAGAGAGAGAGAGAGAGAGAGAGAGGATGATCGGAGTAGGGAAGATCAAGCAGTATTCGAACGTCCTCGATAAACCCCTCAGCAAGGGCAAACAAGAGGTTGGTTCTCTCTCTCCGCCTCCCCCCTTCAACTTCTGTTTTTGTTGTATTTATTGGATTTGGTCTACGATCCGATTGAAGTGAAGCTTAACCTAGTTGACTGTATATGTTCTGAGATCTCTTTATGCATGCATTACTTGTTGGCTGTATCTGTTCGGAGATCTCGAGTGACTGCACCGTTGTGTGATCGTAGATTGATGTTTTTGGAACGATGGGTTGGTTATTAAGGATGTTTGTTGCAGGTGAGCTTGAGTGCCTTTGCATTTTTGTTCTCAGAGCTTGTTCAGTACAATCAGACACAGGTGGACAACATCGCCGAGTTAGAAAGAAGGTGATTTCTCCGAATCTGCTTCCTTGCATCCAGATATTTTATGCCATTACTACTATTTATGTTGTTCGTTGTTTGTTCTTTTCTGCCCGGCCCTCCATATGGCTTTTGAAAGTTCTGACAACATAAACAGAATTAAAATTTCAAGCTTATTTTTTAGAATTTTTTTTTTCAAATAAGTGAACTGTCTGCCTCTCTGAGCCAAATGGTTTGATTAAGTTGACTTTTAATATGTTGATACGTGTTGGAGGCTTTTAGTTTATAACGTCAGCTCACCAATAATTTTCCCTACATTCCTTAACAACCATAACATGAAGAAGAACAAATTAAGCCTTAATACCTTGAGCTTGAAATTGGTTACATGGGACTAAAAGCAGAAAAAAAAACAAAAAAACAAAAAAAACAAAAAAAAGAGAGAAAGAAATGCCAGGTCTTTGATGTGAATCTTCCTATGCCTCTCATTCATATTGAAAGATACAGTGCTATAAAAGATGATCCTTTTGGGGTGGAATGAGCCTAGTTTTTTCCTCACTAAAAGATACAGTGCTATAAAAGTAAACCAAACTTCACTCCCAAAGATGATATTGTACTAGTAGGCCATACCTTCATCTGTTTCCCTAACACTCATGTGCTGAGGACCAGATAGATAAAATGTTAAGAGGGTGGAATATGGATCAATTTGTGTAAGTAGAATAATATTGGGGGTAGAAGTTGCAGATATTTTTGTAAGTACTCAAATGTAGAAGTATTGGCATGCAATTGACTTATATGGGTTGTTTTAGTTGCTTGTTGATATTATATTTTCTGAATTGAAATGAAGCAGGCTAGAGGATGCAGGTTATGCTGTTGGGGCACGAGTTCTTGAACTTCTTTGCCATAGGGAAAAGGTACACCCCTGTTATTATTTGATGAGTTACCAGGATTGTGACTTAAGACTTGTGTTTGTTTTGTTAATTTTAAGTTTATTTACGCATAATTTTCAGGTTTTTTTTTTGAATATGGTAAATTTATTGATTTGGAAAACCATATCTGAAGTTTTGGAAAATCTTTCTTCTGGTGACCCCATCCAAAATGGTTTTCTATGCTCCAAAATGGTCCTATACCCTACCCATAGCTGTCTAGTCTAGCCATACCAGCATTATGTATGATAAATCCTGGTTTATGGGCGGTTCGAGGCTGGGTGAGTGTGAATTTATCAATCAAAAACCAAATAAACATATCCTGCTCCTATATCCTCTTTTATACTCTGTAGTGGGCTTTGTGTCCTAGAACTTCCATTTTCTAAGGAGCCTTAATGATTTGGAGGCTGTGGAGTTGACCTCCTTGCTTAATAATGTGGGGTCATTCCATCCTTCAAGAGAAGATAGGAGAGCTTGGGCTCCATATTGGTTGGTGTATTTTTAGGTCATTTTGTCCAATATTTTGTGTCTGCTTGGTTCTAATAATTTCCTTTGAATAAGTGTATTTGGAAGCCAGAAATACTGTCGTTTGCCTGGTTGGCAAGTGCTTAATCGAGTCAACACCAACAATCTGGTGTAGGCTCGGAAGCCTTTTATGTGCATTTCCCCAGATGTATGTGTGATGAGTTTGTTTAGCGGCGAGACTAGTCCAGAATTGTTTCTTTACTGTTCAACTCCTTGGAATCTGTGGTGTCAGCATTTTACTCTGAGTGGTGAGCTGTAATTGTCTTCGTATGGATGCTGATCTTCTAGCTGCCTATTTTATGGGTTTTGAATGGCAGAAGGAGGCTAGGTGTTGTTGGCGGCATCTGTTTTTGCTATTTTATGGGGTACCTGGTTAGAAAGAAATGACACAGTGCTAATTGTTTTGCTGCAATCTGTGCCTACTTTGAAACTTATTCACTGTCCAAATCCTTCCTCAAGAATATATGTAGTTGTGTAACATTGTCATAACTACTTGGTGCATCCAGCAAGGATGCTCCTATGTGGCTTGATGTCATAGTTGCTGTGTCTTTTTATTGATGTTTTCTCTACCTGTGGATCTCACCTAGAGTGTATATCTGCTCTGCTCGTATATATGTTTCTTATGCAGATGGCATAATTGTTTTGGTGATTTTTCTGTGATGTAACAGGGAAACAGAAGGGAGACACGGTTATTAGGTATCTTGTCTTTTGTACACAGCACGGTATGGAAGGTGTTATTTGGAAAGGTTATTACTTTCATCCCTGCTCTTGTAGTTCAGCAGATAGAAGTTTGATGATTACTATCTGTTGGAATGCATCGAATTGAATTCTGCTTGCTCCATAAAACGATTGATGCACATCATATTTAGAAGTGAGATTTCTGATTCAGCATCTGTATAAAGGACGTCAAACAAATCATGATGACTTCTCGGAACCACTCTTTACATACCACACTCATTGCTTGTTCAAATGATAAGCTTAATTCATCTACTAGGCACTGTAAGAAGACCCGTCTGAAGGCTTAATCTTAGGATATTTTAGAGATTGGGAAGTTTAACCTTACTATAATCTACTGTATGAAGACCCGGAAGGGGAAGGGTTAATCTTAGGATATTTTTGTGATTGGAAAACTTTTCTGTTGTACTGTCATTCTTAACCTGTCTTATTACGTTGCTTAGGAGGATTTCTGATCTTCTCGCATAGTACTTTCTATTGTTCTCTTAGTAAAATCTATCTGTGCATTAAAAAAACAAAATCAAATTCAATTCTTTCATGGGTAGTAATATGGAATGTAAACAAGAGATGAGGCTATTGTGCTCCTAAGAATTCATCAGGTTTTGTTGAGGGTTCTAATATTTGTTGGTTATAAGAGGTAAATTGATATATCTCATGATCAGAATGAAGCCGTGAAATGAAATAGAGGAGATTGTTCAGGTATAATCAGTATGGCTTTAGAATATCATCTTGGGTGTGCTGGGAATTGGCACCTGCTAAATAAAGGAAGCAAGGAATCAGTGTTTGTGGAATTGCTGAGTCATTGATGAAGTAGGAATCATTTTCATAGAAAGAGCTGCAACAATCTTTATCAAACAGTCCTACCGAGGTGGTGACGAGTACAAGTGCATAAAATTTATTAAATGTGCAATGAACCATTCCGTTGAAGACATGATAACATATATCCACGGTTTAATAGTCTATTAAATACAGATATATTCTCCAGTGTCCATGTCGCTGGGGGTGAATTTAGTTTTACTACATGTCTTCTTCAGTGGTCTCCTATTACAATCTTATAGGCTGGTGTCATAACAGTTTTATTATTAATTGCTCCACTGTCATCTTGCGTACTGGAAAATGCTTGAAGTAGATCATATGCTGCAGTGTCCGTGTGCTCCACATCTTTATTTTGGGTGTCTAGCAAATAATATAATATAAAGGTTTATTCTCTTGTATAAACTCTTGACAGGGATCGTTATATATGATGTCTGGGCTTCTTTCATTCTGCTTCATAGGTCTGGCAATTTGTGGTTGTTATCGGTTTGCTTTTGTTTCTGTTTTTGTATAACTAAACATACAATAAACTAATTGCCAGAAAAAAAAAAAAAAATACAATAAACTAAGCCTTAATAGCTTGTGACCACCTAAACAAGATATTATGTCGACCATTGATATAGATTTTTCTTCCTATCTAGGGCAACCTCATCCAGCTCTGCAACATTCATGTCCTTTCTTTGCATCAGTTTTTGATGGCCTACCCCCAATCTTTCTTACCGCTCCCAAATCGATCATCTTGCTCCTCTGAAGCAGTGGGCTTATAGCTCTCTATCGCACATGACGAAGCCACTTTAGTTGATGCACTTGCTCCTCCTAAGCAGTGGGCTTATAGGTCTCTGTCTCACATGACCAAACCACTTTGGTTGACACTGTCATCTTATCTTTAATTGAAGCTACTCCAAACCTCACATCCTCATTTCAAATCTTGCTTTTCCTAATTTTATCTAGCACGCATCTTAGCATAGGCATCTTTCGTGTGGCACTTTTGCTGTGCTCGTGTTGTTTTTTAATTGCAAGACACTCAGTTCGATACCATGATCTGGGCCTTGTAGTGGTTCTATGAAACTTCCCTTTCAAGGTTAAAGGCATGTTTCAATCACATGAGACTCCAGAAGTACTTCTCCGGTTCATTTGACCCTCCAGAATCCTATCAATATGCTCCTCCATCTTAATGTTACTCTGAATGATTGGCCCAAGATCTGGAAATGATTACTCTTGGTTAGCGCTTATTCATCTAATTTACCTAAAATTGCTTCTACTTTCCCATGCTCGCTAAACCTGCATGCAATATACCCCCTTTTGGACATACGCAGTCTACAATCTCAAAACTCTAATGACTGTCTTATGGTTTGTTTTATGAGATTGTAGCACTTTGACAACCTATAGTCAAATCACTCTCTCCTGAAGTTTCATATTATGAGTTCTATTCCATGATGGTTAACAGTTACTTGTATTGACGTTATTCTTGTACAAAGACAATAAGTATACTCTTCATTCATATCTATTGGTCATCTTCCTAATGTGCCAATTTTGCAGAATTATTTATCGATACGCATGATGGGAATTTGATAAATGCTGCTGTCTTGTTGTCTCCTGCTTGATATTACATTAGGTAGCGGACTCGCTTGAGAAGGGCACTGAACATGAAGATGAGTACATGATCAGTGAGAAGGAGCTCCTTGTGAATAGGTAAAAGATTCATAATTAGTTGTATTTTATTAACTACCTGGTGCTATACTTTTTTCCATTGTGGAGTTGATAATGCTTCTTTGGCTTGTAGATTTATTTCAATTCCAAAGGATATGGGGACCTTCAATTGTGGAGCATTTGTCGCTGGAATAGTTCGGGTGTGTTTTGCATTTTCTTCATCCTCATTTTCTGATTATCTGGAATTGAATGCTCTCATTGACAGTTCTCGTGGCCTATTTGTAGGGTGTTTTGGATAGCGCTGGGTTTCCTGCAGTAGTAACAGCTCATTTTGTACCCATTGAAGGTCAGCAACGACCTCGAACTACCATTTTGATAAAATTTGCTGAAGAGGTATGTTCTGCATGTTCTGCCTTGTGCATTTAATCTTTCCTTCCATCCATCCTTACCTCCTTCCTTTCCCCCAAAACTGACTCGAAAAATAAATGTTAAAAGTTCTCGTTGCTTTGGTTACAGATTTTATCCCATATGTGGTGCACATGATCTGGAAAATTGGCACTAAAGTAATTTTTAAGAATATTCGTATGCAAACACACACATGGGCAAACAAGAAGTATGTGCAAAATTTATGGCCATGATGAGACTTCTGATGGTTTTTTTCTTTTTCTTCTGTTGCTAAATACACACACACCCAACATAGCAACTACAAGAACTTTAGCCCTTGATCTTGCCAAACACTAAGAATTTAATACACCATCTAATACGCTTAGGCTAGGCAACTAGTTTTATTGTGAATTCAATGTACTTCTCGTGTCATTGAAAAGGGGAGTTCCTTGGGTGTGATATCACTAATCCCACCTGTACAACACTATTGGTGTCTTCCATTCAAGGTGTAGATTATGTTCTTCATGCTATTGATACATGTAGTGCCAGAAATATTGTT
Organism: Santalum album; assembly: GCA_034195605.1. Taxonomy (NCBI): domain Eukaryota; kingdom Viridiplantae; phylum Streptophyta; class Magnoliopsida; order Santalales; family Santalaceae; genus Santalum; species Santalum album. The sequence goes on along the minus strand of CM067266.1, from coordinate 6,215,158 downwards.
TTCTGGGCTTAGCTAGGTCTGGCAGTCACCAACTTTGGGCCCAACATTTTTAACCTTGGACATGTATAGAGAAGCTATGCATTTTGTTGTGTAGTGCACCAACATTGGTTGATACTAGAAGATTTTTTTTTTTTTAAAAGCCCCTTCTGAAAAGTCTGACCCAGCTTTGAAGTTGACAACTGTTTCATTCACCTCCTCCAATAATCTTATGGCGAGGGGTTAATTTTGGATCTTACTTGGAAACCTTCATGGAAACGGTGTTCAGGCTCTCCGAATGCATTGAATACCGTATTAATTACACTGTTAACTTGTTAAAGGCATCCCTGCACCATTAACTTGAAGTCGCTGATCCATACACAGATATTGCTCTCTCATTTGAGCTACATTTTATTTATCTAACCTGGATTATGTTTTTTTTTTTTTTTTTTTTTGTTTAATTCACTCTTTTCGTCGCTTTTGCCTTGTGTTTTTGTGGGGTGGTTTAGGTACTACGAAGAGAAGCAAGGTTAGGTTAGCATTCATACAAGGGCAATCTCTTGCAATTCTCTTTTCGAACTTTGCTACAGCATCGGTGAAAGGTGGTAGCTTTCTTAGCTGGCTCATCTAACTAATCCGGAATCCAATTACATCATTGCAAACCAGATCAAGATCTGTTTAGGCTCTATGCCAGTCTTGAAGGTGTGTTGCATTTTGTATTGTAAAATTATATTCTGCTTCCAATGCCGTCAATGAAAATGTAGATGTTCTTATTACGCCTCACTCGCGTGATTGTTTGAGAAGATCATATCCTAGATTTTAATCGGAGTATCTCTTTTTCCCCACTTTTGTTGAATGAGAAAAATGTAATAATCTTGTTATTCCTATAGCTTGTAGCGTGGGATGTTAGTGCAATGATTATAGCACACACAAAAATATATATATATTATTATTATTCTTCTAAGTTTTTTTTTTTTTTTTTTTTTAATGTATCACAAGACAAGACAACAATCGTTTACGTCGTTATATATTAATTTTTCCTTAAATATAATGTGCACTTTGAATTTATTGTCTTACAAATTATAATATTTCAAGAAATTATTTTACGGACAAATGAATGCACTGACGATCCCGATTACAGAACAGATGTATATAATGACAGATTAACCCTTATTGCACAAGAGCGCATAGAGAGAGAGAGAGAGAGAGAGATCAGACATAGCCACCATTGACGCGAATGACCTGACCGTTGACCCACTCGCCGGCATCGGAGACCAGGAATCCAACGAGGGGAGCCACATCTTGGGTCTCCCCGAGCCGATTCAGTGGGCACTCCTCAATCACCTTCCTCACCACCTCCTCATTCTTCCCCGCGAAGAACATCTCCGTCGCAATGGGCCCCGGCGCCACGCAGTTGGCCGTGATCCCCGTCCCCTTCAGCTCCTTCGCCGCGATCCTCACCATCGTCTCCACCGCCGCCTTCGACGCCGTGTACGCCCCGTACCCTGGCTTCAGCGCCCCCACCAGCGACGATGACACCATCACGATCCGGCCCCCGCCCCCGCGCCTCACCCGGTTCGCCGCCTCCTTGCAGCACAGGAACGACCCCCTCGCGTTCACCGAGAAGATCAAGTCAAAGTCCTCCACCGAAGTGTTGGCCACGGAGGGGTACTTGGGGTCGAGGACCCCCGCGCAGTTGACCAAGATGTGGATCGGCGTGCTGAAGGCCTCCTCCGCGGCGTCGAACAGGGCCGCGACCTGGGACGGATCGGAGATGTCGGCGCGGAAGGTGATGGCTCGTTCCGCTGAGGAGGACGAGGCGTTGATGACGGAGGCGACTTGGTTGGCTTTGGAGGGGTCGGGGGAGGCGTAGTTGATGACGAGCTTCGCGCCGAGGGAGGCGAGGTGGAGCGCGACGGCCTGGCCGATTCCTCGTGAGGCGCCGGTGACGATGGCGACGCGGTCTTGCAGCGGTGAAGGAGACGAAGCTTGAACCGCGACTTGAGAGGTTTCCAGCGGCGCCGCCATTTGGAGTATTCGCGAATATAGGGGGAAATTTGAGAAATTCGGGTTTTAATTCTTCTTCTCTGTTGAGTGGGAGTGAGGGTGGCCATAAATGGAGACTAAAAAGCTATAAAAATTTAAAAAATAAAATAAGAAGTCTAACATGGCGTACTGTGGAATGAACTAATTAGTGATTAACTGCACTAATGCAGTCATTACTGACATCTAGGCACAATAAACTGTAATTTTCCTCTTTTATTTAAATATAATTATCATTTTTCAATATTGGTCTTTTTACTCACCTGAGACTATGAGGCACCGCCTTACATCATCAAGGCACTGCTAATAAGATCCATGTGCTGGCTGTGGCTCAAGACTAAAACTTAATTTGAACAATGACGTTTACCCTATTTTTAAGGCTGATACTAAGATCTAGGGTTAAAATTAAGTGGAAAAAAAATCAGTAGAATTCAACCTCTAAAACAAAATTAACTTCGAGATTTAAACTAAAACTTTTATTCGTTGATTCATATTGAGTTTCATTTATTCTTGGTTCTCGGGAGTATTATTAGTTTCATGTGCACTTCTTTAAAATTTTATACTCCACTTTTTTTTAAACACACCCATTTCTTTTGCTCACCATGACAAACTTTTAATTAGTATAGCAATTCAAATCCTAACTCGGATCATTTGTAATGACAATACAGCCCAATGGTATGTGGTTGGGAGTTCATTATGGTTTAGTTGAGAAATGCTTTCATTTCTCTAATGGGTTCCATGATTTGACTAGTAACATCAGGCTATATTTGGTTCGGACATTTATTTAATTCTCATGAAACCCCAAAATATATCCTTTGTAATATTCTTCGACTTTATATCACGAGACATGAATCGACAAAATTGGCATTTAACATGTAAATCTATAGAATACCAATTTGTGATCTCAACCTTTTATGGTCATTAAAAAAGAGTTCGATCCAATGCTTTATTTCTGTCCTAGTTATGAGAGGATAAAATTAGCAACAAACAATACATCAAAAACGCTTGCTTGGAAAATAAGCACACATAGATGGAGGACAAGAGAGAAAGTGTGGTGTGATATGGTCCATGAGGGATAAGGTGATGGGTACACGTAGCCATCGTTGTCTGATACAGACTGCTACCCATCTACCAGCCAACACACTTGTGTGGTTCTCCGTGACGTTGGGACCCTCGACTCTACATACACCACAAACCCCTTTTTGTTTTACTTGCTTCTTCCCAGTAATTTTCTCACTTAATATTTAAGCCAATCTTAAAAATGATAAATTGACAAAAGGTGTGAATTGTGTAAGGTGGTGCGTTTGCCAATTGTGCAATCAGGTCGTCATCCAAAGGCTCTTCTAGGCCAAACAAGCGTTTATTATTCACAAGGTGTTGTGGATGTAGTTTTAAATAGTGGTTGCGGTTGTCGTCACGTAACGATTACGGGCGTAATGGGATGCGGGTGTAACGGGGGTTTTGTAATGGGACGTGGGTGTAACGGACGTGAATTATGAGACGCGGCGCACAACAATTGTTTTTTGACATTTTAAGTTTATAAAAATGCTATAAATAATTTTTAGACTATTTTGACCCACCTTATTTATCAAGCAAATATTGGTACACTTGACTTTTAGAATCAAACAAGGCTCTTACATTAGAGAAAATGGGTCTTAAAATAGAACTTAGGTTGTAGCGGCAGTAGCGGCCGTCGCGGGCGCCGCAGCCGCTACGACTGCGAATTGAAGTCAATTCGCTAAAGCAGACCGTAGCGGTATCAAAATGCGCCGATATTGCTACGAAGCGGCTGCTACGATGCGTAGCGGTCGCTTTTTTAAAACCATGATTGCGGATGAGTTGGTCCAAGCCAAACCGATTAGTTGGAAGATAAGCTCATAGCTAGGGATTGAAATGGGTGAAACATGTTAAACCCAAACTCAAACACCATCTTGATCGCTTGTTAGTGCTGCACGTAATATCAACGCTAGTCAATGATATACGTAATACAATGTATATAAACAAAATTTTCATATTAATATAATTTAGTTTATTAGAAATATGAGCCTTGTGAGCTCACAACAGACTATTTTCTAACCGACTAATCAAGATAATTATAAGAAAATATAACTTGTAATCAACTCAAACACCGAATAGATCTGAGTCAAACCTCGACGCACCAGCCAACTCAATGCTGTGGGCATGAACTATATATATATATATATATGTGTGTGTGCGCGCGAGCGCGTGTGTGAACATTTATCTACCTAAACACCATGGTTCTAACTGAACAAGCAAATCTAGGAGATAATCTCGTGATCCTAAGATTACATGGTAACAATAGCTTCACACGTGCTTTCTTGCATGCAGTAATTCAGTCATCACTGGTATATAGGACCGATTGGTGCCAACCTTCACTTATATATTTCTTATATTGGAGAAAGTTTCAATTCAAGATGCGATAATTCTTGGGATGATATGAGAATTTCGTGAATGAAAATCACCACTCCCATTCTAGAATTTAACGATTTCAACAGGAGCGAGATGCCCATCGTATAACATTGGAGAGCTCACGCTTCTCCTCTCACTGGCTAGTTCAAAGTCTCGTTGATCGATCTTGATCCTCTCCAATTGTGATTTCTCATCGGCAGAAGAGGGTCATGCCAATGCAGACATTGTGTTATACTGCTACTCGTCCAATTAAAGGTAATGGCCTTAACCAAATTTTTTGAAAGGCAAGTTTATTAGTATGTGCCCAGTTCTTCGCACTCTTACCTTTTTTTTTTTTTTTCAATTGTCATTCACACATCGTTGATGAATAGATAAAAAAAAAAAGAGGTTGTTGAAAAGTAACTTTGGTTTATTCCGAGTAAATTCGATTTAAGGTTATTGAATTTTGGTAGTTGTTTCAAGATACTCATAAAACTTTGATTTGTTTCATTTTTCATACTAAACTTTCATAATGTCATAATTTTAGCATTGTTGTTAAGTCTTTTCAATTCATATATCAATTTCTCCTTGCATTTCACCTTCTTAGACAATTTCAAAGTATTTTGAAATAACTTTAACCATATGGATCGAGATAACATTAAAAAATAACAAACTTATCAATTTTCATTAGATTTAGAAATGTTGAACGTATTCATCGCAACCATTGAAAATTAAGAAAATCAAAGATAAAATATACTGAATTTTCAATACTTATGATGAATATGTTATGCATTTATAAGACTCATGAAAATCAATAATTCTATGTAGTTTTGTATGTTATTTAGATCTCCACAATAAAAAAATTATTTGAAAATGCCTTCAAAATGACAGGGTGAATGAAAGAGGGAGAGAAATTAATAGATGAAATGGAGAGAAACCTGCCCTCTTTAAGAGACCTAATATCAAAGATGAAAATGTGGCATCACGAAAGTTTTTAAGCATGAAAAATATAACAAATCAAAGTTTAATGACTATTTTAAGATGAACCCTCAAAATAAAGCGACCTTCAATAAAATCTGCCCCTTTTTTTTTTTTTTTTAATTTTCAACACTTTTTCCTATCACTTGATTTAGTTTACCTAATTCTCATTCTAATTTCGAAGAAAATAACTTGATAAACCGAACGCAGCAGCGTATAAATAGCAAGAGTTCGATAAAAATGATTATATTTTTCTTAAATTTGACTCAGTAGTCAAGTATTTATTCATTTTTCTATATAAATAATATTTTATTAACAATCATTAGTTTAACTACTATCGACTCAATTCCCCGTAATGGAGATTAGGTATTAGAGTTTTCAGGGTAATCATCGGCCCCTCAAAATCTTAACCTCCAATTCGAGTGATAAATTTACTATCGACTTTAGTTTGACAATTTTTTATTTTTTTAGTATAACTCCTTGGAAATAAAAGCATAGAAAATTTTCACTAGGAGAATTCTTCTTGCATCATTCACGTCTAGAAGGTGATTGTAAAATTTTGACCGATCCACCTTCGGCGTCCGCGAGGATCTAGAGGAATAATTCCGGGAATGGCGCACGTGGGTCACGTGCGCGGGAACAACCGTGGCAAGCGAGTCGCAGACCCAAGGCCAGTTGTCACGTTTCGAGCTACTCAAACAGGCCCCAAACGCTACCACCAGCAGCCCAAAACAGTGGTTCACCTTCTCCATATATAAACCTGCCCATCCACCCTCCTCCTACTCCTCCTCCTCACACCACCACTCTCGCTTCACCCGTTTCTTCTTCTCTCTCTCTCTGGTTTGATCTTCCTACATATAGACACAAGTCTGTACATCGAGGGAGTTGAATCGATCGTTGGCTAGGTTTGATCAGCAGTCCTGTTGTTTTGTACTCTGTGTGTGTGTGTGTGTGTGTGTGAATCTGTGAATTGTTTCGTTGATCATTGTTTGTGAGTGAGTGTTAAACGATGGAGGGGACAGGAGTGTTTGCAGAGATCTTGGATGGAGAAGTGTTCCGGTACTACTCGGAGGGAGAGTGGAAGAACTCCTCCTCTGGAAAGTCCGTCGCCATTGTCAATCCCTCCACTCGCAAGACTCAGTACAAGGTTCAAGGTACCTCTTCGTCTTCTTCATTTTTTGCCCCTCTTTTGTTCCTTTGATTATGAGAAACGGGAATTCCTGCTTAATTTGTTGTAATCTTGTCCTTTGATGTCCCTATTTTAGCTCTAGAATTAGTAAGTTTCTTGTTTTTTCCCGTTGCAATTCCACCTAGCAACTGTGGAACTATTGAGATTTTCTTTCCTTTTACATATGACATGCATTTTCCCCTAGGAATTAGCAAGAAATCAGAGCCTTTGTTGAACTGATCAGTTTTGAGGCTTCTAATTGACAATTAAAGTGCTCTCTTCTTTTCTGTTTTTTTGTGCTTTGTAAATTATTTTTTAGTTTCTGGGAAGTACTGTACATAGGAATGAGGATATGCCGGTTTTGAAAATAAAAACTCCCCGAGTTGATTAATTGCCTTTGAAGGAATGATTAGAATAGAACTTTCCATCTTCCTAAAATTAGGAAATGTAGTGAGGAATTAGAACAAGTTACCCTCGTATGCTTTGGAAGTGAGCTTGGATTCTTCATTTCTCTATTAATTTCTGTTCTCATGAACGCTGTGGTACATGCTTTTGATACAGCATGTACACAAGAAGAGGTCAACAAGGTCATGGAAATAGCAAAGAGAGCACAAAAATCATGGGCGAAGACGCCGCTATGGAAGAGAGCCGAGCTCCTCCACAAGGCAGCTGGTATTCTCAAAGAGCATAAGGCTCCTATTGCAGAGTGCCTTGTCAAAGAGATAGCGAAACCAGCCAAGGATGCCGTCACTGAGGTCACATGGCATCAAATCATTTTCCCCTTTAAGTATAATTTGCACCAGCGGTGTTATATAGGTAGCTGACTAGTTTAGAACATATGTTTTAATGAAGGTTGTAAGATCTGGGGATCTTGTTTCTTACTGTGCTGAAGAAGGGGTCCGTATTCTTGGAGAGGGAAAGTTCCTGGTTTCTGATAGCTTTCCAGGAAATGAGAGGTCCAAGTACTGCCTCACTTCTAAGGTACATTCCAGTTTGTCTTCATTAAGCTTTTTATGAAGTTTTCTGGACCATGTTTTTGGTGATGCGTCATGGAAGTCAGAAATGTATCTTATTAGGCTTTATGTTCAGTTCTACATGATAATAGCTCCAACAGTAATTTATAGATCAAGTATGCAGAAATTTTATTTCCCCATTTTTGTTTTATCAATGGGAAAAAATAAAAACAAAAGCTTCAATCTACTGATAAAAGAATTAGGGATCCTGATCTTAAGGTTGGGTGAGTCCTCACAATAATTTTAGGATTTTCCCTCCCCATATGCATCACTTTGGGTGCTAGGGTTACTTATCGTTTCTTGTTTAATATTGTTATATTTTTCAAATAGGACATGAGGAACTATGAGCTCATTTTTGACACTATCTTCTGTAACTGTTCTGTTTGTCTTTTCTGCGTCTCGTTGTCAACTAATATGGTTCATCAACTTACCTTTGGTTTTTTGTTAAATGGTCACACCACACACAGCAGTTCTTATCTGCAATATGTTGCAGATAAGAGAAGAGCATCTAAAACGCAATTCTTGATGCTATTTTCTGTAACTACCTTGTTTGTCCTTTTTCCCCATCTTGTCGTCTTACATTCTTGTGAACTTTTTCTTGCATGTTTTTGGTGATGGGTTAACAATGTCAGCAATGTAACTTATTTTGATTTTGAGGTCCCCAAATCAGTTGGAAGAGAAGTACCCTGTTGAGCTAACCCCCATTGTCAACTGGTTTTAGGTGGAACCTTGACATGGTCCAAGTGTGGCCAATATCATGTTTTTCCAAATGGCACTCTGTTTGTGTCCTTGTGTGCATGCAAAGCCCATGTGCTTGCATGTGAGGGAGAGTGTTAAGGGCCCACATCGGGTTGGGACAAGTTATTAAGGTGCTTGGATTACTCTGTTGAGATACTCCCGTCATTTTCAGTTAGTTTTGACGGGTGGAACCCTGACAGGTTTTAGGTTCAATTTTGCGTTATATAAGATCCAAAAGTCGTTTGTCAATAAATTATGCACAAGGGAAAAAATATCATCATTTGTCGTGTCAACTCAAAAAATAGATGAAAAACAATGGAAAATTTCAACCTATTGTTTGGGGAAATTTGTTCGTGAAAGAATATAAGCTGGGTTGTACTCGTGCTCAACTCTGGCAATTCTCACATACTTGCTTTTATAAATGATTAGCGATTTGATACAGGAACCAGTAACTGCTTTGTCCGTCTTTTCGTCTAGTCTTGTTGTCTAGCGAGACGGTGCCATCTTCTTGTTTTAGTTTCTTATTATCATACAACCTGCATAAATTGCATATGCTAAGGGTAGCAATTCTCTTATTTGAGACTATGAGAGATGGGCAGCCAAAATCCAATTCTTGACACTTATCTTTTGTAACTGCACTGTTTGTCTTCTTTTTTTCATGTCTTGTTTTCCACCAATACGGTGCTATCCACTTGCTTTGGCCTCTTTCTCTTTACTAATTTCTGTTAGCTATCCAATTGCTTTGGCCTCTTTCTCTTTATTAATTTCTGTTAGTCCCTTGTAATTTTCCCTGGCCTTTTGTCATGAATTCTGTCTGTTAGCATTGTGGTCTTTGTAGCTCCTTCCCTGCTTGTCATCACTTATCCTTGATGGCTAATATTGTCTTCTAGTTTCCATTGATGATAAAATAAACAAAACTTAAAATCTCTTACTGGCAAAGATGGAAGCAGCATGGTAAGGCTTAAAGTTGCCTCATGTTTTCTGTTGATTTAATGCATCTTAACAGTAAAAGGATTGCTCGACCTAGCAATTATTACATACAGGTAGAAATGGGAAACTTAAAGCTATGTTCCATCATTAGGTAGGAGTATTTCTATATATATGTCTATTTAATTGAAGGTAGTCAATAGTTATAGATAGTCGGATACATACCATAGGCTGCAAAAGATAGGGTTCATCCTATGTGGTATTTAGATACTTGAGAAAATGACAATTTATGATTTTTCTGATTGATCATAAGGAGCTGTCTCATCAGGTGTTTTTCTATTTGAGTGACCTAGAAATTTACACATTGGCTGTGTAATTTTCCCTTTTGGCATTTGAACTGCAGATTCCGCTTGGGGTCGTCTTAGCCATTCCGCCATTTAACTATCCAGTCAACCTTGCTGTGTCAAAAATTGCTCCTGCACTGATTGCTGGGAACTCCCTCATACTCAAGCCTCCAACTCAGGTGCCGACAAACTTTTGCTTATGTTTCCTGCACCATATATTTTAATTGTTTTTAATAGCTTACGATAAACCATCAATGGCTACAAATGTGATGTGTAAAATATTCATGACCGGAAGGGTTTTTGAAAAATCTAAATGATCTCATGTCTTTCACTGGAACATGTTCAATCTGAAGGAATTATTCTTTACCATGCTGTTGAAAACCTGATAAACATTGTTGGGCTGACCCTATTTCTTGAAATTATTCTTTTAATTTCTCTCTTGTTTTCTTCTTGAGAAAATAAGCCCTTAGTTTAAATGTGGTTTGGAACATTATTGGGAGCGTTAATGAGTGTCTAAGCAGTACACAAAAACCAACTCTAATATTTATTCAGGCCCAATGCATCCCTTTAGTTCCCATCAGTACTAGTCCTAAGAAAAAAGTTGTTATGTAAAAGAAATTTATAGATTTGGTTTTCTTGCAGGGTGCTGTAGCTGCCCTGCATATGGTGCATTGCTTTCACCTGGCTGGTTTCCCTAAGGGTCTGATCAACTGTGTGACTGGGAAAGGCTCCGAGATTGGTGACTTCCTTACCATGCATCCTGGGGTTAACTGCATCAGGTGAGGCACATCTGAGTTTAGTCAGCAGAGCCAACCACAGTTAAAAAGGCCGTGGATTCCATTTACTGATAAGAAAACCTTACAATTTAAGTCCTGATTGGTAGATCCTTGACGTAGAAGTTCTTCACACAGTCACTGACCAAGCTGCAGTCCCAGCTTTGTCAGATCATATTCACTATATTCTTATTAGTTGATTTTTCAGTCTTATAACCATCTTCTTATAATGTTATTGTTTTGCTCAGCTTCACTGGTGGGGACACTGGTATAGCGATTTCCAAAAAGGCTGGTATGATCCCTCTTCAGATGGAGCTGGGAGGAAAAGATGCCTGCATTGTGCTCGAGGATGCTGATCTTGATCTGGCAGCTGCAAACATAATTAAAGGAGGTTTTTCTTATAGGTAAAATTAATTTTCGTATACCTATGATTATGATCTCTAATTTTTTGTAATATGCTCTTATTGAAATCTATAGCGGCTGAAATGTAGGAAAATTGCTTCAATTAGTACTAATATGGATATTTATATTTTGTGCCAAATCCGGATTAAAAACAGTGGTCAAAGATGCACGGCTGTTAAGGTTATCTTGGTGATGGAAGCAGCAGCTGATGCTCTTGTTGAGAAAGTGAAAGCCAGAGTAGCAAAGCTGACTGTTGGTCGACCAGAAGATGACTGCGATATTACTGCAGTTGTTTCAGAGTCATCTGCGAATTTCATCGAAGGTTTAGTAAAGGATGCTAAAGAGAAAGGAGCAACATTTTGCCAGCAGTACAAGCGGGACGGCAATCTCATTTGGCCCTTGTTATTGGATAATGTTAAGCCGGACATGAGGATCGCGTGGGAGGAGCCATTCGGCCCAGTTTTGCCCGTGATTAGGATCAAGTCTGTCGAAGAGGGAATCCACCATTGCAATGCTAGCAACTTCGGCCTCCAGGTATTTTCTAATGAGTACCAATATTTAGTTTCAAGTACTTAATTGGTTATCAAACAGCCCCTTAGTAACATATTTTGATAGGGTTCTCGCAAGAGAACTACCAATTGTTGATAGTGTTCTTGTCACAGTTCAAATCCTTTTGTAGATTTTGTTTTTTCTATAGCAAAATTTAACCATGCGATCGTGACAGGGTTGCGTCTTCACCAGAGACATCAACAAAGCAATCTTAATCAGTGATGCAATGGAGACGGGTACGGTTCAGATAAACTCCGCCCCTGCCCGAGGCCCTGATCATTTCCCTTTCCAGGTGAGCCAACCTAAAATATTAACCCTAACCACTCACCAATTGATCCACGCTCACCTGTTGAGGTCAACACAACTCTTTAAACAAGTGCTGCTTCATATGGCAGGGTCTCAAGGACAGTGGAATTGGGTCACAAGGAATCACCAACAGTATTAACATGATGACCAAGATCAAGAGCACGGTCATTAATTTACCCACCCCTACCTACGCCATGGGGTAAATATCAGTTACCCATCAGGGAATGAATCTCTGGGACTTATTTATTATTAATTAATGTAGCTAGTTATTCAGTAGAAACCGTTCGGTCCTATTGTAATTTTTCCTTCGCGCTTTGAGGTATTAGCAGTCAAGAACAGTAATGGCCTGAATTTTTACGCCTCCTTAAACCTAAAATCACTAGTCCAGACTGAAGAACATGTTTTATGACTTTCAGGGGTCACCTTCCGTTATTATTATTATTATTTGGTAATATGAATAAGGCAGCTAGTTTCAGATCCAAGTAATCCTTTACTCAGAGATGGTCTTAAAATATAAACAGGAGTCCAATTGGGCTCGCACTGTGGGTGGCAAACATAAAGAAAAGCTCAGTGGTAAGTGTGTTAGAACAATGTAGTGGAAATGTTACATGGATATTACTGTTAATTCTAGTTTTTATATTTTTAAAGCTCAAGTTTCTTGTCAAATAGACATGATTATTGGTGTGGAGTTGTTGTGGTTCAGGGCCAGAGGTTACATGAAGCCATTGGCACGCTTTTAAAGGTGGTCTCGCCGTCTCTCTGTGCGCCGCTCTCTCTCTCTCTCTCTCACTGCAACCAAAGTGAATCTCATCTCCCAAACTTTACTCGTACGCTTATTTTGTTTTTTTGGGGTTGTTTTCATTGAACACAAGATTTTAACAAAAGGATCGTAAAAGGCAGATGTGCTAAAAATTTAGTGAATGATATTTTAGTAAATAATAATTTATAATTTTATAAATTTATAATTTAAGCCTTTTGTGAAGCTCAGATCAAAACAGGGGGGGAAAAGATTACTGACTAGGATTTCTTCCCTACTAGGATTAACTAAAGTACATTGGGCTGCTTTAAGTTGCACTGCAATGTATTTGACCTAATCTTAAAAAATAAGCATGATACAAATCGGGGACTCAAACCATGCACATGTAATTTCAACTTCAACCCTACGGATTGAATTATCATATAAAAATGTATAGGCTCGTTAATTTTCATGAAATTTTAAAATACAAAGCTTATTCATCTTAAACATTGAAAATTTGGTACAACTTTTTACAAACCTTTGAATTTCAATGGAGGGGGTAGTTTCGAGATTTTGACCCTGAAGCGTGCCTAGAGAAAAGGCAAAAAGGAATAAAATATATAAAATATGAAAAAATTAAAATGAACAAGTCTGATAAATTTATATAATTCACCCTGCCAACAGTTGCATATTGAAGATAATAGAATAGTCATCACTTTATTTTTTTTTATTTTGAAACAAGCAAAGCCATTAATTTATCTTAATTGGGACATCCTTATCACAATATGATTAATGACTCATTTAAAAATGATAAAGAATTAAAAAAAAATTGTTGTCTATGCTCAGATGGGGCTGTCTCTGGCAAGGTAATATGGTACTAATTTATTGAGAGACGACTTGATTACTAAAAGTCATTTTTCTTCTTAAGAAAGTACAACTTCAAGAATTCAGAGTGAATCAAACCTCATTTATTAGTATTAATTTTGAGAACTAAAAGGAATAGTCTTGATGATGATGTAGAATTACCTCTCTGTTGGGTGTTTTGATGCGAGTCGTTTGCTAGCCACAAACTTCATTATTTTGAAATGACTGTGAAAAGTTAAAGAGGGTTCATAAATTTTCATACGATTAGTTAGTATGCGGCCCATTAAATTTGACTTCTACAATCAATTTAAACTTTGATGTGAACCAATTTAAATCATTTTTAACCATCCTTCTAAGGTCGTCATCTCGAGGACACTTGATGATGTATAAAATTGCCGTGTCATTGAAAAAGAAAAGGAAAACAAAATAAGGATAAATGATAAAGGAATGCTAAATTTTTCTTCTCTCTTTTTGCATCCTCTGATTTTCTAAATTAGATTTCATCCACAGGAAGGAGGACTTCAGCAGGTGTAGATGGATAGGGTAAAGGAAATTTGTTAATGGCTTGGGACCTCCAACGGTAAATAAAGACAAATGAGAGAGGAAAGTCTCATTTTTAATTTCTTTTCATTTTTAATTGGCGAATGACATAGTAATTTCACGCATCATCACATGTCATAAAAATAACGGTATTAGAAGAATCATTACTATTGGTTTATTGCGACTTTGAGTGGTCAATTTGGATAAATACCCTTTTTTTTAGCTAAGGATATATAAGATTTCATAAGCCGGGAAGCTCAAACAACATAAATATGTTTATTGTGGAGCATTTTGCCCCTTTTTTTATTTTCAATTTATTTTTTAGCCACAAAACGTAAAATCCCAGCAACGAATTCAAATCTGTCGCTCATAATTTATTATTGATATGTCACCGGGACCTCGCATCAAAATCTTACTCGTTTGGGTTTGTTTTCGTATATTACTGTCTCATTTTTTATTGATAATAAGGAACATATTTGATTTGTATATACTGATTTTATTTTTTTCCTTGCAAGATTCAATGGTGGCATCCAAAATCTAATAAAAGTGATCGAAATTCAATAATAATGATTATAATTTGATAAAAAAAACCTTGCGATAATTATAAAGATTAGACGATCGATAATTTTAGATATGCCCGAGCGGAGCGAGGAAGACGGTAAATATAATTCTCAAAACTTGGGGAATTTTGGGGTTGTGGATATGTTATCACGCGGCCCAAACAGCGAACCCACCGCTACTGCTTTCGCTATTTAATACGTCTCTCGTTGAGCAGGAGCGGGAGGAGAAGTATATAAGTAAAGGATGGGTGTGGCTTCTTCTTCTAGTCACAACCATTTGAGTAATGTTTTCTTCTCTCTCTCTCTCCCTTTCTTATCTTTCTCCACGCTGAACCTTGAGACGAAACTTCTTTGATAGTCTCTCCGATCAGTTCATCGATCTATCCAGCTATGGAACTGCACACTAGCAACGGAGAAATGCAAGGATCTTTCTTAAACCCTAGTCCCCAACCCTCCTCTCTTCAACAACAACAACAACAAATCCCGAACGGCCATCACCACCAGATCTCATCCGACCCACAGATCAACCAGTTTGATCCTTCGTCTCCGCACGATGAATTCCTCGAACAAATGCTCTCCTCTCTCCCCTCCTACTCCTGGCCTCCTCCCGCCGACGATCAGTTCCAGACTCAGTTCGACGATTCGCCGTCGTCGCTGCTGGCCACTAAGCTCCGGCAGAACCAGATCAGCGGTGGTGCCGGTGGTTCGTCGTCGGCGGCGGCGCTGACGCTGCAGCAACAGCTGTTGCTCTCCAGAGGGGGAATCTCCGGCGACGACTCCGGTCTCATCCCGCTGCCCTTGAGTCTCGACGCCAGCAGCGGCGATTCCTCGTGTGATTATCGCCTCCTCCTCGACCGATCTAGGAACGACGGCGTCGATGTCTCCTCCTTCAAACCCCCCAATCCTGTGAGTTCAATAATTCAGAGAGAAAGAGAGCGCGAAGAAGATGAATTCCTTAGGTTTCCATGTTCGTTACTGTAGATTTAAATGCTTTTGTATGAATTTTCGCTTTACTTTTTAAGAAATAAAAAAAAATTGCAGGGAGGAGAGGGCTCTATGCAAGCTCTATTCAACGGATTCACCGCCGGATCTCTGCATGGAACAACTCCTCACAGTACACCCAACCAAACACCGCATTTCCGCCATTCTCAGGCTTGTTTCTCTAATCTTTTTCTCCTAATTAGTTCACACCCTACTTAAATTCATATCGAATTCTACTAATTAATCCACAATATTTTTCCGATTACCATCCGCTCTCATGTTTCTAGGGCTTGTATTCTGTTTTCTCTTTTGCAGTCCCAGAATAAGGCAGCTCCGGCGGCGATGAACCAACCTGCAGCGGCTGGTTCGGCCGGCGGCCCGGCCCCGGCTCAGCCCCGACAGCGAGTCAGAGCTCGGAGGGGTCAAGCCACTGATCCGCACAGCATCGCCGAAAGGGTAACGCTACTATGCTGCCGCCCTCCCTTTTGTTCGTACAGACCGTTTGGTTCCCGAGAAAATCCAGAAAGAAAATGGGGCCGAAATAGAAAATATTTTCATTTTTTTTTTTGTTATTGCGCTTTGCAAATGGAATAATAGTAGGTGGGATCGGATTGTGTATTATTATTTTGGCAGTTACGGAGAGAGAGAATCGCCGAGAGGATGAAAGCTTTACAGGAACTAGTTCCCAACGCCAATAAGGTATTAAACAATTACATCATTTAATTCTTCCCTGTTCATTAGGCCAAAAGATAAATAAACAAATAAATAAAAGTATATGGTACTGCTAATAATCTCTGAGATTCCCTTCCCTTCGGCTCCCGAGTCCCCCGCCGGTAACCGCCGACAGAGTTACCATAATGCCCCTGAGAGTGCCCCCACTGCTGGGGAACGCACGGGGGCCTTTCGGTCAGGCTGTTGCGGTAACTGATCCCCGCAACGGAAGCGGAGGGGGGGGGGGGGGGGGGGGGGGGAGGGGGCGCGGAAGGATCGGGATCCGTACGCGTGCTCTTTTATCTTATCATCATGTTGTTGAACGTTATTTATTAATATTGTAGGGGTAGTTTTGTCCAGCTGTTGTTCGTTCAGACTGGGAGATTAATGATATAATTATAATCATTAGTGTTGACATTTATTAAAAAAAAATAGCTTCCATAACATAAATTAATGCGGGGTTATATGGAATGACAGACGGACAAAGCTTCAATGCTGGATGAGATAATCGATTATGTCAAATTCATACAGCTCCAAGTCAAGGTTCTTCCCCCCCCCCCTCTCTCTCTCTCTCTCTCTCTCTCTTCTGTACTGTAGTTAATACTATTTTGCTATGCTCCTGCGTTTTGGGATTAAAAATAGGTTCCTCAAAGTTGACAAATCTCTTCATCAAATCATTAGAAGATATCAGAACGAATAAATCTTTTTTTTTCCCTCTGTCTCCTCTGTGCTTACGATAGAAAAATATGGTTTTTTTCCATTAACGGGGCAGGTTCTAAGCATGAGCAGATTGGGTGGCGCAGCGGCTGTGGCTCCTCTTATGGCTGGTCTCTCCTCCGAGGTACACTAGTAATACTTTCTGATTACTTTCTAGATCTTGCTTTCTTCTTTCTCGCTTGGCATGAAAAATTGCGACAAAATTAGATGAAAGGAGAAAAGAATCGCAACATAAAGAACACAACATACACGGGAGCGGGGGAAAAAAATAGAAGAAAGATGAATGCAACAATTTCTTGTCCTCCGTCATGCAATCGTGATCAAATTCTTAGAATCTTTTACGTAACAAGATCGAGCTCTGAAAATCTTGCATGTCAACGTCTCAACAGTATTATTTATTTATTTTTTTGAAATATAGGGAGTTAGTTCGTATCTTTTTTATGAGTTGATACAAGGTATATTTGGCCTTGTTATCATAATGACTCCAATGTTAATTATTAATATGAGGTGTACAAGGGAAGCAGGGTGGAATAATACCTCCTTGTCTGTTGGTAGACCTAACCCAACTCTTAATAAATAATTAAGTACGCAGATAATAAATAAGGTTGCTAGCCATCCAATCCATTGATCATCACTAACATTATCTGGTGTTTAAATTTACATGTTGACCAAGAACCCGAAACCCTTGTTTAAGCCCTTTGTAGGGAAAAAAGGTTCATTGCAAATGGGAAACGTAAGGCAAAGCACCCGCTCCCAATCTCTCTCTCTCTCTCTCTCTCTCTCTCTACCGACCTATTATTATAATATAGATTAAAGAGGGCAAAAACAAAATATCAGCACGCGTGCCAACTTTTACAGGAAAACCAAAGCCCCACACGCCTCCTTTTTCTTCTTTTGTATTATTATGCTCTCTTTCTCCTTTCTTTTTCGCACACTCCCACGTATGATTTTGTCCTTGTAGAGGGGCGGTGATCGCGTACAGCCAGGTGCGGGCGGTCCTAATGGAACCGCGGCCCAACGGAGCAGCAGTAACGGAGGAGGAGGAGGAGGAGGAGATAGTCTAACGGTGACGGAGCAGCGGGTGGCGAAGCTGATGGAGGAGGACATGGGGTCGGCGATGCAGTATTTACAGGGGAAGGGGCTCTGTTTGATGCCCATCTCCCTCGCCACCGCCATCTCCACCGCCACGTGTCACCCCTCCGCCGCCGCTCGAAACTCTGGCGCCGGTGACTTGCCGTCGTCGCCCAACGTCTCCGTCCTCTCCGTCCAGTCCGCCCCCGCGGGGACTAACGGCACCGTCGACGCCTCCGTCTCGAAGGCGTGATGACTGCATTTAGTGGGGTAACTGACTTCCTTTTTTAGAAAAAAAAAAAAAGAAGAACGAGAGAGAGAGAGAGAGAGAGAGAGTGAATAGGCCGGTCTAAGTCTACGGGAATAGGGTGTCTTTGGGAGTGGGATTGTTTGAGACGACGCCCTATTTGCGCGGACTTTGGGGCCTAAACGCTAACCTCCTACACCAAACATCATCCATCCAAGCTCGGTTAAGAACTCTGCATTCTTTCTTCTTTTCTTTTTTTTTTTTTAAATTTTAAATTATAGAACTTGATTATGTGAACTTCTCCTTGTGATGTATGCTTATTTATTTAATTCTGTTCAATATGTTTTCCCCTAGCCTATAATTTTATTCCCTCTTTTTGGCTCCATCCTCTTTAATTCACCTGGCTTAAATGGTTATTAAATACCAATCGGATCCTAAACCTTTTTTTTTTTTTTGCCTTACTACGTTCTTGTTAAAATTTCAGAAATTAATCATCATAATAAGATGGTTCATGCCTGCTCCTCTCGCTCTCTCTATACCGTCAAAATAAAATATGCGGGGTGTAGAACAAATGATGACAAATAAAGTAGTACTAGAAAATGAAATTGAATATAAAATAGGCCGGTCTAGAATAAACAATGATATATAAAATGGTACTAGAAATGACTCGGGATGTGATAGGTTTTGGTATTTTCTCCCACTTTCAAATAGTCAAGGGAAAAACAAAAACATTACATAAGTGGCGCTACTATAAAATTGACCATGATGATCAATCACAGAATGATACATTAATATACTAGGCTCCACTCACCTTTCCCTTTAATACGATTAGCATTAACACCTTGCTTTTCCCAATTTATTTATTTTTCTAACTGCTCTTATTTTTATTTTATTTTATTTTTGGATTATCTCCATCCTAAAGAACACCGGGAATTTTTAACGCTTCCCTCATTCCCCTCCCCCTTTTTTTTAAACCTCCCTTAATTTCTTTATTTTTTTTGGGATCACCCTCATTCTCGTTACATCATTAATTTTATTTTTTGCACTATCAACACTTCTTAAACCTAGAGAAATATTTCTTAAAGAAATAGTAGCACCGAGAATTCATAAGATTGTACAGATTTATAAATTCATAATATTTTTAAATTTAGGTGGTTCATATCTCCCACCAAAATTCATATCTCATTGTACAGAAAATTCCAAAAGAGGAACTGTAACGCCCATGACGCAAGCCTAAGCCCCGCGTGCATTTGCAATTGGGAAATTAATTACAACACCAAGTTGTGCGCAACCAAAATATATCCCATCGAAGATGATGTTTTACAGAATATTATTCTCTGATTAAAGTAATAACAAAATAATTATAAAAAAAAAACTCCCAATGTTCCGCAAGGGTGTAATGGACCAAAGAGAGAAATATTGCTCTACTTCTCTTTCACTTGGATTGGAGGAGAATAGCTTTGATGGAAGTTGCTTTGCTACGAATTAGATGGTGCATAGAACACAATTTTCAATATGAACTACAGAAAACCGATAATTACGACGAGAACCCTAATTTGGCCCAACGTTGTAAAATAAGGAAGCTGAGTTGGACTCGCACAACATCCCTCTTTCGTTCCAAGGTTACGGCGACAAAACGTCATCAACACGTTGGGAGAGACGGTTCAAATTGGAGAGTTGACCGCGTTGACTTCGAGCGCACATACCACTCCCCGAAAATAAAAACAAAATTTGAGATTGTGGTTGAGAGGGCATTTTCGGGATGTCACAGCCTTAGAAAGAGTTGACGGCGTTGACTTCCGGGGGTGCGAATTGAGCATGACTTGTGAAAGTTCATTCATTCATGCGAATGAGTGAGTTCACACCAACAGACCATCATCAACAAATCATGAAAATTTTGACAAACGTAAAGGGTACTTCTTAACTCTTCCCTGCAATGGAGAAGAATTCCACTTGTTTTTCACGCACTTAGCACCTATTGATCATCATCATCACCGTCGTGGTGATCAGGATTGCCTTGGCAGCATATCGAAAAATGCAGTGCAGTGTGTTCTTAAGCTTGAGAGAACATTGTCGAGGAGGGCGTGCTCGGGACTTGGGCACGAACACTTAGGATCTCCTACTGACTAGACCTAATATATGGTGAATTTCTTCTCTCATCCGCCTGTAGATATGAAGCCAGCCAAACCCCATTAATTACACTCTGCTAGTTTCTTCATCATAGCATCCTTATCTTGGGAAGCACTTTGGTTTCTACCTTATCTAGAGAAAGTTCTCAAACTCCCTCCTCCCCCTATACCCAAAAGAGAAGGGCAAAGCCTACATATCATTGCCTCTGATAGCATTGCTGTAGATTTATTTCCTTCCATTGAGAAATTTCACTTGGATCCTAGTTTACTTTTCCCTCCTACAAAAGTTTGTCTGCCCTCAGCTAACCAACTCTAATTGTGGGGAAAACAAGAGCTCCAATTATTAGGTATCAATGCTGAGCATAATTGGGATTCACTAGTACAATTGTAATCATGGGTTCGCTTCCCAAAGGGATAACCAAATGCTGAAAATTTGAATATCCTGAGCTAAAATATACACCTTTAATACCAGTTGGTAGGTGACAGGTTCCTCTTATGCACTAAGTCGTACATCATCAAGCAAGGCAATGTTGGATATAGGTTGTCCAAATGCATGAGATGGCTAGTGCCCAAGCTCGCAGCATGTTATAGCACTTTTCATGCACAGCCACTAGCTTCTCGTGCTTCCAGCTAGGGCAACTCTGATGCTCAAGGAAGGGCTAACCAAAAGGATTCCTTTAAGTTCCAACATGGGATTGGGGTGTGCACATTAGGGTTCATTCACTATGATAATATCCAATTGTAATAATTGGTTCTGATCAAAAGCTAAGTAGAGGTGCTTGAACTCAAAGGATCTCCTGATAGAAATGGATGGAGCAAAACATCAAATATGTTTAAAGACATACAAAAATATATGTAGTTTTATCAACTTGTAGTAATTTCAGGCGACACAAGTGCAAGAAATGACTACTAAAAAGGCAGCCTTGTCTAATGGGTCCAATCCAATGATAAAATGAAGTAGAAGAAAATGTTTATAGACTTGAATTTGAAGCCAAAAAAGGCGCAATAATAGACCTTTACAGTCATATTACCAGACAATAGCAAGGTTAAACATGAACAAAAGGCTGTTCTGATCATGGAGGAAATAGAAATATGGAGCACGTAAAGGCAAAACAATTCATACAGAACACTCATCTCCAATAACATATAATCAAATATAATCAAAGTAGGGAGCATGGTCAATAAAATCATCTGCTTATTAGCTAAATTACACAGCAATAGCGAAAGATGTTATTCATTCTTTTACTTACCCATAAACAGATAGCACTGCACATCTAGCATGTACTATAGAAGATGACAAAAATGAAAACAATGCTAACAACTGAACCATACGAGTATAGATAGAAACATCAAACTTACTTTAATTTCCAGTACTGAAGATATGATTTCCAACAGGCATCATACACAGTTTAGCCCTAGCGCCAAAAACACCAGCCACCAAAGAATTATCAAATTCAAGCTACATGGCTGCATGTCTGAAACTCATTTTTACATTCACTGCTTTATTCATGAATTGCAAAATGTATGAAGCACAAATCAACAAACATGACACGAAAATTATGCACACAAGTGTTTGGCTCCATCTTCCTCAAGGGCCAAGCTTCACACCCCTGTCAAAATTGATTAATCCAACCTAATGAGAACAGGATTCAATCAAAGTAGCCCCGGAAGATTCATTTACTACCAAACACTCAGACATATTCAAACTAGTGAACGCAATATCCGTGGACTGAATAGAACTAAAGCATAAAGACATTATGCATGGCAGGTTCGCATTTCCATTTATGCAAGCACTTCTACCAAGATTTCAAGCAAAATATAATATGATTCTAATAACTATACATCTGCAGATGAAATCTGGATCGTCCAGAACGCCAAAAGGAAAAAAGGGCTTAAAAAGGATCAACCATCAGTGCGTTTGAAAGTGTAAGGCTGTGGAAGCGACAACGGACCTCTCCTGGACTCATTATCATCCAAAAGCCTGTTTACCCTTTTCTTGGAGCAGTAATCTCGATCGAAATGTTTCACCTAAATCTCAAACCAACCTCCCACAAATCAATATAAGAAAAATGTACGAAAACTAGGCAAAAATAATCGATTACGAGGATTAGCACATACCCAACTTGGGCGACAGTGTTTCTCAAAGTCAGCCCTAGAGCTTTTGCATTCAACGGGGTAAAGTAGGCCAACGGTAGCAATTTCAGTGGGCTTTTTGTTCGATTCCTTCTCCAAACAAGCGTAAAATGCATCACGAGCCTGGTTGGCATCATGGATTTCGCTTACACCATTAGGTATTATTATGGTTTATCAAAGAACAAAACCAAAAATGAAAATGGAAAAGGAGAGAAAGGGAGGGAGAGAATAGAAATGGGCACCTTGTAGCAAGCTTGTCTCGCCTCAGAAAGAACGTCGGTGTGGACCCTGCTAGGGTTTTGGGAGGCGTAGGTTTCTACCGCCATAGGAGACGAGGGGGACGAGTTTCCACAGTTTCTCCCCTGCACCCAATCTAGAAACGAACGATAGTGCAATCTGGGCCGGGCCTTCCCTACGCTGTTTAGAGGAATTTAGATGGGCTCAGGTTTAGCCCAATTACCCTGATGGCACAAGTTTTGGGCCTTCCTGGTAGACAATGGTCCATCGACTTTTAGCGGAGGAAAGTGGTGCATCCATTCCCTCTTCCCACCTAGGCTTTAGCCTCCTCTGCAAAAAAAAAAAAAAAAAAAAAAAAAAAGTGGCAGGGGCGGCAACTGAGGAGGGAAGAAAGAAAGGAGAAAGAAAAATAAAAGAAAGATGGGCAAGTAAAAAAATGACACGTGGCCACTCCACTTCAGGAAAATGATGATGTCGTAGTTCGGATCATTTTACCCCTTAAAAAAAAAAAATGTGAGGTGTACACAGCTCTTTTCTATTCATGCTTTTAGACAAAAGTGATGATAGGTTTCATTGAAAAAAAAAAAAAAAAAAAAAAAGACGTTGAAAAAATATCAGGGTCCAATTTTAAAATGAGATAAAATTTTAAGGTTTAAAATATTATTTATTCATTCATTTTCTTATGTTGGAATTTGAGTATATAGATTGTAATACCTCTAGATTTCTGGTTTAATTTTAAATTAAAATTGAGATAAAGTTAGGCCTAAAAATGTATAGTATTGACTAAAGGATTAAAGTAATAATAAAAAAAATGAAGTTGAGAAACTAATAATAATTTAACGATAAGAGATATGGTTAAAAGTAGGATATGTGGACATATAGCGTATAAATACACTCATGTATACGTAATTAATGTATATGTATGCAATTACAGTAGCCAAGTGTAAAGGCCAAAAGGATGATAGCCCTGACACGCGGAGGAAGAAAAGAGGGGGAAGAGAGAGAAGGAGGCTAAGGTGGGGGAAAGAATTTTTAGCGCGCGATTTGCTTATTCGAGGTAAAGAAATTTATTGAGGATTTACATTTTATAAGGGAAATTTATTTTTTGTGAGGGAATTCTATTCTTTTGTAAGAGATTTCAATCTTTTTGTTAGATTTTTTTTTAATTTTATTGAACCTATTAATATTCGAATCTTAATTATCGATTTGAGCGTTGTTTGACATTGTTTATTTTAATCTATTGGTTCAGTTAGTTGTTATTATTACTAATTGAGTTTAAATTCTTGATCTAATTGTGATTGGGAATATTCTTTCAAAATGACCAACCCAATTATTTTTATTATAATTATTTGGGTCCTTAAACAATGATTTGATCATCATTGAACATATTTGTTTGAACTCACTCACTAATGATTCAAACCTGAGGAATAGTTGGCCTATGATAAGGCTAATGCACACATAAGCCTTATTGACTGGTTGACAGGCTCAGACATGATGAGTTGACCCAGTGCATGGGTGATTGTACAAACTATCAGACCTAGTGCCCGGGTGTGAACAAACACACAATCCATGACCTTTTAGGTCTCTTAGTGGGTGCTTAATTGTATTGAATTATACTCGAACTTGTTGAACTTATATTTTTTGAACATACATTTCCTTGATTATCCCTTACTGAGTGATCTTTTGCATTCATCCTTATTTGTCTGGATGCTTTTCAGGTAGTTACTATAAGAAGGACGTTAACATGGGTAGGATGAACAATAAAAGAATAAGGATTGCTGATATTAAGCTCTTAATCATAAGGTGTAAGACCACTCTTGGGGTTGTAATATATTCCATAACATAGTGCGAGATGTGTTGAACGTGGTTCCATTTTTGTATCTATATTGGGGAGCCGTGTTGTGGATTTTGGTAGAGTGCGCCCTTATATACCTGTTCAATGTATAAAAGGTAGGGGCGTCACATAGATGATGGGAAAAGTGTTTGTACGGTGCCTAATTACTTATTGTAGCACTTTAAAAAATGGCTGGTTCAACGTTCATTTTACAAATTTCAATCATTAGGATTGGATGAACATGAAAAAAAACTAGAGCATGTCAATTTTCATACAATTTCGTAATGTATTAGATTCTCATTTATATTCAGAACTACTAAGAGACTTGAACTTTTATAACTATTTTGAATATTTAGATTGTACGTGAGTACAACGAAGTTATATACAAATCGTTTTGCACCCTAGTTTTTACATGCTCATTAAATTCGTACAGTTACAAAATGGTCATAAAGCAATGTCATTTTATGAACTATTCTGTAAATTTTAACAATACAGGTGAACATGAAAAAAAAATAAAAGGTCCCATAAAATTTCATTACATATAAACTTCATGTGTGAAACGCTTTTTTTGTTTGAAAGCCTTTTATAAGAAACTATTGTGAAATTTACAAGACAAATTATCTTGCTATGTAAAAACTTTTCTATATTTCACAATAAATGAGAATTTAATGCACAGTCAAAATTATACAAAACGTAAAATGTCCTCCTTTATCTTCTCGTGCTTCTTCGAGTCATATCATTAAAATTTACCGAAAAATGATTCGTTATGAGACGGTACGGTGGGTAATACGCTCATCGAGGCACGGTAAAAACACTGTCACATACTTGTCAACCGAGCAAATTTGGCCGAGCGGATGAGGACCGGAGGACCCAACAAGGACTACTGTTACAGACAACAAGGATCCATACAGCATTGACTTGTGCGTGTTTGCGGGAGGAAGGGTTAAGTTGCATTACGGCGACGCAACGCAGGTGGGGTGATCCGACAAGCAAGGAGAGAGCGTGGGACCCACATCACGGCCGCGCCTTTCCCGAAGCAGTCATTTCACTAATCAGTTCCTGAGCACTTACTTATATCCTTTCCTCGATCCAACCAATAGCACCTTGAAACATGTCATACTGTCCAATAATACCTTGACACATGACACACATTGCGCTGCTTGGATGCTTCTCTCTTTGATTACTCTCATAGTAAAATAAAAAAAAATAAAAAAGGGACAAAAACACACACACACAAGAAATGGTAACACTGTAACATCCGGAGTTTTAACTAACCCTTTATGAAAAGGTATTGTAATGTAAGGTTGTGAGATGGTGCCCTCATTTATGTATATATTTATTTTCTATTTTTTTGGGAAAATAAAGTAGATATATTTCATGGTATTGAATGCTAATTCAGATACTATATACTTGACTCTAATTAAATTACTTGGCTTCTCCTCTGGTAAATCAAACCAACCCAATGTTTATGTATGGTGACTAAAGAAGACATGTTCCCCGAAGCAACCTCCCAAAAAAGGATATTTCGCTTGTTCCTCTTCAATGTTCTAGGGCGTAGAGACCAGCGCCCCAGTGTACCAAAGCAAGTGGCCACGGCCCTTATACCGTGGGGCCAATTGCTTCCCGATAAATGTGCAACTAAACCCACATGAAATGTCACCACCCACCACTCTCTCTCTCTCTCTCCTCCCTCTGGCTGAGGTACCAAAGAAGTGAAAATGTACAAAACTAGATCAAACCCACCTTCCTCCCTCCTCCCTCCTCCCTCCTGCCTCCGCTGTAAATGGTTAGATCGTTGGCAGCTGAAGGCAGCAGCGTCCTATGTGAGGAACTATGCTGGGTCTATTGCACGTCAGGGACTGTATGGAGGAGGAGAAGGAGGGGTGTCTTTCTTTTTTTTTCATTTTTCTTTTTGTAGTTTTGGGGGTTGGGGGATGACGCTGTTTGACTTAAGGCCGTATTATAGAGAGTGGGTTGTGAGGGGCTCTATGAGGGATGGGTGGGTACATGAACAAAAACCCTAATTGAGTGAGCGAACCCTAATTTTATTGGGTTTACCTTTTCTGGGAAATAGGAGAGGTGGGGGGTTCTGCCAAGCTCCATAAAAAGGGTGGTTTACCTTTGGTCTTTCAGATCTGAAGTGGGTTTTCTTCATCGGTTAATACTTTCATACATCGGCACTCAGCTCTCAGTAGCAGCGGCGGCATATGCGCTAATTGATTCTTCATCAGAGGCTTCCAGAGGACACGAGAGAGAGTGACAGAAGAGAGTGAGCACACGCAGGCAATTGTATATAAATGGGTGTATATAGTGACCTCGTGCGTGTGCCCACGTCTCTTCTGTCACTCTCTCCCTCCTCCTCCTCCTCCTCCTCCTCCTCCTCCTCCTCCTCCTCCGCGGGACTAACACAAACCTACTTTCTAAAAGGTTTCATCTTTTCATTTCATTCTCATCATTACAGATGAGCCATGGTTGTAATAGATGATTATGCCTCTCTAATTTTGGTGGGCACTTTAATCTGAGCTTTCTGTGCTTTTGTTATTATGAGTTCTCCATAATTTGTCAAATTTCATTTCACGCCTCTTTTGTTTTGTCCAATAAATATTAAATCGCGATGATGAAGCTCGAAAGCGTGACTTTTCATGGTCCTGTGCTTTGGGTCTTCGAGGGCGAGAGGACGATTATTGATTATTAGGGTTTGATAGGTACGCCTGGTTTCTGCCCCCTATTTTAAGGATATATATGGCCTTGGAATATTTAATTACTCAAAAAAAAAATGAAAATACCCTTATTTTCTTCTTCTTCTTCCTCCAATTATCTTGCCTTCTTGGAGCCGGCAACCCAGTTTTCTTATCTTCTTGAATCAAGAGAAAATTAAGGGATTTTCTGAACATATGTTCAAACCCCAATAAAATGCGCCTTCCGAAAAAAAAAAAAACCTGATTTATTTGTTTATTGTAATTAAATGCAATTTTTTGTAGGGCTTTCATCTTCTTTTTATTTTTTTTTATTTCATTTTGTCTGGAATTAGTTAAATCCCCCCTTTAAATGGGCTTTCTGCTCTAATCAACAACTAGGAATGGGGAGATTTGAGTGTCACATGGTGGGCTGATAGACACAATAAGGAAGCCTCTACAGGAGAAGAAAAAGCCCTCTCACAGGCTAGAGTTGCAGATTCTTCTAGATTGTTTCTTTTTTCTTGGTGTGTATTTATTCATTGAACTTGTCATTCTGTTGTTTTTGCTTTTACAGCAGTTGCTGGTAGGCGTTGGGTGAACCATACAGTGCTTATCTTGGCAGAAGCTCATTCACCCAGGTAATTTAGCTATGTGTCTTCCTTCCAAATTATGTCGTTTTATTCTTTAGTTACCTGTTAATGTACGTGGAATTGGTTAAGCTTTCCTATGTTAGATTCCACCTTTTAGTAGCTTTTCTGTGAGTGAAGCTTACTGAATATGGTAGCTTTGAACTATAAATAAGCATTAGTTGGTATTTCATAGTATACAAGTTACTGATTCAACAGGAGTAGATGTATTTTAGTTGTCAGAAATTTTATGTGTAGTACTTTGTCTTCAACGGAGCAAAAAGTTCCACCCTTGGATTATAAGATCTTTACATTTTAAAATTTCGATTATATAACTCAAAAGAGATGCCATTCTTTTCCAACTAAGTATAATTGTGAAACACTTCCCTCTCTTTTGGCGTCCATGTGCTTGTTTTAGGTTAAACTGTAACATAACTTGCTATCGAGTTTTGTTCCTGGGTAATGTTGGTTCAAGGGCTCACTTTAGTGTCAGGAAAACATAGTCGATACTGGCTCTTTGGACTGGTGACTATGACTGCTTTTCATGACCCAATCTTGTCGAACCAGTCGGCAGCTAGATCCATTCGAGTGGTTTGGAAGGACAAAGCCATCATTCTCCCTCTTCCTGTAAATTAAACAGGCTATCAACATATTTTATTTGGAAGACTCCCCTAGAGTGTGACAAGAACTATGGGATCATACTCCTCTCAAAATTTCCATTATTCCATTATGAATAATGGTGAAGTTATGCGTAATCTCTTCAGAGCAACTAGAGGACTACAAAATTGCAATATTCCTCGCCTTAAGCCGGATTCTTATAATATTCAACTATAGATTGTGGGCAACTCAAACATTAGGATTGGAGAATTCACTCAACAATAAATCCAACTTGTTGGATTGCCAACGATGAAGCTCTTGGTCTCTATTCTCAACCTTTGTTGTTTCTCTATCTAGAGAAAAGGTCTAAACGTTTGATGTTCCATCTCTCTTGTTATTGATGCAAGAAAAATCAGCAAGAGAGTCAATATTGGTTCGGACTTGGACTTTAAAAGAGTTAAGCTTAATAGTCCATTGAGTAAGTTTTTAAGTAGTCACATGACTAGCATGTGTCATTTTTTTTTAAATAGTAGAGCGTTGAGGTTTAAAGCTTTGATCTAACAATTAGAAAGCTACTGGCGGAGTGCTTTTGTGAAGTTGTTTTTTGTTTTTTCCTGAATTGCCCCTTGCCCTTCTAATACTCAAAATATCTAAAATTCCCAAAATACCTTGAAACACACTAAATATCCAAAAATACCAAAACACCCAAAAAGATCAAACTGTCAAATATCTCATACAATCAAATGCGTGAGACAGCTAGTGAGAGATTAACAGAAAGGATTTAGGATTTGCTTTAGCATGTTATATAAACCTCTTTAGGAAGCTATTGTATTTGATCTGTTCTAGACTATTTTGAAAATACACGTTCTCTTTTAGGTTCCAAGCACTAGAAACTTATCTGTCCTTGTTCCTACTTCAGTATCATCGTATTTTTGGGCGAAAGTAGTAAAACTATACACAATATGATGAGATTTATGCGATACTTACAGCTGTTTAAGGGATGATTGTTTTGAATCAATATTATGTGTGCCCTTATATTTGTTCTTGGATTAGCTCGTCTTCAGCCTTTTTGTGAAATTGCAATTGTGTTCCTATATTCTCCTTGGATTAGCGTGGCCTCGGCTTTTATGGAAATACCGGTTCTGTCCTAGATGACATGAGGCAGGTGTCCCCTTTGGATTGGGCCATGTGTCACTCTTGTATTGGTGGTGAAGTCACCACCTAATACCTCTTAAATTGAATGATTTCTCACTTGAATATATATGCGTGGCTTTTGCATGAAAAGTGAGAATGCTTAATAAGTTCAATTACACTCTCGACCAACAGACTAAACGATATACCTGTTTTGCTTGTGCCATAGTTCCTTCAAGTTTGCCTTATCTGCTACAACTTTTTGGCCCCTCCTGTAAGCACACCCTTTACCCTGCCTCTGGTGGATGAAGCCATACCTTTTTGCAACTTTTGTCGCCATGATAGCAGCAAGGGTCTTGTCCTCCACGGTTACATAATATCCATTCTGTTGCAGAAATATCTATTGATTTTGAAATTCCAAAAGAATAACACCAAGTAGCCCTGGGGAACTTGCTCGAGTGGCAGCGGACACTAACCTTTTGGACTGTAAAGCAGACCAGGTCCCAAGTTTGACTCTCACCTTACAAAAAAAAGTCCTGGGCCATTTGTTTCGAGGCAGGAGCATATTGTTCACCTCCCAGTGGAACAATGGGTTTCTGGGCCTGCAGTGGGATGATTGTGGGGGCCATCACCAATACGACTGTTGTCAAGAAAGAAAAGAATAATTAGACCAAATGATAAATTTTTTTTTTCATATAAACAGATTAAAGACCCGAAACAACAAATATCCTTCCAAAAAGTAAATACTATCATTGTTGTCGTGCCACCGTTATTTTTAATAATTGTCTAGTTGGTTTGAATCAGGACTAAGCATTTCATTCAAACAAATGGATCTTATTTTAGAATATGAAATAGTTTGAGAAAAGTTTGACAGACGCTCGTAGGAAAATATGCTAGAGCCATTTCATCCAAAAGTAGATGAACGCAAAATGCTCAATTGATGGGTCAAATTTGAGAACAAAGGTTTGAAGGGGTGCTAAGCACCTGACACTGAATGGAATACTGGTTTAGTTCTTTCAAGAAGGAGATAGGAAAAGGGGATTCTCCCTCATAACCAACTGGCTGTAACCAGAATTATGAGGTGAGCCCCCTTACTCCAGCATGACTCTCTTCCCAATAATAATAGAAAGGAGTCTCCCCTCTTCTTAAGCAGCATGTCCATTAGATAGATTAGCAAGGCCGCAACTTCCTATTTCTATATATAGAGAAAGCTTCTATAGGAACTACCAATGCATATGAAGATGATGCAGTTTTGCACTTCGGATTTTGACCTTCAAATTTAGCCAATAAAAAATCTGAAGATGGCATTCTAAACCTTTTATGGATGGACATCCATTTAAGATTGGAAAATTGATGGTACATTTGGTATTTCATTAATTTCTTTTTTCCTTTTCTTAGTTTCTTTCATTCATCTTAATTTATTTCTAAATCAAGATGCACCCTGCTCATATAGAGCGAGGTTTTGGATGAAGGGGAAAATATATGAATGAAAAAAATTAAGAAAAGAAAAAGAAATTGGCAAATCACCATAAATACCATCATTTCATTGTCATAAATGAATAAAAGGTTTAAAATGTCAAAAGAATCATCCCCGAGGTTCATTTTGGCTACATTTTGAGTTCAAGATTTAAAGTGCAACTCGGCCTTATCTTCAGGGGATATAAATGCCATTTTCCCTGATATCTAATTCTAGGATCTAGTTAGAAGTAATTTCACTCTGATGAGATTGTTATTTTCTTTTCTTACTTTTGAATAAATGTTTTGCTGAATTTAATTTTAGCAGTCTGATTAATTTCAGAGCATATATTAAATAATAAATAGGTAGCTTTGCCTGTGTTTACAATTGATTCTGTATAATCAGTCACCATTGTTCAAGGCTTTTTTTTGGACCAGGAGGGAGGGACCGTATGGGTGGACAGCATTCTCATGCGAAGATAGTTCCTGCTATGTAATGTATATTTATACTAGTTTTACTTGAGACAAAAAGGTGTGGATCAACTAACTAGCCAGGTAGATGTTTCCTTCATGCGTTTCCCTAGCAAGTTCCCCTTAGTTCAAACAAGAAGACATTACCCCAGTGCCTCTGCAAATGTTGTCCATAATAATTACTCCACCTATTGTCTTGTCAGAATTTAGAAAATTCCAACGTGAATAGTTGGGACTGCCTGTCAACTCACCAAAGATAAATATCTTGCTAATGTAATCATTGGCACAACTGATGCATCACTTGTTCCTTTATTGGAGTGGAAATAGCCTAATGAAAAAACTCTAGACTATGTTAACATACTCATGGTAGAAGTTCATGTTGGCTCATTGTACAACTAAATTTTATTTGGGGCGGCTTAAATTTTAGCATAAGCGTTAGCCTATCAAAATATTTAATTTAGCAAATGCAGACTGCCGCTCGGTTTCAACTAAACAATGCAGATCTAATATGGCAATCGACCTTTAATTCTTGCAGCAAAATATCTGATGTGGAATGCTGAGTTTATTTTATTGTATTTATGGGTAACTTGTTTAGCAACTGATGGATTCAGGTTCATCAAGGGATTTAGGGTATGTTAGGTATTTTGCTAAGTTTTTGTTTCTTGCTCTCATCTGTAGTGTTCTTCGACTGTTCTTGTCCTGATCATCCGGAACAGTGGAAAGTGTTTGTGAAAATGAAGTATTGACCTTGCATAATGATATGTTGTTAATGGATTGATGCTTATGAGTTACTACTAACATGTCTGTGAATTATGTCACACTCTCTCAAGCTTCTCTCCTGAACCACCGAACTAAGGCTGATCAGGTTTCTATCTAACAACGGTAGTCTTGAAACGACGAGACTTTTTGGAGAAATGTTGTGAAAGCACAGGACTTTGGATGTTGTACCCATCTGTCCAAATAAAAAAATAAAATAAAATAAAATATTTGTTGTCCTTGATCGATGATTGAAACCGATCTCTTATTCCCTCTCTCTCTGTGTTTCTTTTCCTTTGTTGGTTCATTTGTAAGCCCCATGTGTATGCGTAGCGGTTGTCAATTCTTTCTTATGCTGATCATCATGCTCCTCTCTTTGAATCTTGCCGTTTTGCTGCTGGGCCTCCCTTCACGGGTTCTTTTCTATATTGTTTTTTTGTAGGACCGCAACGGAAGAAGAGATGTTTAGCATGACCTCAAATGGCAGATTTCCTATTCAGTCTTAGTTAGGGGACGACTTAGAGATGAGAGTATGCCTGTGTTAGGGAATGCTGAGTTGCATGCGATGCGACGCACACAGTGGGATGCGCGCCACAATGGTGGAAACTGTTTCAGGAACAAACATGGGATTTTTCTTAACACCAAACAATGTGGGTGGTTGTTATTCAGAAGATACATGCTGTTAAACAGCCAGAATGCAGTGCCGTAGGCGACATGGAGCTCGTTTTCTACGACAGACTGACGGGATTGTGCTGGAATCGGTTCATGGAGTCAAATGGAGGATTTTAAAGCTAGTGGGGCATTTTGCACAACTGACTGAGCTAGGCTACAGATCGAGGCAAAAGTAATTGCTGCTTTGGTGGTGAGCCGATTCCAGAGATGCAGCTGGGATCCCAACTTCATTCAGGACCACGGGGAATTGGCTGGCTGGCTTAAAAATGACATAATAAGGGAAACATGTGAGGCTTAGGTCCAATTATTGATGGGTGGGTGGAATCTGTGGTTGGAGCCGTGAGCTGCTTTTATGTATGGGTTGTCTAAACGAAACCATGCACATGCATTTCCAATCTCTGGAATTGATCTTTCACTTCGTTCTTCAGTTGACAGCTATTGAAGTGAGTGGCTTGGACGCATGATCCTTGCATTCTGAAATGGTCCCCAATTGACAATTGAGTTTGGTATAGCATCATCGCACACTCTGATGTGGTGGTACAGATTAATAAAATTATTCATAAATTACGGATGAAGCTGCTTCACAGTGGTAAATTACTTAAATCTTTGGCTCATATTTTTTTCCTTTTACTATTTTTATCGTCATTGAAGGTTTTTTTTTTTTTTTTATTTATTGCAAGTAGTGAGTACTCGTTTTATTAAATTGTGCTCATTTTTTTATGTAGTTAATTAATTTTTGTTTCCCTTCAAACGTATTTCCTTTTGCTTTTTTTTTTTTTGAAAAATTCAATGCTTTAGAAGCATATAAGTTTTTATAAATACTTTGAGAAAATAAAACTATTTAATATTTTATTTTCTTAATATGTAAAACATAAAACATAATGATGCACTCCCAAAAAATAAATTATGATATATTTTTTCAAAAATTATTTGGAAAGCATTCATGCGTTTTAATTAAAAATAGAAAAAATAGATAAAAGCGGGACTTGTCATGCAATAACAAGAATAAGCAGGTAATAGATGAGAAAAATAAATAGAAAGTAAGAAAATAAGACATGGGTTTATGTCGGTGTCTAATAATAATAATAATAATAATAATATAGAATAGGTGGCTACATTACAAAAATAAAAATAAAGCAAGGGTAAGGAAGAAATGATTTTTTGCTTGCCTTCATGAATATTTGACGTAGAATGATTTTATTAGTTTATATCGCTATATCGGTGGGTTGTACCATATGAATAAGTTTTTCCCCTCGGATAATATCCTTTTGACATATAAGAAAATTTTCTTCCAGATGTTCTTTGCCCCAATAAGAAAATTTGGCTCATTCTCTTGTATTGGCATTTTCTTTATCTTGAAGGTCCAAAGGTCCTCACATTTTGTGTGTGTCCATAACGTTGTTGAACTACTTAGTACTGTCATGGGCTCGAGGAGCTTCATTAGCAAAGTGGTGGTTCATTTTGAGGATTGAGCACTAATTTTCATGCCCTCGATCTTGGATATATTCTGGTTGAGAATCCTAAACTTGGGTTGGGCCAGGTGACATCACAGATCTAATTTCTATAAGGAAAAAGTGAATAAGTAACCTACAATTAAATACAGAATTTTATTTATTTTTAAAATTTCAAGTGACCTAAACTTTATGATTTTTTTTAAGTAATAATTTGACATATTGATTTTGTGTATTGACCTGGTCCCCTAGTTGAAATTTCATTGATTTATTTTTATTGCCATTTGAATTGGGCTTAACTTCTCCCTTATGCTATTGTGTTTTGAAGGATCTTCTAGAAAAAAAATTCCATCACATCAGAATAACTAAAATCGTGAGGATATAAAGAAAGAAGATTAATTATCATGATTATTTGCTGGATTTTTGTGAGTTACAAACTCATCGATTTCTGTTTTGGGGGTTCATCGTCCACGTCATCCTAGATGATGATAATTCTTCACATCTAGTGCCTTGGACAAGGAAAACTTTCGATTAAGATCTTGTGGAGGCCAGCAGTGGGTAAAATCCAAATTTGTTGGGGAATTTGCTGAAGGCAGATTTGGGACAAGGACTATAGGACTGAGTATGAAGAATAGGGGATGAGTAGAATAAAGAGTAGAATGGAGAATAAGGCCATAAACTCATAAAATGAAAGAAACGGGGGCTAAAAGTTGGTTGAAGATGTTGGAACAAGATGAACGAAGGCATACTGCTATTGGGGGCCAAACCCTTAAGATTTCCTACATATGTCCATGCAAGAATCAAACTCTTGTAGCTTTTAGGTTCATAGAGTCATGGAGTTCACTAGGGCTATCGTCACCT
Source organism: Santalum album (assembly GCA_034195605.1). Classification (NCBI taxonomy): domain Eukaryota; kingdom Viridiplantae; phylum Streptophyta; class Magnoliopsida; order Santalales; family Santalaceae; genus Santalum; species Santalum album. The sequence goes on along the minus strand of CM067266.1, from coordinate 6,180,074 downwards.
TGCTATAAACAATGATTAGGTGAAGTTGTCGGTGAAGAAGAATGGAGTTGTCAGACATTTTTCTTTTCCTTGTTACAATGCCAAAGTGTCATTCCTCCCGAAACCCTAGGGTTTTGCTCATATAGTGGAGGGAAAACCTTAAAGGGGGAGGATGTGGTAGCGCATCCTCCTTGAGCCCAACATTCCCAATCATTGGGAAAACCCCTAGAAGAAGCCACGACCATGTGCCATTAAGGAAGCGTGGTGGAGCCGTAAGCTCAAGGTTGTAAGCTTTTCCTCAACTAAAAGAAAAATGTGAGGAAGTCTTCAATGAGTTATGGGTCCAAAAAGGGATTCCTTAAAGGAATTGAGGCATAGGTTTAAGTGGACTGGTCACAAAAAGGGTTCCCTTTGGAAATGAGTAGGCTTGAGGTATGGGTTGTCGATGTTCCTTTGGAAATTGAGTCGTAGGCTGGGAAACATGGGTCCATAGGCCTCAGATAACATAACCCCTTAAGGACTGAGTTATAGGCCCAGGAAAATTACCCCTAGTTCACTTGGTCAACAAGGTCTGAAGAAGGTATTCCCCTTAGGGATTGGGCCATAGGCTCGGAAATCTTATGACTCTTGGTTGACTTGGTCAATAAGAGCTTAAAACAATACCCCTTAAAAGGTTGAGCCTTATGCTTAAAATGATACGCCTCAAGGGTTGAGCCATGGGCTCAGAAATGTGGATTCATAGGCCCACAAAGGTGTATTCCCCTTAAGGATTGAGTTGCGGGCTCAAGTACATAATTATTCTTCATTGACTTAATCAACAAGAGTTTAAATATTTATTAAAAATGATTAGAATGTTAATTTTTTTTCGAGGAGCACAAAAAGCAACGTCAACAGTGACATTTGCTGTTAAGCTACTCATAAGTTTTAGTACATAAAATTTCATCAAATCAAAGTCGTAAAGAAGTGTAGGAGTTCTTAATGCTCGGATGAATAGGACTTTTACATTCTTAAATTTAAATAAATATGATATACCAAAATATTTTTCAATTTGTATGACTATAAATTTATAAAACTGAGGAGAGCCCATCACACTTGAGCTAGCTACCCATGTGGGGGCAAAGGCTTCTTTAATCATTCATGATTCATAATTAATGAGACTGTTGATTCTGATTGATGACTAATTAATCATATCTGGAACAGTACAAGTCGGATCATTCCTACTGTAAGAATGATTACAGTAATGAATAGTTAAGGTGAGATTCCCTTTGGCCGGTGATTTAATTCATAAACGATAACTGCATTATTAACATACCCATCATACTTATTTGAAAATTAGTTGACAATCTCAGTCATTTTAGTTGCATTTATAATTTATTGCTAAGTAAATGAAAAATTATAAACCCAAATTTCTAAGAAATAAATAATAATTTTTAAAAAAAACTAAAACTGAATACTACTGAGTACAAAATAAACACCTCTTATTAATAAAAGAAAGTCGATAATAAGATTTAAATTTGTATAATTATTAAATTGGGTGCACTGCATGCATGTCTATTCATCGAAAACAGAAGGAAACAAAGGAGAAGAAATAGGAAGCTGACCATTCATTTAGTTTGTGTAGTAAAATGAAATAGGTATTCAACATAAATATAATCGATAGGGGCTAATATTTCTATAGAGTATAAGAAAATGACTAATGAAAAATAGTCAATGAATAACTATTACCAATAGCTAAGGAATAGAGGTAATAAATGCGTGGGCCAAGGGAGTTGCTAGTAGGTCAATACAGGTCACGAGTCAAGACTAGCAAGCCAAGGGCAAACTAAGACTATGTTGCAAGCCGGGTTGGGTCGGGCTATATTACGAGTGAGCCAGGTAGGGTCGGTAGGTTAACGATTCACATTACTAGTATGTATTGGCATTTTCATAAACTAATCAATATTTAACAATAAATCTAATTTTAAATTCAAAAAAATATAAGTAAAAAAACTAATTAAAAATAATAATTTGATGAATTGGGCAGGTTGTAAAGTACGGGTGAATAGTCAGCCAAGATTATGAGTGGGTTGGACAAATTAGTGGATTATGGATTATGATTGCTGCATCTAATGATTACTTACCTATTTTATACATAAATCTTAAAAAAATATTATACCTTATACTTTTTAAATTATATTTTTACGTAATACTTATTTCCCATTCTATGAAACAAATCGGTGGTGACAAGCCACGGGAATTTCTTTCAACGACTACGACACGTGCAGCCAAACTAGGGCACGAAAAGAATAATATACCTCCAGTGGTGTCATTAGATATCTCTACAAGAATGATGCATAATTAAAATCCTATTTTAATTATTAATTAATCTTATCTTGTCGGAGTGACACTTGTACAAATATCAACGGTCAATTCGAGGTGCCACGATCGATACTCTTCTCGTAGCCGCAGGCTACACTGAAAAGCATTCAAATGTTGTCCGATTAAATTTTTTGAGACCATCTAATCAGACAAAGTTATATATACTAATTAACTTATAATATATATATATATATATATATATATATATATATATATATATATATATATATTATTTGACTGGTATAAACGTATAGCTGCATGAAGTCTTGGGCTATCAGCATCTGTCGATTTAGTACTAATAATTTTGTCAGCACTGTTTTTGGCTGGATAGCGATGTTAATTTTGTCGTACTTATTGGGATTAAATTACGTTTGTTCAATGGGTCGGGTTTAAATCCTGATCGACCTATCTATGACCCATTTAATTGGGTTGGGTCTATTATATAGAAATTTAGAATATTTATAGTTTAATCATTAAATTATTTGTGAGTTCCCTTTCTTTTTTCCAAAAATAAAAAAATTATAAGTTAAATCAACTATTACTTCTTCGAAAAAGTAAGAATTTGTTTTTCCTTTACTTTTTACACAGCGAGTAACCGCTATAATAAAAAGAACAGGGATTAAATTATCATGATATTTAGTTATGGAAAAGATTGCGGTAGCGTTATCAAAATAGAAAAGTAATTTGTTGAATCAGAGATCACATGTCAATTAATTATCATAACATACTCGATTTCATATGGTCTCACACTGGTGTTTCAATTGTAATTATCATAGCATAGCATAGCTTACTTTATTAAAGTTATAGGGGACATGAATTATTAAGCTATATTTGTTTCATGAACCTACAAATTTTTTATTTTATTATCTATTCTCAACTCCTATCATTTGGGGTGAGAACGCAAACCTAAGAGGTTAAATTAAGACCGCACATATAAGTTATAAAACAGGTTAAATTGGGCACGCACATGTATATATATATATATATATATATATTTCCTGTGTAATGCAATAATTACGCCAAATACAAGCTCATGTACAAAGACTCCATAATGTACGTGAAAAAATGTTGAGAAAATTGTGTAAGGAATAAATATAGAATAAAAACAAGGGATAGGGTTCACTTTATTTCTATTATGTACTTATTTCATGTACAAATTTCTGTGCATCCAGAGGAATAAAAGCAGTTTGGCTTTAAAATTTTGAGGAGGCTAGAAAATGCAGACCTCCCTAGAATTTGGCAAATTTGCATATGGACAAACTCAAAATCAAGTGACCCTCACATGATATTAACTATTCTCTGGTTGATTGGTCGGATTTGTTTGTGATCATTTTATCTAAATTCATGGATTGATAAATCAATAAAATAGTACCTCACATTTAATTAATTCATCTCATTGATTTAGGAAAATGATTTGCCTACTGGCTATAAGATTTTATGACCCTTTTTAAGTGGCTACCCTTATCAGTTTCTGGAAATCCTTATTCATTTATTGTGTGATTCCCATGAAAGTTGAAGTTAGCTATAAAAGGTACAAAAGTAAAGTTTCACATGAACGAGCAGCAATTATTGCTGGGTTTCTTAAATGGTTGAGGGATTTGAAATAATTGCTTTGGAGTAGCTAAAACTTCCAAGGATAAAGAATAGTCACTACAGCTCAATTATAGGGATATAGATTATTAAGCATAATAACCAACATTAAGGATTAAATATAGACCTAATAGTGAAAATAGCCTTTATCTGATTTAAAACGTATACTCTTTTTTTTTTTTTTTTTATTTCTAAACTAAACTTTCATTAATAAAATAATTCGAGTTCTAAACCTAATTTACATCCACTCCCAAGTATCTTTGTTGAGGTCCTTGTCTATGGGTACCATAATAAATAAATAAATCTACGCAAGCCCGGCTACACGACGACCAATATTTTTCAGCTTTTTTGGTGGAAAAAAATCTCTATATTTCAGCTTTATTTTAAAGTAAATCTTAACCTTCTATTTTTTTTTCTTATTTCTAATTAAATAAATCTATTCATCCAAAAAAAAGTGATCCTAAATAAACCCCACTACTTGCATGTAATGAGTGAGACCAACCTGTATATGTGGGGTCTACCTTCATATGAGAATGGTGGGATTTGTTTAGGATTCACTTTTTCTGGAAGAGTAGTATTACCTTTTCTAATCTGAACTTTCATTAGTGAAGCACTCGATCGAGTGAAGATGTGTAACACCTCATCTTTCCGATGGTTGACAAAAACAACAGTTGTCAAGGATTGTAAAATTACCACTCGAGACTAATAATAAGTTATACCAGACATCTCATCATATAACTTTTATTATTATTACAAAGCCCACTTCTACCTATACACATGATCGTAGGGTTGGTGAAAATAACATGAACATAATCAAACTATACTACAACCCATGCATCATCTATAGACAACCACCCAAAGCTTAAATGAGTTGCTAGATGATTGGCTCATCTAAGCATAAACCACCTTTAGCCCTTAATTTGTACACTTGCTTCTGGCTCCTCTTTAAGGATTCTTCCTAGTAGATATCAAACAGCACAAAGAGTTAGCCAAAACATTCAGTAGGTCAAGGCAAACAAACCATGTTAGGTCATATCCGAACAAGAGATATAACAATTCAATAAGCTACACAACAATTATTAATGAAGCATAAGCAAGTGAGTGCCTTACCAAATGCATCACATCTCCAACTATTAAGGAATCCAAAGTAGTTTCGAATGACTGTTCCACTCATTTTTTAGGACCTAAGCCATGGTCCTTACTCACTTTGTCTAGTAGATCCACAGACTATTGACAACATGAACCCCAAATAGTTTCCGCATAAGCGGTCATTCATCTCACTAATTAGTACAAATGACAATAAATCCACAATGGTTTTAAAGGATCAATCAACAAATAATATCTGCAAATATGCACTTGTGATAGTAGAGATAAACTCACAAAAAGATTAGCCACAAAAAGTTGCCACCCACACCACAACCACCTTAGGAGAGGAGGATATATTGAATATCTTAGATTTTAAAAGTACCAAGAAAATAACTTTTAAGTGTTCAATCTTCAAAAGATAGATAACCCTTCTAGAAAATCAAGGTGCTTTGAAAGGAAAAATTTTAAGTAATTCTGTTGACTTAAAACCCTTGGAAAGGACTTGGCCTAAAAATATTGTTTCTAAGACTGTTTACTTTGACCATAGGGTAAGTAGAGGCAAAATGGTTTTATTTTTAAGAGCAGCAGTGGCTTAAGGCTCCCACTGTGTTCCCTTAGCTTAAAACTTATTGTTTGAGGCTTTTTTGCTCAAATAGTGGGCATGTAGGGACCAAACAACTGTATTTTCTACAGCTACAGTCGCTTAAGGTTGCCACTGAGTCCTTACACTCATATCTTATTATGCTAGGGTTGTTTTCCCAACACAACAGCTAGACAAATTTATCATTCCAAGCTTAAAACATAAAGCGATAGCTTTAAAAGCTCCCAATCCCAAATTTAAAAACTTCAAATCATAATTAAATCATGAAAACATCACTACTTGAATTTTAAAAAAAAAAAGAAAAAAAAAACCTTTCCAACAACCCTCCTTTTTTGAGATGGTCTAACAAACACTTCCTTTCTATTTCAGTGTGTGAAATATCACACATAGGCAACAATACAGATAAATCGTAAAACAGAAAACAAAAGGAAAAGTGACTCTACATCAAGCTTTAGAGTACGATGTTTTTTCCTGTTTCTCGTTGGACTAACTCTCAGGGTTTTCCTTTTTCTTTTTCTTCTTTTTTTCCCTTCTGGGGTGGTGCTATCCCAAAGGGCTGTCGTGCCCCTCTTATTTGTAGGGAAACATAAGAAAGAGAGAAAAATAGATCAACAGATATGTGTAACATCAAAATTGATGAGCATATACGCGTTCCATCAACATTGATGAGTATGTGTCAAATCAAGAAGACGGTCCCCTCCCCACATGTAAATAAGCCTAACCATAAACTCCCACTTCTCTTAAAAGTGACACGTGTACACACACGCACACGCAACCCTTATCCTCACCACTTAAAATAAATAAACTAAGCCCCACGGGCATGGTGCAGTGGTAAAGCCTTTGGAGCAATGAGGCACCCCAAGTTCGAATCTCGTAGAAGGAAAGGTTCAGCTACTAATTGAATAGAGTTAAAGTGTGCTCTACCACCCTCTAGGGGTCCCACTCTCGAGTCATGAAGGAGGGCACTGGGGGAGGGTGACCACATAGGAAGCTTCCTTCAATGGTGTATAGATTGTATCCGCTTTGCGATCCGTATAGAGGTGTCCATGGGGCAGGCTCCACCTCGCTTAGTTTGTAAGTTCGAGTGGATTCGTTAGAGTTGAGTTCTGAGTTTTCAAAATAAAAATAAATAAACTAATAAATGAAAATGAAAATTAGTCAACTATTGGATAACTAATATTAGCAAGACAGACCCCTAAAATTTCTAGGTATGACAAGATGGATGGAGATGGTTAGAAATAATAAAAATTAAAAATTAAAAATAAAACGAAACAAAGGTAAAAGTATAGAATTGATTTTACCATTTGCCCTGAAATATACATAGTAAAGTATTAATTATTTATATTAACATTGACGACTAAATTTTATGAGATTTAATTAGGACGCAATACGCATTTTTCTCGTTAAGAATGCTAACATATTCATCAAATCTTAATAAATCTCCCACAAGCTTTAATGCGTTAATTTTTCCTAAATTATATGCATTAAAAAATATAAATTTTCTAATCATGATCCCATGGCACACAAAACATAAATTGTGAAAAGCCTCTTTATAGAGAAGCAAAAGCCAAAAGAAAAGGGAAAAGGGCAAAAAATAATAATAATAATAAATAAAGAGAGAATATAAGGAATCCTTGTCAATGATACTCCAAAATTATCTAAGCCTTTTGATGGCAAAGGAAGATTGATTATCCGAATAAACAATAAATAAATAGCCCTCTCCTGTGAACTGGATTTTTTTTTTTTCCGGACATTTTAGTTTGAAGAAAAATTGCATATCAAACCTTAATTTTTACGCCGCGTTGCAGATTAAACTCTATGTTTTTAATTTTGGACAATTGAATTGTACAATTTAAAAAAGCGTACGTTTTAAACCCTTGACAATTGATTCCCTGTGTAGAGTTCCGCGGGATCGAACATAGGGCACTTTGCTCTGAGAGGAGCCCACTCCTCCATTATTATACGACATGATAAGATAAGATCTCACAACACTCAGTCCACCTCTCATAATATATATAAAACATAATAATAGTGAGGAGCAATGCAAAGATCAAATAAAGTATACACAAATCAAACCCATAATCACACTCATAACAATCCGAGCAAAAAGAAGAGACGATGTAAAGGTACAACAACGGCAATCAACCAGTGAAAAAAGAAAAAAAGATACTCACAGTTCCTATGAACAAACCACAAATTCCAAAAGAGGAGGAAGAAGAAGGGGACTCCAGTAAACTTCTGTTCAAGCTAAAAATTAAATGCTAAAGACAATGACGAACAACTTCAACATCAACGATGGGGTAAATCAATCGCACAGGAGGGTCTTCGAATTTCACGCCGGCGAAGGTTGCTAAGCCGGAGACGTCCACACGATGTCTTTGAGAGCCGGACGGAGCTCCTTGTCGCAGAATTGCTTGTACTCGAGGGTGTCCCCGCCGTCTTTCTTCACCTCCACCACCATGAAAGATGGCGTCACGGCGAACATCTCCGCCGCGATCCCGAGCTTCCCCTTCCTCCCGCGCTCCTGCCCCTGGAGCCTCAGCCGCGACTCCCCGCTCCTCCTCATGTCGAACTTCACCGCCTTGGCTACCTCCTCCAGCTTGGATATCACGCTGCTCGCCGGCCGCGTGGTCGCGAACCGGAGCTCCTCCTTCTCCTCCCTCTTCTTCTCCTCGAACAGCGGCGACAGATCGAACCCCTCCGATAAGGATATGATGTGGAACGCGTTCAGGGTCTCCGTCGACTTCCCGCCTCCGCCGGTGAAATTCTCCCCGCCGCTATTGTTCTTGATGAGGGCGTCGAATTCCAGTTCCTCCTTGGTGGCGCTCCACACGCTCTTGGGCACCGATTTCTTGAACCACGACGAATCCATGACCTTGACGACGGAGACCCGAGTGGATGGGTTCGGATCTAGGAGCTTTGTGATGAGCCTGCGGGATTCCGGCGAGAACCACGGGGGGCACTTGAAGTCCCCCCGGTAGATCTTCCTGTACATGGCGACGAGGTTGTCATCCTGAAAGGGGAGGAATCCGGCGAGAAGGACGTAGAGGATGACGCCGCAGGACCAGAGATCGGCCTTGGCGCCGTCGTAACCCTTCTTCCCGATGACCTCGGGGGCGACGTAGGCGGGGGTCCCGCAGGTGGTGTGGAGGAGGCCGTCGGGCTTGAGGTGGTCGGAGAAGGCGCTGAGGCCGAAGTCGGTGACCTTGAGGTTGCCGTCGTCGTCGAGGAGGAGGTTCTCCGGCTTGAGGTCTCGGTGGTAGACGCCGCGGCTGTGGCAGAAGTCGACGGCGGAGATGAGCTGCTGGAAGTAGATCCGGGCTAGATCCTCGCGGATGCGGCCCTTGGCGACCTTGCAGAAGAGCTCGCCTCCGCGGACCAGCTCCATGGCGAAGTAGATCTTGGACTTGCTGGCCATCACCTCGTGGAGATCCACGATGTTGGGGTGCTTCACCATCTTCATCACCGCGATCTCCCGTTTCACCTGCTCCATCATCCCCACCTTTATCACCTTCTCCTTCCCCACCACCTTCATCGCCACGCTCCTCCCGCTCTCCACGTGTCTCGCGTGGTACACCTTCGCGAACGTCCCGTGCCCCAGCAGCCTCCCCAGCTCGTACTTCCCGTGGAGAAGCCCACCCCCGCCCCCGTCCAATTCCTTGTTCTTCTCCGCCATTGAAATCGAAACAACGCTGTTCCTCTCTTTCTATCGAATCTATGAAAACTGAAAAAGGGACCGATCGATCTATGTAGATATATATGTACCTCAACTGTGACTGATTCTCCGTTCTTTTTACTTCGCCCGAACAGACAAATCACCCGTCCTCGACGTGTTTCCGGTGGCAATTCCTGCCGCCGATTATCTTCTTGGCTCGAACGCCGATTTTCTCAGGCTTAGACGGCAACCTGCTCATCTCTCCGACATTCCCTGGGAGGCTTCTCTCTCTCTCTCTCTCTCTCTCTCTCTCTCTCTCGATGGAAAGATTGAAGGTTTTTGAGAAGCTTAACAATGGCGGCTCTTGTTGACGGACAGCGGTGGGATTATATAGCGGCTTCCCAGGGTATTGCAATTACGGTTGTATCCCTCGGGTCACAATTCTGCATGATTGCGGAGGGCCGGTGGTCACGCGGACGCGTGTCAGAACCTGTATGGGCGTGGCTTCTTAAAACATTAGAATTATTGTTTTGGCTGAAATTTAAGTTTGGGAACGCCGGGGCCCCTGTGGTGACGGAGATCGCCGTCAAACCCACCGAGGACAGACGTGTTGAAAACACCCATCCTTGGCGACAAAACATAATTGATTATTTAATTTATGGTAAAGTTTTAAGCCATAATAAATTCGAACTTATTATCTTTCCCAATTTTGACATTTCGTCAAAATCTAAATAGGCTCTCATTATTTAGAATTTCTTCACAGGAGGTAAAAAAAAAAAAAAAAAATTGATGCCTGGCTGCTGTGTCGACGTCCTCAGCAGATTAAGATTAGAAACCTTCTGCGGTGATATTAATGAATCGATTGTATATTTCCTTAATCATCCATAGCAGCATGAAAATTCTAAAACTGGATTAAAACGTCTTTCTCCTTCATTGTTTGATTTTTCTCAGTCAGTATTAAATTACGACAGACGCTTGATGAGTTAATTCAAGGAATAAAAGTTGTGCTATTGGGCGTCTTAATAGTGAAAAAAGAGGTATTATCGTTTGAGATTATAAATAAAATAGGATTTAAAATTATTGGCAATAATAATGGGATGGGTTTGGTGATATCTCATTATGCGGAGGTAGCCCGAGTTGGGTTGGTGGGTGAGGAAGAAGGCGCCGTGGCTGAAATGAGTGCACTCTGAGACTAATCCCAGAGAAGTTAATGATTTTCCTCTTGATATTTTTATTAATATTATCTGTTGAGTCATAATATCTAGTAGTGAATTTTCTTTTTTTTTTTTGGGGGGGTGTTGTTTTGAAAAGAATAAAAGTGGGGATTAAATGGTAACTAGCTAGATTACACGCGCTTCCTCTGTTTAATTAGTAGGGGTGCAACATTTGAGAAAGTTCGAATTTTTCGAAACATTTCTCGACTGTTGGGAAAGTCAGTTGGAGATCAGAAATAATTTTAGGAAAATTCGGAGAACGGGAAATCGGTTGAGAATTTGTTTTGGAAATTAGAAATACCTAAATTTTCCCAATTTTCAAGAATTTTAAGTTTTTCTTGGATTTTACATTCTCCCCTTTCATTTTTTTCCTAAATATTATGAAAATACAACTTAGGAGAAAAATTCGGTCCGGAAATTGAATTTCCTGATTTCCTTTATTGGAAAATTTCAGGTAAATGTTTTGTTTAATCAGGAATCAAAATAAAAAATAAAATTCAAAAAATGAAAATTTGGTCAGAAAATTTCTGAATTTTTCAAATGAATACTCCTATTAATTAGTTTTAAATATTTAAAAGAGTTTATGTGTGATAGTATTAATAATTGGAGATGAGATTTTTGTATTATTATATTCGAAAGCAATTAGGAAAGGATTTTGAAAAAGTATAAAATTTTGAAATAGTCGATCTTATTCGAATTTTGAATTGTCCTTCTTAATCCTTATCCTCAATTAACTTAAAAAAAATTATCCTTTTAGAATTAAAAAAATAACTAAAAATTATTCATGATAAATGAAGCATTCGTTAAATTTATTTAAGATATATATATATATATATATATTTTCGAGAAGAGCGGTACACTAGAGTTAGCATGGTTGAAGTTGGATTAAGAGGGCCTATACGACAACGGATACTGAACTGTAAAACCCGTAAAAGCTGCATGAGCATGCCATGTGGTAACAGATTGGTGAGGGCCCAGTTTGCCACGGTGAACACACGTGGCAGTCTATATTTCGGGCCCCACAAGTTGTCCTCTCCTTTCGTAATGAACCGCAGCCGTTAAAAGAAAGAACCACTTAAACGCCGCCAACCGCCCATCGCGACCAATTTAGGTTTATGGAATATTTTTGACACGCACACTCGCGTGCGCACACAATATACGATATATACATACATATCGGGTACAAATTTTCTATTATTTAAAAAATTAAAGAATAAAACAGTACTCTTATTTTAAACCCATCAACCGAAATAATTTTCGTTTTCTTCCCTTTTTATACTTTAAATATTTAACCAGTTAAGGTCTTATAATACTTTGCACCATAAATTGAAATTTGATACTTTATAATTTTTTATAAAAATTGACATGCACTCTTTTTTTTTTTTTCATGCTCATAAAATTTATATAATTAAGTTTCAATTTTTTTTTAGTAAAAATGAAAGCATTTTAACTGGTACAGTAAAAACACATTTTTATTGAGACGCTACATCTGCCAAGTCCAATAATGCATGAGAGGGAAAAAAAATAATAACAATAATACAGGTTTAGCGTTGTTATTCGTAATATATACAGAGCATTTTGTTTTTGTGAATGGCCCACACAAAGATTATTTACTCGCTTGATTATATCATTATAATTTTCAACAGTTATTTTATTTTATTTTCATTAATAGATTCAAGTCCCACTCATTTCTGTACCGAAACAAATGAGTGGCTGCACGGGATCCATCACTGAATCTACAACAGCCGTTGGATCGAATTAACGAGGATTGATCAATCACTTTCAAATATTACGTATGATCAGATTAGAGGATCGTGTCCATACATACATTTGTTTTTGTCCCTTTGCGGCTCCAAACCTTAAAGTGGTAGAAGATTTAATTAACACAATTAATAATTTAATATCTTCATCAAACATATGATTACCCAATGAATTAATATTTGATTATCTAAATCAAATACATGATTACCAATGAATAAATCATGAGTGTCAACATTCTTCCCCTCAGAAAGTATAAATTTTTATTTTTAGCTCCGATCCGCTCGTGGGGTCCTATTGATTGAGCTCGTAGTTTCCAACATGAGATAATATTCGACTCGTATCACAAACTATATGCAAAAAAATTACTATAAGGTAGATTTTAGTAATCTATTTCGACCCTTGGAGAATGGCAATATGGTATGTATCGCATTTCATACCAAGCAGACCCTAAGGTTGGCTTCACATATACGACATTAGTTAACAATGAACTAATTTTGGCATGTGAGGCAAATGGCAGGGAAATTGCTTGGAAGTGTGGGGGGAGGAGCCGTATGAGGACTCTTCTCATGGCTGCTGCTGTATATGCCGTAAAAGGAGAATTAGAAGAAACATATGGCCCAAGACCACTCACTCAGTCAATCAAGTGGCAAATTGCCCCCACCGTCACAAGTTGCCACATGGGAAACACACATCAAGCTTTCCTTTGCTCTTTTCTTTTTCTTCTTTTTGTGTATTTTTAGCATCCTGAATTCCAATTCGACCAAACACTTATGACGTTGCTCCGCCTATATGTATTCATGGGTGCCTAAGGAGCGTGCTATAGCCAAGGGTAATATCCATCACTTGAAATGGAATTAAGAAAGTGGATCCATTGATTTCTAAGTTTAGCTTAATATATCCGATAACAGTCATTCGTGACCCATCAAAAGCGTTTACAATCGTATTGGAGGGCTTAACATAAGATGAGGGACTCAATCGAAGGGCACCAAATCATGCATGAATTGTCCAAATCTCAACACTTAACCACTAGATAAATCACAAAATGGTGCAGCCAACGAGATTCAAACTAGAGATTTGTCGATACTGAAAACCTAAACTTAAAGTTGGGGAGGGTTTCTGTCATTTTCCTTTTTTGAATTGATGCGTGTGAAAACAAACTCACTCCGTCATTTCTTTATTTCATTCTAAATAAAGAGAGAAGTTTTAGGTTTTAAGATACCCTTGTAGGTTTTGCAAGTCACTTTGCTCATTTATTTTGTTAAAAACTTCAAAAGTATTACATTTTAGGATGAGAAGAGTAATAAATTTGTTGGCCCCGCTTATGATTATGTAATTCATTGGTCATGAATTTAATTTCTCCCAAAATAAAATCATAATTATGGGATGGATTTGGCCTTGTGTTATGAAGATAAAATGTGCGTGTCGAACACACCAACGTGCTTGCTTCTGTTTAATATATATATATTTATAATGTTTGACCAAAAACTTTATTTACAAGTTGGCCAATAATGAGCATGTATTATATATTAAGGTGTCAAATGTTCCATAAACACCATTAAAAAGAAATAAATATCTTGTAGTTACCTTTTTTTTAAATAGCTTGCATTAATTATGACCAAAAAAAAAAAAAACAAGTGGAGGCTTTATGTGAGGGAGAATTCTTAAATGCCGTTGGATTGAATTATATTGACCAATCACTTTCCAATTCCCAACACAGCCAACAGCCACCTTCAAAATATGCAAATGAAGACCCTTCCTTTTAATCTTATTTTCCTTTTTTTTTTTTGTAAATAAAATAAAAAGGCGCTGCATAATTTTAAATTTCCTAAACTGAATTATTTTGTTTATAGGAGGTTCTAATTATCGGAGATTAGTGAAGAAAAGAAAAACAAGTGCCACCCAAGGAAGCGCTTGATCTCTCAATAATCTCACACAAGCCGAAGGTTCTCTCATTTGTGAAACTGAATAATAATGAAAATCTGCTCGGTTCGTGTAAGAAATATCATATAAGATCAGACTTGCTCACATAAGCATTTCGAGATGGATGAATCTATGCATCCCAGAAAAATGATTCAGAACAAATCTCATCACTCACATGTAATAATCGAGACCCACTTTTATATGTGGGGCCTGCTCCTTCATGTGAGTGGTGTGATTTGTTTCGAGATACACTCTTTCGGGAAGAATAGTATTACCCTTTCAAGATTAGGTTAGAATTTAGTAGGGATGTACAAAATTACTAATTTTTTTTTTTTCAAGTAAAGATTCCCCTTATGTATTGCAAACGCACGCTAAACATATACAACAATGATAATACTAAAATTGCATTATAAACCATATGCAAAATAAATATTTATCTCATTTCCTACCAAACCTACCCTACCGTTGGCCCCTCATTTTCCACCATTAGAAAATCTCCATTTTTTTAAAATACATGCGCACATACTGAAAGTTATTATGCTCATTAATCTCGTTAAAAAAAGTAAGATTTATTTTATTCATATATTTTAGGACGAAAGGAGCTATTAATTTGTGGGCTGAGCTCATAATTATGTAATTCCCATGTCGTGAATTTAGTTTCATGAATTTGGACATTATGCGTTATTAAGGTAAAGTGTACTTGTCCAACTTCCTGGCGTGCTTGCTTACATATATATATATAATGTTTGACTAAAAACTTTATTTACAAATTGGCCAACAAATGAGGTGTATATATAATGAATATGGATTAATTATGAAGGAGTTGAATATTACATAAAAAAAATTAAGAAAAAAATAATTATCTCGGAATTACAGCTGTAATAAATAAATAAGGTAAAATGTCATTTTTATTTTTTTAACTCCCAACCTATATGTCAATGTACCATTTAGCCCCTAATATATTAGTTTATTCGAATAAGTCTCAAATAATTGAATTGCATACAGTTATTCCCTTTTTTAATGGAGTGCTCACATCAGCATTAAAAAAATAATTCTTTTTTTTTTCTTTTCCATGTAAAATAATAATAATAATAATAATAAGGTAAAAAAGAAAAAAAGAAAGTGGTAACAAAAAACCCATCTCCAAAAATGAGTAAAAGAGACCTTTTGCCTTTTCAGAAGGTTATAGAAAATTTGTGGGCCCCTTAATTGCAACTATTAAAAAAGGGAATGGATATTAGGGTAAAGTGCACCCTTTTATGGTTTTAGGAAAAAAAACACAGGCACCCCAAATCTTTTACATTAATTTTTTTACTTATTATAGGGTGACCTGTATTTTATGATTGTGAAATCATATTACCCTCATCCAATCCCATTAGTTCATTAAATAAAATAAGGTTTTTATTCCACAACTTTTGTTTCATAAAAAAAAAGTATAAAGGACGATAAATGGCGCATTTTAAGGTAATAATAATCTAATAATTATTTTTTATTATTGATACCTGCAAAAAAGTTAATTTAAAAGATTCATGGGTGAGTCTTTTTTTTTTTTTTTAAGAAAGCATCTTTTTAAATAGGAAAATTCTACTTGTACATGCTTCACATTGAAAGGAGAACATGGCAAAATCTGTATGATCCTTTTTGAAAGGTGCTTTAGTCAAATAATAGTATTGGACCTCACAAATTTTGACACATGTCCGCTTTCGGTGTGAATGATACACATATAGTTTATTCTTTCAAATTTTATTCTAGATATTATCGTATTATTGTTATTATTACGAGACATCATTTTAATATATTATCAAAATAATGAATGAAATTAAATTAGTTGCGACTACAGTAAAAGTAATTTGATGTAATCAAATTTGGAAATGTAATGCACCTAATTTTTGGAGGAGAATGAAGTTTTCTCTTTTTTCTTCTTTTATTATTATTATTACTATTTTTTTTGTGCCAAGAAAGAAAAAAAAGGGGATGTGGATGCCTTTTTTGTGATGCTCGGAGGGGGTATTATTTTATTATTTTATTGTTTTGGAAGCAGTGGAGGGGGCATTAATGTCTTTTAAATGCATAAGAAAACAACGGGACGAAAGGGCGTATGTGGACCGGTATTCCCTGGTTCAGGCGAGGCGTTTCAAACTGTTCCCCTGCCGGACGGGGTGCGAGAACGGCTCACAGTGGGACCCACTTTCCTATAGGGCCTTCTGTGGCCCACTTATTTATAGAATTCAAATAAAAGATTCCAGAGCATATACTAAGCATATAAATCTCTCTACAGTTTGTAATAAAAACTTTTGTTTTTCCATTAAAGACCCGTGAATCATATTCATAATTGATGAATTAATTCTCTTTGGGCACTCGAAACAAATAAATTTAAGTATAGGGATCGAACTTTAGTTTATCAAAGCAAAAATCTTCTCCTTTCTCTCCGAACCAACTCTCGTGATCATACGTATAGAGAAGCCTCCCTTTACTCTGTATTTCGGTTCCAGAAAAATGAAAATAAAAGTAAGAAGGTACTAGTAAATAAATGATAATTTTAATCGTCTAACCAATGTGTGTTTGTTTAAGAATAGGTGACTTGACAAATCTAATTGGATGTGGATGATGCAGTTCGATCCATTTGATCGATAAACTAAATCAATTTTCATAAATATCTTTTGAGGGGTAGCATGATAATTCACGCAAAGATAAATGAGATCCTTGTTTGAAAGGATGATAACATACGTTGAATGGAATCATCAAAGTAAATTGCGAAATCCAGTAATTAATGTAAGCACTCTTTAAGTATGCTAGACCAATCAGTACAAATTAGAATTGTTCACTAAATAAGTGAAAGCAGTAACCCTATAGAACCATAATTATTGAAAGGTGGAAGGGGTGTGAACCTATATGATTCTCCCACATAATATAGAGAGAATGTATACATAATTAATGGGAGTGAACATACATGTATACATACGTACATATACATATATATATATATATATATATGTATATATATAAAAGTAGCTAATAATAATAAGGTTGATGATGGTGCTATGTTGATGCATGTACACCACCAGCAATACATGTCACACCCACAATCAATGATAAAGACAAAATGATCCCATTCTCATCCTTGGTTTCTCTGACCACACCACCACAGGATCTGTGGGTAATGTGTGATTAATGGTATAAGTTTCTGTCCACAAGAATGTAGCTTATGCCCATTTCCACGCACACACGAAAATTTTTCCTTTTTTTTTTTTTTTTTGAATATTTGTGGCATTTAACACTCTGGAATATTTTGAACATTTTACTTGCAGTTTGGGTTCTTATTTTATTATTATTTTATAACTTTTTGGTCTTTTTTTTTTTTTTTTGGAGATTTTAGCTTGGGATGTTTTGAGCATTTCAAATATTCTCGACTCTTTGGAGCATTGTAACCGTTTTGAACTTTTTTAGGCTTCTACACATTTGAGAAGTTTGCGTCACATTAATCATTCAAAACATTTAGAGTATTCTAGAGAAAAATATAATACCATATTATGATATTGCCGGAACAACATTTTGTTAGGATTCTAGAGAAAAGTGTGATAATATAACGATCAAGTGAAGAATATTGGTTTCCCGGCATGCATGTCATTAGAGCCCCATTTTGTTATTTAATACAATATCATTTTATTTATTAACAAACAGAAAGAAGGAGAAAAAAAAAACACAATGTAAATTGCTTAGAACGTACTTTCAAACTAGTTCATAAGTATTTATGCTTCCTAGTATTTAGTATTTAGACTGCATCTAAATGAATTGAGTTAGAACATCCTTAACGCAAAAAGTTTGAAGAACAATATTATCATTTATATTCCACCTAAGAAACGTAGGTGGTACGATTGTTGCATACCATGTACAGTTGATCTGTCATGTTGGGCATATAATTATTTTTGAATTATGAAAGGACATTTTGTTGGATTGGTTGAGACACATAATATTTTATTGAAGGGATCGAAGAAATTATTTTGTGACAATCAGTGCCTCGTAAATCTAATTAGTGCCACAGCAATTTATGTGGTCCCCTCACCAAATTACCTTTATTAGCCTCTAGTATATACCTCAAAATCATGGCTCTTTATGATTTGATCACGCTGCTGCAACATCATCTTCTTTTAATTTTAGTAGTTTTTTTAACAAAAAAAAAAATTAATAGAGCAAATTAAACGAACTCCCTTTAAATTTCAGTGAAATCTCAATATTTTACGTGGAGTTTCAATTGTTTCATTTATGAATAAAAATAATAAAAATCAATAAGAAACCATAGATAGACTATATATATATATATATATATGCTAATAAAGGGGCTTAGTACAAGCCAAATGATATACTAGATTGAAGTAGCTATCTTAATTTCATCATTCAAATGGGGAGAACTAAATACTTTTAACAATAATATAAATTACATTTCCACCCTTTGTAAAATTGAACTGATATGTGTATGGTTCCCAAAATAATACTGAAAGAAAAAATCTCAAAGCAGGTGTAAAAATTTTTATTTTTCTAATATAGATGTCTTGCAATTGTGAATTGCAAGACCGGGAGACTTACAATTGTGAATTGCTAGTTTCCCCAAAAAAAAGTATGCCATTTTTGTGGATAGGAAGTGACATGTGGAAAGAGCATACAAATTTATGGTGCACTTTGCATCATTCTTTTGTTCAATGTATTTTTAAAAAATTTGAACCGTATAGAGTGTAAACAACACACAAAAACACATATGCCTATTAATTTTCAAGTGATTTGAAAATGTAAATCCTATTCATCATAACTAAGAAAAAATTTTGTACTGTTTTCAAGCTTAGACTTTTCCATACTTTGGATGAATACATTTTACATTTTCAAATCACTTGAACATTAATAGGCATGTGCATTTTTTATTCTTGTTTACATTTATACAGTTCAAATTTTTTATAAATACATTTAACAAGATATATGGTGCAAATTGCACCATGGATTAGAGAGGAATGGGAGGAGATCATTCCCCAAACCTTTTTTCAAAATTATTTTGTGCTTTTTGTCTTGCAATAATGGGAGTGGTTGAGCAGCAATTCTGAATTGTGAGACTGCATTTTCAATTTTAGTCCCAATAAGACACCTATTTTAATTTTTTAAAAGTATTATTTCAAGAATTTTTACGGTTCTTTGGCTATTTTGTGGGTGAGAGAAGTGGTCAGGCCATTACAACAAGTTGGCTCGTGTACACAAGTGGGGTCCAAAATTAAGTGAAAATGACTTGAATAAGAATTTGTGAGGGACAAATGGGCTTGAGAAAGGGGACAAATAAATACACAAATATGCCTTCTTATATCCAAACGAGACAGAAAGAGATCACGGATAGAATAGATATCTTCATTTTTAAGATAACCCATAACAATTGACCACACAAACCCCCAACTCTCTCCCTCGTACTAAAGTTTGGGGAGTAGAAGACAAATATTGAAGTCTACGTGCTCATTTTTAAGATAAGGTGCAAACATGGCTGTTAAAAGGCGGTTTTAGATTACACCCTCACTTTGTTAGGCACTCCACACTAACGCAAAGACTTGCACTTTCGTATGCTCTTTGCTGTTAGTAATATTCTTACCGATAATGAAATGGCACACTTATAACTGAACAACTACATTATCCGAATGACTTCACCCTAGACGCTTGAACCGAGAAAATTCTAAGGGAATGAGCGCGAAAACTGAACAGTGACGAGTCAAATTAGGGTTGCGATCGTGTGTGCATGTCACTCTCTACGTTATTCTTATCAACAACGAAGGGACATACTTGTAATCGAGCAACTATATCGAGACCCAACTAAAACCCTCTAACCACTTGAGTAAAACCTAAAAAGAATGATCCACAGACGTGAAGTCAGGGTTGCATTTAGGTGTGCTCATCACTCCCTAACTTTAATTAAGTAGATATACTTCCAGTTCTAGACAAATCTCACCAGCTACTTGAACCAACTAGAATTAAAACGGTTAACCCGAAAAATCAAGCAATGGTAGATCAAAATAGGAATCTCTTACTGTCCATGTTATGTATTAAATCAACGCAACACGTGCTTATGAGAATTCTAAGGAAAAGCAAATTATGAGGGTGGGTGTGAATTATTACTCCACCGCCCAATATGAGTAACATTTTTTGGTTTTGTAGCATCAAGCAATTGCAGCTTGTGGAATTTCCCTCTTCATCTCTAGTCACCTCACTTTTTTGGTGTTTGCTTAATTTTGATGTTAGGGGGCGTTCTTGTGACTCAGTCTCTTGCACAGAATTAGTGCGACTCCGAAACTCAGTTGAACTACACATGCGTTTTCATATCTACAATAAACAAAGAGCCAAAGTCCATCCTCTCAAAAAGCACACCCACCGAAAGCTCCGCAGGATTTTCCTTACTTTTCTTAAATCACACGCGACGAACCTAACTATTCGAACTCATGAAAAATCACATCCCGCCATGAACTCGAAAAGGATTATAAATTCCCCAATTATAATAGTTTTTTAGCCATCAAAACTGTCGAATTTCACCCAAATCCACCTCCTGATGCACTGATTGGTCAAGGAACTACCTCTGGCTGATAAACGGAAAGGTTTTAGAGATATAAACACAGTTTGGCTCACAAGTGCTACGTAGTTTTCCTTCAAAGAATTATAGAAATTACTAATACTTGGCAGCAAACAAACACCGAAAACGCAAATAAACCTTAAAGTAACAAGACACAGAAGAACTGATTCCTGCTACTAACCTTTCCATGCTAGGGGGGGCATAATTAGGATTCCTTTCCCATCTGGTAGAGCCTCATAGCCTCTTTTTCCTGTGTTTGTTTGCATGGAAACAAACACATCTTCCACTATCAACTCTTCATTTCAGCATTTGTCCAAAGCATTTTCATCACTTGACAAAAAGCCACATAGGAAAAGCACAGATAAGGGTGATCAGCTATTCAATATTTCACTATACCAAACCAAACCCCCAGAATAATTCATGTGAATGTAATTTTCACATCAGACTCATTATGCAATCAATGAATGAACAAAACAATGGGGAAAGAAGAAAAAAGTAAGAAAAAAAAAAAACAAAGAAAGCACATGCTAACTATAAAACAGGGTACGTGTCTTCAGGCTGCCTTTGCCATGAATTATATGCAGCTTTTAACCGATCAGGACGGACCAGAAACTTTTTCTCCCCAACAGCCCAAAGGGGCTCCAGTTGTTCAGCGCTTTCTGAAATCACATGAGTCACCGAGGAATCGAGCTTCAATGTGCATTTGGCACCCAGCTTCTTCCCCATCACCCATAAATGCAACTTAACACGGCTGAACACTATCTTACAACCCCCCAGAATTTCTTCTATGATCTTTTTCAGTAACTGCAGAGACAGCTCACAGAAGTTAGTTCTGGAAATCACACGGAACTAGCCCAGGCATTATGTAAACCCTGTAATGCAAGGGTTTTCAGTTGTAAATTTTATCGTTAACGCTATAGAATTGTCAACCACAAATAAACATTTCAGATTTTTAGGGCAGAAACAAGTTTAGAGATTTAAATATTCAACCTTGTCTCGTAAATGCAACTATGAGATTTAAGGTTATAGTTTATGACAAATATAATTATCAAACCTTTTCATTACACATATGAACTTACCTTTCTGTGCCCTCATTAAGAATTTTAAGTGAACTTATATAGATACGCATATCGAGAAAATGAAGCATTGGTAAATAAAAAACCCAAGTTTTATGGAATAGTTACATTTCAGATTTTGAAAATATCAAGGGCCCACCAAGTTATAGAACACTATTTTTCAATTTCTATACTTGATTCATTTTTATGTATATTAATCAATAAAATCTGAAAGCCGTTTTTACCTTCCTCACATCTTGGCCACCAAAGTCCCCAAATTTCTACAAGAATGTTTCAGTGAGTATAGTTAATTAGAGTAAGATCATGCTAAAAGGATATAATGAAATGTATCAATAAAGATGCAGGAAGACACATGCACTGAATCATAGAGATTCAGGACACCGACTTGAAGCAAAGTCATAGCTCTTTATCCTTAGAAGATTATCCTTATGCTTCGACCATACCTACGAAAATTGACGGCAGCATCTAGCTTGATTAGGCAACAGAATGATAGAAGTGCATGAAATTCCTAGAAAAAATAGTAACAAGAGTTCAGGTGTTTGACCTTATAGGGATCATCCAATTCCCTAGAACCTATCACCAAAATACCCCAAGAAGAGAGGGGCAGGGATAAGCAGAGCGGAAAGGAGTTTTTTCATGAGATGGGAACTGCAAACGATTATCCCCGCACAAGGTTTGTGAATATGTGATTATATGACAATGAGCCAGAATATTTATCTTTCTGGTAACAGGATATATGGAATTCGTGATTCATTAGACATTTTATGGACATCAACTAAGCATCATAATAGGTAAATTGCTCCCAGTTGTTCAATCATTTGATAACCAGAGTCATTCTTTGACAAATGATCACCATCAGTCAGACTCAATAATATTGGATCAATCCATTTTTCTATTGTTAAGGTGGTGAACTGAAACAAGAACGACATACGTTTTAAAATTTTGTGTTCAGTGATTTCTGACTCATCCTTCGACAGATTGATTCTGCACAAAGTGCACTGATGATCTTGGAGAAGTAGTAGCTATAGCAAGATCTTACTCCAACTGTGCATCCAAAATAATCATATTAACATGGAGAACAGAGTAGAAAGAACAGGCTTGACATTTCAATGACAACACGGATTTACTGTCTCAGTATCATCAATGATCAAGACAGCAGTTTCCTGTCCCAACACCAAATCAAGACTCTTCTGATCCTTTCAGGTGCTATCATCTTGAATATAATTCTAGAACTAAAGTACCTTCCTTCAGGATCAAGCAGTTTTGCCTTTTCAGTGCATAGGGCTGTTGACTCATCGTATATTTATACATCTCAAACATATTACTAGCTTCTTTCAGAAATGTGTGAATAAAGGGCCTCAACTTACACATCATGCGACTCAAGTCTCATTTAAATAAGTTCCTTTCCAAACATCAAAACATTTCATTACTTTTGAATTTTACATAGGGACAGGCACGTGAGATAACTAAAACTCAGAATAAGAAAAAAAAATGTCCAATGAAACAATATAAGCAATAATAATAAGCAACAGCCAATGACCACATAAAACAAACAGTGATGGACTTCTATTAAATCAACATCTAGATTCTACAATGATGAAGTACAATAATAAAACATTTCAGAAACCAAAAGCAGCATAGAGCAACCGGTAAACACCAGGTACAAAGAGCAACATAGTCTAGGATGCCATGAAGGTCAACAATTTTTTTAAATACTGTAGTAATACATTTTTTAAATAACAAATGGATTTTAGAATAATTTTTTTCCCTCTTTGTTATACATTCTTTTCTTCTCTCCTATAAATCTTTTTATTTGATCAAAAAAGAAACTGCAGAAGGAAAAAAAGAAAAAATTGAATCATCAACAGTCCACTTTAGGTTGGCTCCTTTGTTTCTGATTGTGAAACACTTGAGAATCCAAAGGAGGATTTTTCCTAATCATTTGGGTGCCAGAAAAGTTACAAGAGATGGATCGTTAGATGAATAAGAATCAATTGTGGGCATTATGGGCATAAAGCTGAACGGAAAGCACTTGCGCGGCCCAGAACAACCACCCCAGCCCACTCCCAGCAACAAATCCAGAACACAATACATCCCACAAAAACCTGCACTTATAATGAGTCTACATCCTCAAGCCCAGCCTCAAACATTGCCATTCACACTCTCCTATATGTCCTCTCTCCCTCTCTTCTAGATTTACAATTGAATACTGTGTTATGACCAATGTCTAAAAAAAAATGTTCCAAACCACAATTTGTTAGGATGATATATGATAACTGTGCTATGGCTGCCTCTTTTTACTAATAATGTGTTTGTGTAGATAGGTAAAACTAGGTTGTGCAGTAATCCAAGGAAGACCAGATTTAGGATCAAGTTTGTCCCGAGAAGACCCATGTATGTGAATAAAACACACACAGCCAAAGATGCAAAGGGCAGAATATCATGACTCGCAAAGGGATATAAAAGTTGGAAAGGACTTTGAAACTCAAGTACCCGAGATGGCATGCGATTTATCACATAAGCAGCAGTGCGGACAGCAGGTACCCAATATCTTTTAGAGACATGCATAGCAAGTGTAAAGGCCCTAGCAACCTCTAACAAGTGTTTGTTCTTCGGTTCGGCCACCCCATTCTATTGGGGATTATAAGCACATGAACTTTGATGAATAAACCATAAGAATGAAGATAATCAGCCAAGTCATGTGAGAGATACTCTTTAGCATTGTGAAAACAGAGAATCTTAATGTGCTTGTCAAATCGAGTGAGGATGAGTTGATGAAATTGACGAACTAATTTAGGCACCTCATCACAGGATTTAAAAGGGTACAATCACTTGAAGCATGTATGATCATCCACAAATATAATAAAATATCGCATACCATCCAGGGAAATATGAGGAGAGCCACCCCAAACATCAGAATGAATCAAATCAAATGAATTTAAATTCCTTTTATTACTGACCGGATAAGTTGTTTGCTAGTGTTTTGATAACTAACAAACTGAACACTACAAGGACTCAAGGGACGGAAATTTAAATAGTTCATGAAATAAAAGACACAGAGATGAGAATGACAAATGACCAAGGTGAGCATGCCAAAGCCTTATTTGGACAAATTAACACTACTAGGACTACTAGACTGAATGCCTTCGCTGACGGAGCTCCAAAATTCAAAAGATATAGGTCATCAGCTTCACGTCCAGTCTCAATCATTTCCTTTGTCGCTAAGTCCTAGATAACACCAGAAGAGGGATAAAAGGTATTACTATAATTGAGATGTTTACTAAGAGAGCTAACGAACAAAAGATTGCAAGTAAAATTTGATGCATGAAGGATAGAATGTAGGGATAAGTTGTCATCTAAAGCAACAATTCCCTCTTCTAAAATGGTAGAAAAAGAACCATCAGCAATACGTACCTTATCCCTACCAGACAATAGCTTATAAAAGGAAAATATAGAGGATTTACCGATCATATGGTGGGTAGCCCCTGAGTCAATAATCCATGACTCATGGGACAAACGGCTAAGGCACACCAGTATAGTGGGCACTGGGAAAAGTTGTCTGAGAAGCACTAGAAGACTCCATTTGGCGTAAAAGACACCGAACAGATGCTAAGTCAACTATGCCCGGAAATCCCGAAGTAGTAGCATTAGCGGTATGACTACGGGCATTTTTCTGTCCCCCTCGCTTCTTCATTCCAACAGCCAATCAGGTTTTCCAACAAGTTCCCAGCAAGTCTCTTTGGTATGTTTGTGCGTACCACAATGGGAGCACACCAATTTTTCTTTGACAATATTCCCCTTTGCATGGACATTGGTACTAGGCCCCTTTTGAGAAACAAGGGCCAATGAAGGAGACTTAGACACCACTACCCGATGACGACTATCCTCAATTTGTACCATGGAGAATACCTCATCGAGAGAAGGCAGGACAGATTGATCAAGGATTTGACCTCGGACAACATTGAATTCGATGTTTAATCCTGCCAAAAACTGAAAAATTCTATCCTCATCAACTTGTTTCTGGTAACGCTCCCGATCATCATCAGTATCCCAATGGAGCATTCGATAATGATCTAATTCCTCCCACCATCCCTGAAGAGTGGTAAAATATAATGACAGGGTTTTCTCCTCTTGCAGCCACAGGCAGATTGCCTGATGGATCTGATATATGTGAGCAGCATTACGCCTTTGAGAGTATGTTGCTTGCACTTTGTCCCAAATTGCTTTCGCAGTTGTTAGGAAATACAATGGCCGACTAATCGAAGGTTGCATGGAATTTAGCAACCAAGACATAACCATTAGATTCTCTTGCTCCCACTTGGCTTACCCCACGTCCGTTGAAGCAGGTGTGGGTATGCTCCCTGAGATGTAACCGATCTTCCCTCGCCCTCCAATATACATCTTTGCCGACTTAGACCATTTCAAGTAATTTGATCCATCCAACAAAACCGGTGTTATCCGAATATTCGGCCGGTTGTTGGATGCAGAAATTACTAGGGGTGAAGATACAGAAGGCAAAATAATATGAGGGATCGGAAGGGATTTACTGTCGATTTGCGATGTATTGGGAGGGTCCAACTCATCATCAATCACCTGATTGCATCGTATACACAATGTTACGAGAATACCAGGGTGTGCACATGTGTTTCCCTTCACAGATACTTCTGAAAAGCAAAAAAATAAAGAAATTAAAAAATTAAAAAAACAGGGCAATATAGCCAAAATGCTCAAACGATAGATAAAAGCCTTGTTTTGGAATTCAAATTTGAGTGGTTGTAACTCAAGGCCTTTAGCCTTCTTTTTGCGCTATATATAAAGAAACGATGGCCTGCACTCTTTTAGCAAAACACTATTAAGAAACACTCGTGAGAAGCAATTGGCTAGGCCTAGGTGACTATAGTGCACTTTAGTTCGCAATCTATGCTTTTTCATTATCTATCATCACAACAACATCAACAGCACCCTCATCCCCCTCACCACCACATCCACAATTTTTCCATACCCACCAAATCAAATCTGCCAACATTTTCGTTGAGATCTGATCCTGGCTTTCTAGGCTTGCACCACAAGTTCTTGTAGGATCCATCTTCTAAGTGCATTGACCTTGTTAAAAAGGTGAAAAAATAAAATCCAAGAGTCACGCCTAAATAGAAGGTTGTTGAATGTGGCTAAATCGTACAACACACTAGAATACAACAGCTTAAGTCACATTAATTGGCCAAACCAAATATATCCTATTAAAACTTGGAATATATTTTATTCTGCAGATATAGCTCTGCAGTGGGGACTATTTTTTCTCTAGAATAACCGATCTATCTTTGAATTGTCAATGCAGTGGCGAGTTTAGCCTTTGTGAGTCACTTAGGCAAATAACGCACAATTTCGACTTTACTACCAACTTATTAAAGTGAAATTAGGGTTTAGGCAGCCATCAAAGGCCATAGGATTTCCCACTCAGTAAGAACAGCCAACTAATTGCAAACAAAAGGGGTAGAAACAGCCATTCTTCCTTATAGGAAAACAAGAGAACTAAAATAGGACACGTGAAACCTTTCCAGAACAAAACAATATTTCATCTCTTTCCCGGACAAAAGAGAAAAAATAAGTCACAACTTATATAAGCCAAGTAAAGATTCATGAACAGGATGCGTTGAGTGGGGCTTGTGGATTACCTGGGATCTTTCTGTTTCTCGGTGAGGACAGAGCCATGGACGGCATGATCAACCCTAATGGCGACGGAGAGAAAGAGAGGGAGAGTGTGTTTTTCGGATTGAAGGAGAGGCGGCCCCGCGGGAGAATCAAAATAACAGATTATAAATACTGCGCGGGGATTCGGAGTTTATATTTGCATTTTGGTTCTTTAAGTTTCAGGATTTCTGCTTTTCCCCTAACTGATTTTTGTTGATTTAGTTTTTCTCATAATGACTAATACATATATATATATATATATATATATATATATATAATTAACTTGCATTGTTTAAAATAAGGGAAAATGGGGCCCTTACCATCGATTATTAATAATTTCTCCTTCAATTTTACAACTTCTGTTCTTTCCAATAGTTTTCATTCCCTTTCCATGCTCTTTTATCTATTTTCTTTTGTGACTCAATTAGGGCAGAAAATGAGTGAAAATTGTAAAAAAAATATGAACGAGAAATTATTAGCTAGGGGCACATTCAATACTACTTAACTGTTTAAGGGGCAAAATAAAACAATTGAAACTCTGGGGAGGAGATCGGGATTTCAATGAAACTTCAAGGAGTATTCATGTAATTTCCCCTTAAAATACCAACCAACTTCATGATAAAACTAAGGGCGTGGTCAAGCTACCTTGATATAGAAGATAAGTCATTTACTATATCACCCCAAATTAACTTTTTGATGTCCATTTTTTTAAAAAAAATTAATATTATGGATTGAATGAACATGAGATATTACTTATGTATAAACCTCTAATTTATCAAGTTTAAATATTCAAAACAGTTGAATATTTTAAATCTCATAGTTGTTCCTACGGTATATTACTTTTTTATGTCCGTCAAATCAAAAGGTTTAAATTCAGAAAGATAGATGTCAAAAAATTATTTCAACATGATACAATAAATAAGTTATCGAATGTGCAGAGATAGGAAAATCATCTACCGTACCAAAGTCCAAATACTTTTCCCTAAAACTAGTTGCTTTGCAATATGGAGTAATTATTAATAAATAATAACACTAATGAAGTTAAGAACAGGACGAAGGGAAAGGAAAATATTCGTACAAGAGAGGATGGGAAAGGAAATATTATATCCCTTCCTTCCCCCGCGGATCGGAGAGCAAAGTACTTTGTACCGTTAAAAGAAAAACAACTGATAAACCCTAAAAAAAACAGGAGAAAAACAAGGTAAACGCTTTGGATTAAATTAATTCACATTTATACCATTCAGAGATACCGATCTTCCAATTACATAAAATGAGGAATAATCAGATAGATTATGTATGCTAAAACCTAACTCGAAAAGAACCAAAAAAAAAAAAAAACACCCAGTAAGTAGGGCACTGCATTTTGCGTTAATGGCACGGTTAATATCACGCCATGCCGAAGCCCAACATTTAATCCTGATTTCAAAACAAAGATCAAGTTATCTATCGACTGTCTGTCATTTCATGAAGCTAAAAACAATTCAGACGAACTTAATTTTCACAGCTTCCATCCATCATGCGCAGAGCGTCCAGTCGATACACCCAATTCATTTCACAGGAGGATGGAAAAAAAAAAAGGGAGAGTACTGTTTCTATTATTAAGAAAGCAAAAAGGGTTCCTGACTATGAAACTGGGAAGCCGTCTTCAGGCTGCTTCTGCCATAAATAGTTTGCGGCTTCTACCCACCGGGGATGGACAAGGAACTTCTTTTCTCGAATGGCCCAACAGGGACTTCTCTGTTCCGGTGTCTGTTGAGACAACGTGCGTCACCGAGGGGTCTAATTCCATCGAGCACGTAGCGCCCATCTGCTCTGCCATCTTCCATAGATGGTGACACTCGGCCTGGAATTTCGTAGGAAAAACACGGCTGAACACAATTTTACACCCCTCCAGAACTTCCTTTCGAACCGTCTTCAATATCTGCAGAAGCGGAAAGAGGAAAAAGAACGTCATCCTGACTTATACCAAAACGTCAAATTACTTTCACAGGATTTTCTGGACAGTATCAGATGTTTTTGGTAGAATGCGGATATAATGAGTAAGGTGCAAATATATGCGCCAAGTTGGTTATTACATAAAGATTAGAAAAAAGCGGTCTGAGCCACAGAACTGGCAGTCCGAACCACATCTGCAAGCCCATACACACACTAGCAACTAAACTAATATTTGTAAAATCTACAACTTGACTTTTTATCCTTCTAATTGACCAAACAAATGAAAGAAGCAATCACACTCTTCCCAATAAGACCATTACGATAGAACTCATAAAGGCATTCAGTATGGACCCTCAATCATACATCTCATAGCACATTCCTCCCTGCAAAGGTCCTGACAGAAAGCAAGTAACCTCCTTAGCATTCTTCTCTACCCTATGAAACAGATGGGTATTGTGCTCTCACTCATTAGCATGCATAGCCTTAACCCCCTAATGCCGCCTCTTCATTAACAATCAACTATTCAAACTCATTCTCTAGCGTCACCCTTCTATGCAGCTGGTCATCCAATAAACTGCCTCCTACTCCAACCTAGTCACAACGTCAACTTCCATCAAGAAGGTAACCCTCATTCACAAAGGCCTCTGAGTTTCACTACTTCAAAATCCCTTTCAAATGCTCGAGGCAACTCGTGAACAAGAGAAATTAATTATAATGAACATTGCACATAAAATAGTGCTAAAAAGATCAGCAATACCACACTCAAAAAGCACCTATCATCACTGCTACAACAACAAAGCCTTAATTGTCCAATACGCTAAGTCATACAATAGAGCGGGGCAGAGAGCCATCTAGAGAATGTCCTCCTTAGCCTCAAAGGCATTTTACCGTCAAAGTTTCATGAAGCACTTATCCACATAATTGAACTCATTTGTATCCTACAATTAACATCCCCTCTATCTCAGCATTAATCAAAAGCAACAAAAGTACAAATTAAAAAAAATAAATAAATAAATAAACACACACCCGTTCAAAAGAGTCATCAAATAGTAAGATATGGCTACTTCTCATACAGTTTATACCTCCTTAAAAGCTCCTGCCACCATTTATTTAATTCCATTGCATTTGAACATTTCTATCCAACTACATTATTTAAACACCTCGTTCCCTATGAAATAGTTTTCCAAAGAACTCAAGGCTCTAGAATCAAGAACGAGACAGCACCTCTCCATCACCAACAAATTAATGGCTTTCAACTAGCCAGTGAACTGAAGGAATCTAGGTAATGCCAAGAATTCAGGTTTATATACACCTATAACTTGTTAATGTAATAGATAAGACTACAACACCAGAAGTTCTGGTTCTTCTACGACAGATTTGAAGGACAAATACAAACCCGGCAGGAAATCAAACTTCATGGTAAACCATCACCAGGGAAATGACATATAAGATAGTGGCAACAGAAAACAGAAACTAGCATTAAGACATCTCACTAATAAAATTACGTTGCTGTACGTCAAAGGGGCGAATAAGAAAATAAAAATTCATTCACATTTCATATTTAAGTTAGTTAAACTGATCTGTTAAAATTATTTTGCTTCACAAAAAACTTAAGGAATTTCTCAGCATCCTGCCAACCATGAAACCTCAAGAAAACCAAAGGATGGAACATGCCATCCTAGCTAAGTTACTGTAGCATATGATAACAGTAGTAGTAGTAATAATAATAATAAACAAGAGAATAATGTGTATGGAGTGCACCTTATATAAGCTATATAAGGATGTGTACCCCCAAAATCTTAGATCATTTTCAAAGATTCAACTTTATTGATGAAAACAGCATGGAAAGATAAGTGGGCCAGCCAATTTGCATCAAATTGATAATGAGGGATCTCTTATTTATGTCATGGAAAGATATTAAATGAGTCATTAAAAACTAACTAAATCTCCCAATACTCAATGTAAAGGTTTTACAATAGTAGATTATATGAAAATTTATGAATAGTCTCGATTTTTTTTTTTTGTTCTTTTTATCAATAAAGTTGGAACTTTTTTAAAATATCCAAAACTACGTAATTTTAATGTTCACCGTATATAACTTATATGAGTTGCATCTCACATCCATGGACCTCTAACAATAATAAAAAGTAATAAAATCCTTCACAGATGCACTCGGCTCACACACACTAAAAGAGATAGAAATCAGAACTTATCATCTCAAGGAAGCCTTTACCTGCCGTACATCTCTTCCACCAATATTGTCCTCAAATTCCTACACAAGTTTCTAATCAGTACAATTGACCAGGGTAAGATCCACATAAAACACAATTGCATCAGGAATTGGAACATACCGAATTATAGAACATGCTATGAACCTGCTTCAGAACTTTAAGAACAGTTGCAAGTGCTCCATCAAGCTCATTTTCATCACTCTTTAACAAGGAGAGAGATTTAGAAGTGAATCCGAACTGGCGGCAACTTGAAGCAAAGAAGTGATATCTTTCCATTAGTATCAAGTTTTCCTTATGCTTCTGCCATACCTACAGAATTTATTAGCAATATCAAAGCTGGATTAGGCATACTATTGTTAAACATGCACAAAATGCCTTCATAAATAGGCTCCATATTTACACAATCAAATAATTAAATGATGATTTAACGTATCATTTGCCAAAAGTGACTTGCGTGAGGAAACATATACTGTCTATGCGGTAAAACAAGAAGGAAACCCATGGGAAATTCATGGAACAATATACTAATTAACCACCCTAACATTATGAAAGGTTAAATGCATGTATGGAAATTGCACAGTTTAACATTGTTTTTCTAAATTATTGAACAATGAGTTCAAAATTCAAGGACATGCTTCTAACTTTTGAGTATTCGCAACAGTTCTAAAAACTGTGGTTACTAATATCTGTTCATTAATTAAGATCATTCCATGATTTTCATAAGTTGGAAATTCAGAACCTATTACTACTTCATTGAAAAATTCTTAAAAATTTGTGCTGGTTTCCAATGATTGAGGACTTTAGAAAAAAATTTACATCACCTGCTTTATTTAAGACACGGGAAAACATGGGCTCAAGAAATCAAACAACTATACAGAAAACAAGCATCACCAAAGAATTCATATCTTAGTTGCATTTTAAAGCAATAAAGTAACAAATAGTTCTTTTCGTTCCACACTGCAAGCTCAAGAGAAGATCTATTATTAGACGTAAATCATATAGCTAGCTGCCACTTAGTCACCATAAATCACATGCTTAAATGAGAGGCCTAAAGATTCACAAAGTGCTATATTTTCTAACCTCGCTGAACATTGCACTCTCTTTACATTTGCCAAAAGTCCCTTTTCTCCTACAGCAATATGTAACCTCAAGTTTATTTGTTCTGATTATCCATCAAAAGAAATGATGATAATAATAATAATAATAAACGACGGTAAACATTTGCACGGTTTGACCAAAGCCAGTGTGGTCTTCAGAACATATTTGCCTAGTTTTTACAGTGTCAAAATGAATTAAGCATTTGTGACAAACCACACAATTAAAACTTTGGTGGAAACAAATTTAGAGGAGCATATTTAGAATCTACCTCAAATAATCTATTTCAAACCAAACATATATTGTGAAACCTCTTCAACAATCATGGCATGCACACATCTAATGGGTAACAATTGATGAGCATCGACTTACAGGCTCTGTGTCATCAAGGATCAAAACAGCGTTTTCCTGCCCCAACACAACATCAAGACCCTTTTGATGCCGTTGGGTGCAATCAGCTTGCGATATTACTCTAGAGCTGAAGTATACACCTTCAGGATCAAGCAGTTTTGCCATTTCCAGAGCATATGTGCGTTCACCCATTGTATATATATACATTTCAAACATATTGCTTGCCTCTTTCAGAAACGGATGGACAAAGGGCCTCAACTTGGTCATCATGTGCATAAAATCCAATTTGAATAGGCTCCCTTTTAAAACATTCACGCAGAACATTAGTTTAGAATTCAACAGCAACAAGATCATGACATATCTAAGATTATAATAAAGAATCTCATGACGCAACATATGTGATAAAGTATTGAATATGAAGCACCTACCCTTCCCCCTCAGGAGAATCCCCAAGTCGGACTCTTATGGGACTCGGGTGCAGCAGGGCTGGCAAGTCCCCCTTTTTAAAAAAGAAAATAAATAAAGGGCATGGCAGAGACACTTTTAGGACACGGTCAAGACATGCCTAACCCATTTTCGTTTTTACTTCTTTCCTTCTTAATTGAAACGAAATAGTTTCACTTGGGGGGGGGGGGGGGGGGGGGGGGGGGGAATTGAAAACACAAACCAGCATACACTAATTTCTTACCCATCACCCAGAAGGTATGCAAGTATG
The DNA here is from genome assembly GCA_034195605.1 of Santalum album. NCBI lineage: Eukaryota > Viridiplantae > Streptophyta > Magnoliopsida > Santalales > Santalaceae > Santalum > Santalum album. The sequence goes on along the minus strand of CM067266.1, from coordinate 6,146,230 downwards.
ATGTAATGGAACTATGCTTTCCATTTTGTTGAAGTGATATAGTGAAACTGTGATTTCCTTTTCCGTCAAGTACTGCAACTATGAATCTTTTTTTTCTTTTTCTTTTTTTCTTTTTTTGGTGTTAAAGTGACGGAATATGAATCCTTTTCTCATGCAATTTTAAAATAGACAATACTTTTCAAGGATCCAAATCCATGAACAACGCACCCACACTCGTGTTTCGTATAGTATAGACAATGGCCAAATTAAAAACTATACAAAAACAATATTTAAAGAAGAAGAACAACAACGTAAAAGTGGGGTTGACGCAAGGAAGCGCTCGCACTCGCACCCAGTGCAAAATTCGATAATTTTCAAGGGGAAAAGAAAAAAGGTGCAGGGTGAGATGGTACAATGTATTAAAAACTATTAAAATTAAATTTTTCATACATACTTGTATATTAATTTGAGGAAACGAAGCATAACATACATCATTTAAGGACTCAATTAAAAGTTCAATATCAAACCCACCACAACCCCAAATTACAAAGCATAGTAGTTTAATAGTCTTAAAACCATCACCAAGCAAACACAAAATTAGCACAAAAACCGCTGAAACTCAAAGAGGAATTAACACTGCTGTTGCTACCCAAAGATCCAACCATACTTGCGAGAGAAGGAGGTCAAAAGTGGAGGAGATAGAGTCAAGGAGCTACAGGAGGAGGTGTTGGAGGAGGAGATCGAGCAAAGGAGAGGAGATCAATTGACGCATGTCGCCGGAGAAGATGAACGAGCATAGACAGTGCCAGCTGCCTCCGGGAGAAGAGCGGAAGAAACCCATAGGCCATGGTTGTTGCACAGACTAGAGGGTAGGTTGGGATAAAATTCATCCTTACCTATGTTTGGCGGTATACATGGGATGGGTTTTATGGGATGGGATAAAACCCATCCCCTGGGATTTTTAATCCTGCTACCATGGGATTAATTAATTCCTCCTCCCACAAATGACCTTGTTACCCAATTGTAATGCTAGAAATATATGACAACAAAATCAAATACCAAAAAACACACATTAACCATTTCCTCCCCAACCCCCCCCCCCCCCCCCCACCTTTTGTGATTCTTACATTGTAAATTATCCTAATAATGTAATATGCAAAAAAATAATAATAACTTACATTATCCCATAAAAAACAAAAGGACATTTTCGAAAAGTAAACATTAATAACCTTCTATCCCATCCAAACATAGCATAGGATTTTTTAAAAATAATCTGGTCTTGTAACAAACAGCGAGGTGGGATTTCTCATATCCCATGGGATTAAAAATCCTATACAATCTCACTGTATCCCATCTCATCTCATCCTCTAATCTGGCGCATCAAACATAGCCTTAGGGCTCAACTTGTCTTATTTTGCAAGATGGGAAGAAACCCCTTAAACGAGTTTTTTTTCTTTTTTCCTCCTTTTTTGGGCTTTTTTTCTTTTTCGTTTTTCTTGAGGTGGGGGAGGGGGGGGGGGGGGGGGGGATTCAATTCACACCACGTGTGCACCAACTCGCACCATGATTATTTATTATTTTTTAAGTGCTCCCCTGCATACCGGGAACACACTGACGCCACACCCGCACCAGAATTGCACCTGGTGCTGGTGTGGTGCCCTGTTCAACGCACCGGTATTTCCATGTGTTGATGGGTCCAGATGAGGTATGCATACACTACTTTACGGCTAGTCAGAAGCACTACTTTATGATACTACAAATTTTTAAACCAACAATTGAATGGGCAAAAGAAAATTCTGATAAGGTTTCACCTGATTTAAATTTTCGTTATCTACCCACATATTTACGTAAAACTGCCAGCAGCTGTGATCCAAATATTAGTAGTAATAAAAACACATCAGCTAACGAGAAAGTTATAAAATACCTTGAAAACATTCTGCTTGGCTCTTTAAATATTCCTCTTCTGATATCATATCTACAAGCCGGGTTGAATTAAGTAATGTGTGATCCAAATCAAGGACCAAGTAAAGTTTCTTACGACGAAGCAAGCTCTTCAAATCAGAGGCACGTAATCGAACAATTTCATCACTGCCAAGCCTCAGATCCTGTAGATACAACAAATCAATTCCACTTAAATTATTACATTTAGACCACCACCAAGTTTCCACAGATAGCCAGGCAGTTCGATCTGCAATTCGTGCATAATGATAATTTCGTTCTGCATAACCAAATGGTATTATAATGGATAACGTAGGCGAAAAGATAATGGTGGCAGATCAGAGGTGATCTTTTTCACAGCCACATGCAAATAACACCTAAATGACAGCGACTAGAATGATCAACAGGATATAACTGTCAATTGCAAATTTTTTCAGAGATCAAAGACAAACAAAATGCAATTAATTCAGTAATCAGTTTCTATTAATATCAAATTAAACATACCTTATGTATGTACCCAAATGCTACACCAGACCCATCATCGATCTTCTGACCACACCGTATACACAATGATCGAAAAACACCAGGGTGGGTGCATACATCGTTCTCCGTGGATGATTCTGCAATTCAAAACAGTAAGACAAAGACAGGGCAATCCATCCAAAATAGTCAAACTTTATGCCAAGTGAGCCATGAACAGGATAAATACTCTGAACAAGCAATTAGATACATACACGTTAAAGTTTCTGGAAATAAAAGAAACCAAAAAACCAGAACCAAATTTATACAGAACTTCAATCATTCAGTTGAAGTACAATTCTGCAAAATAAGAAAATATTCAACGATCAAGCGAAGACAAAATTAAGACCCCATTCCAGGACAGGAAACATGCCTTGATGGCATTACAGTAAAGTATCGAAAACCCGATGAGATTCCTCCTCAGTTCTCCAAGTGGGCGAGTCAGTAACAGAACAATTATTGGGTAAAGTGTCTGGAACAGGAACAACTGCCTGAGTGGAAATGGCACCCTTAACAGCAGATGTTACCTGATCTTCTAATCCCTTTAACAAGCCTACACAACCTGGGCAGTCTTCAACCATTACCTGAGAAACTGAGCATTGTATTGCGCACAAGTCAGCCTGACAAGAATCTGCAGCTACACCCTTCAATGCAGCCCCATTACTAATTGGCATAAATAAGACCGATAGAGTAAACAGAGAAACAGATCGAGATGGTTCAAACCATACACCAACAGAGAACCAGTACCATAATATGATTTTAGTTGCAGAGAGTTATAGATTTCGAACTTCAGCCCCAAAGCCTTGAGTAATCTTTTGGTGTCCCTCTCTATGGGCAATAGACACTCTTCATATACCACGGAAATTCTATTCAAGCTCATGTGGCTGTGCCTGTCACACTGATACCTTCCCAATAGTGTCACTCATCATTGGCAGAGGTAGGTAACCAACCCTAACATAACACACCATTTATCCTGAGTGTTCCTTGGGACCTCTCTGAGAACTGATTGTGCAGTAAATTGTTATATCATGTGTCAGGTATTTCTCGAGCTATGCTATCATGATGTTTATACAGTTACTTTTATACTCATGGCCCATATGGATAGGCCTGGCCTGTTCCCTGAGCCTCTTGGGTGCAGGCATGGTATTAAATAGGCAGCCACTATGAACTGTTATAGCAGCAGAATGAAAATCGCAACCATCGCGGCCACTACAACTGCCATACCCATTTTTATGGTTTTTTTTTTCCTTTAATGTTTTTTATTCCCATCCTTTTTCTTTTCTTTTTTGAGTGCCCAACATATCCCACTTTCCCATCCCATCGATATACCCTTTTCTTTGGTCCCTACTTCAATATATTTTTACTTTTGTTTAAATTAATGTGTTTTTCATTTATGGTAATCTTTACACAAATATTTATAATTGTACTGGTAGAATTGAGATAGCTATAGATTTTCCTATTAACAACGCATTTGCATTACTGTAATTCTAAATCGAAACAATTGGGATTTTTTTGGGGATTGGATGCAGTTACTATCTCCTATTGAGCAATGCTTATTAGACAAATAAGGTGGCTCAAATAGCCTAAAAATCTTAAATCACGGGCTTATAAATTTAAAATTTCAAAAAAGTAAATTAAAAAAAAGGGACTTCTGCAATGCAAGGAAAATTTCATACCCGCCTTCCATTATGTAAACCCCGCTACACCCATGACCGCTATGTCACTACACCTGCGACCACGATTTAAAGCCATGGGTGTGGGCGATGGTCTAATGAGTGCTTCATGGATTTTCTTGGCTAGAGGGTCTCATAAGGCTAAGGCCATGACATAAGTTTCACAATTGAAAATTTAATGGTGTTGAAGCCCTGCCCAACACACCACATAAAATCACATGTAGGAAAGAACTCGTCCTAAAACGCGACAACTATGGCGATGAATGGAAACCTTTGGCTACCCTCCCCTTCTTCAAAATAAAATACAGTAGAAAGATCCAGAGCACCATCATCATTAGTAGCAGGGGCTAATATGATCCCAAATTACAATGATAACCCACCTCCAAAGCCAAAGGAGCATTTCCAATCCTTAAATTAGACTCCAAGCACTCCCAACTAGCAAACTGCATGCTACTACTTGTATTCTTATTCATTTATATTATCAGGGCAGACCATCAAAATGATTTTGTGGACCATCTTTGTACCTTCCATAAAGGGCTTCCCAAGTATCAAACTCAAACTCATTAAAAATCATGCCATCCAATCCATATTTAGTCAAAAGAACAAAAGTTTCTGCCACTTCTTCATCGAAAAAATTACATAAATTCAATTTGTGGAGCTATATCAAAGATGATGATGACTGTTGCAGTTGCTAACCTTGTCAATTAGCAGAATGTCACCCTACCAATCCCAGACATGATAAACTTCAAATTAAGCCACAGATACGTATGCACATGATCAAGTAACGCGTGTGTAGATGTGTACCAACTCGCACTCAGTCCAACGTTTACATGGAAACGAGTTGCAATCTTGCACAAACTCCAAATAAAAAAAGTAATAAAGAATCAAAAAGCATACCTAAGTTAATTAAGGATCCATGTGACCCTTGTGGGTCATCTATGCTTTTCAACTCCACCTTACGCCTTTTAATCCTATAAATTCGAACAAAAAATACAAGGCAAACATCAACATCAATGAATTTGCTCAGATTATTGCAAATCTCTTTCACCATGCCTATACACATGAAGAAATTACTAGTAAATAACTAGCGACCATTTTCTTCGGAACATTTTTTAAGTTAAAAATGAAGAATTTATCATAAAGAAAGAGGATAATGCATCCACCAAAATAAAGCTAGGAAAGCCAAGTTAATGCGGCAGAACTCCCATCACACTAAACCTCGATAAAGCAAACCCTTTGGAATAATCTGAAGCAACAATCCAGGAAGAAGCAAAATAAAAAATCTCCTCCCTGACTAGCTGCAAATTGTAACATTGGGACCCAAATTCCATGCATATGTCTGCAGCAACAAAACTTGAGAAAGAACTAGTCTTCCTTCTGAATCAACCATGAACTTAGAGTTTCAGGACACTTCAGTTATATATGAATTAAGAAACTGGTCTCAGCCACTAACACATTCACAAAAATTAAAATAAGTTGAATAGTTACATGGAGCATGACACATCGTGGCACATTGTACAAGAATGCTAGCAAAGTATGCTAGCTGTCTAATAAGCCATATGTTACTGTAGTGCTATAGGCCAAGTTGGTTCACATTTCAAACTGTGACACACTTTTGAAAAATAAGCTGGAATGCTTGAAGACATAGTGGTACATGCGTATTTATTAATTCAACTTTCATACAAAAGTGTATAAATTTTTTTCAAAACCATTATATACGGTTGGAAACCATATAAACCAACAGCGTTAAGTAATTGTAGTGATAATAAACAACTTTCAAATAGCTCATCACAAATATGAATTGAGTAACTCTGCTTGAATAGTACCTCTCAGTTTCAAAATCATAGTCATCCTCTGCTTCAGGGTCTGGGAGTGGATCGGACGAACTAGAATCCAGTTCAGCATCAAGAAATGCAGCAAAATCATCACTGCTTGATGAGTTCACTGGAGAGTCGGTCACAAGACTCATCTAAAATACCATACATGCAATATATAAACTTCAGTAAATTTCTGACGTCAGCATGGAGAAAATACAATGCTCATTGGGATATAAATCTGAGCTTAGAAAGATACAAATTTTGAGCTTAGGTTAATTAATTTATAGCATTACACGTCCCACTAAAATCAATAGCATGCAGGAGGGTAGAGAGGTACAAGAACAAGCATGTCTATCTCTCTAGAGAGATATTGCATGATGTGAAAATTTTTCTTCCAATTTGTCAGAAAATATATTTTGCATTACTTCGAGACTGAACGATGCCACTTTACTTAGATTTTAGCAAGCCTTCAAGAACTGTATAGGCTCACTGCTTCGTCTTCTCAAATCGAAAATGGGATATAAATCAATAGTTGGGTGCTTTAAGGAGATTTGCAACGTACAGGCTGAGGAATGATCTAGTAAGCTAATACTGTACAAATATATTCAAATTTTATAGTAAGCAGAAAAGGGTGCGAGATATACATGGAAGAATCCAGAGAGAATAATCCTAAACATGCGGATTCTTTGCAATGAAAAAGAGAGAAAGAAAAAGAAAGAGAGAGAGAGAGAGAGAGAGAGAGAGAGAGAGAGACAAACCTAATAGTGGACGAGGATTTGGGTATCAATGGCGATTCTGGAGGAGTACGGAGCGCAGAGACTCCGACAAAGGCTGAAACGGAATTAGGGTTCGAAGAGGGAATGGGGAGAGAAAACGGAGAAACGAGGAGGAAGAAGGGTGGTTCGTCGCGTGGGTAGCGTATCCTCAATCCACTAAAACGACGCCTATAAATGTCGTTTTGTTCGTGCCGTATGGATATAAATTTCTCAAGTAAAATATTTTAAAATTGATCAAATTACGTTCTTCAGCCCAACATTTTACGAAAGTTCAACATTTGACAAAAGTTAGGGATCTAATCCGGCCCTTATTATTGGGTAGAGGCCATTGTCACGATTCGTGATCTGAAACCCACTCCTATCATAATTCGACTTGATCCATTCATAATTTTGATCAACTCTTGGTCTAATCATAACCTATTGGGTTTTGCTCTGAAAGTGCCCACATATCGAATAGAATCTGTAATTGAAATATGAAATAAAACTAGTAATATAATTGGACAGCCTAGGTGTGGACCAATCGCTCACTTTAGACGATTTATTCCTACTGTTAGTAAAAGTTACATTGATGTGTTGTCCTCCTAGGATACAAAAACTGAAAGTGTAAACAATTCTTTGACTAATCATCAAAGAATCGATCCAATCGAACTCAGTACTCGTGCATACTATGCCCAAAAGCTTAAAAACATGAAGAACTTCGTCTCTACAAATTTTATTAATTAAGAATTTCTTTAAGAAAAACAATTCCTACATGACCCACCCAACACGTCAAATTATTATTTTTAATTAAGTTTTTTTTTTAATGTTTTTTGGGTTCAAATGGGTAATTATTATGAAATATTGATTAGTTTATGAAAATATTAAAAAATATATATAAGTTGTACCAGTAATGTGAACCATTAACCAACCTGCTTATTTGATAAATTGGTCCGATTCGACTTGCTTATAATCTTGGCTCACTCTTACTCTCCCCTTCTTGACCCGTAATATGTATTAACCTACCCACTCTACCCGTTTGCCCCCACTTATTACTAGGTGATTATATCTTACGTCAATCTTTTCTCAAGACTTACAATTCTAATTTAATGAACATTAGCTCCTTTATCACTTGTGTCACACGTACAATATAAAAAATTTATTTCGTTCCTATTATAATGTTCTAAGCATTTCGAGAGAAGCAAGGATGGTCGATTGATCGAAAAAACCGTAGAAAGGAGATTTTGAGTCCGTGTCATGAAGGATCGAAAAAACCGTAGAAAAGAGATTTTGAGTCCGTGTCATGAAGGAGAAAAGTGGGAGAGCGAGTTACTTCTACTGTTATGGTGCTTTTTATATTAAAAAAAAAATAATTCCAAGTACTTCTAGAAAGTTTTAAAAGAAAATTGATACTTTTCTTACACACTTGAAGGTTGGGGTAATTTATTGATTACCGTCCCTCAACCCTTTATCAGTAGCTTTTGGACTTGAATCGCTTCACAGCCCCAGTACATAATATTTTAGATGATAAATAAATATTTTCTTGAATTTAGCATTAATTAGGATAATTATATTTTCGAGCCCACCAAGTCTGATGATCACTCCACCATATCCAATTTTAAATATTTAATTGATGTAAATGCGTGATATTATTCGCAAGTCATGCGCCTCATGCTTATCCATAATAATAACAACAATAATATTAATCATTAATTTTAAAATGATCAATTTTTAAATTGCATGTGACACATGCATGTCAAGCTGGGGTCCCACGCAATGCTAGTAACTTTTTTTCCCCTTACTGCAACTCAAGTATTTTCAGTCTACTCAAAAGAAAAAAAAAACACTTTAACATAATAAAATTTCAAACTCTTAACGCAATAAAAATTCTAACCTCTTAATCTCTATTATGAGATCCTTTAATATAATAAAGATTCAAACTTCTTAGCTCCCATTATAAACAAAAAAATCATTACCAATTAAACAAAAAAGAGATAATTACCGATTAAGTTAATGCTGGTCAGTTCCCCTAAGCATGTACATATAAACAAGACTACATGCAAGGGTTCCACTTAAACTTTAATTTTTTCATAAATGGCTCATTTACTTTGGGACAAAATGCTTAATCACCCCTTGACCAAAAAGAGAAGAAGGAAAATTAAGCAGCCACGTCTCATCATTTTACTGAATATAAACTATTAATTTTTATTAGGAACTAAAACTGGCTAGGAGGACCTTCAGACCCGTTACGCTGATTCAAATTAACCGAAACATTTACGGAAAAAAAAAATGAAAAACGGTAAATTAAGTTTTTCATAAAAGGTGGATAAAACTAATTTTACAAATCACCCCTTGGCCAAGAAAGGAAATTGAAAATTAAGCAGCCACGTCTCATCGTTTTTTTTTTTTTTTTTTTTTTCTGAGAGGAACCACATCTCATCGTTTTATTGAACATAAACTTTTTATTTTTATTAGGAACTATAATTGCCTATGAGGACCCTCCACAGGCCCCGTTGCACTAATTCAAATTAACCGACACATGTACAAATGGAAAAAAAGAAAAGGGAAAGGAAAAACAGTAAGGATGAAGAAAAGAAGGGGACACGTGATCAGATCACGTGCATGCAGACGTGGGATTCTCACTGTTTGGAAAACATGGAGCCGAAGTTCTTAGGATCCCTTCTTTTCTTTCTTTAATTCAACTAAAGTGGGCCCCGTCCTCCTCCTATCTCCTCCTCCAGCGACTACGTGTTCTTGCCACGTGTCCTCTGCCGCTTCTTCCTCTACACAGTTCACCAAAGATTGCTGATAGTATCGGACGGCCACAAACAGCACAAACACTGCAGATCAATGAACCAGTCGCACTTATTAACAAAACCCAACAAGTTCAGACCTCGTACTTTAAAGTCTACGTGTAAACCCTTCACACGCCCTTTGTATAAATAAGGTGACGTAATAAAAGTTTATATTGTCCTTTTTGAGAGATGTTTCGGTCAAATAACAGTATTTTCGGTATGAGGATTGAGTGAAAGATATACATATGATATTACTTTTTCGGGAATATCACTTTGAAATTGGAAGAATGGAAATCGGTTTTTGTAAGCCATTTCAGTGTGACACTGAATTCTGTTGTGTGCGACCCTGAATCCATAAATATACCTGCCCAAATGCGAGCAACAACAGAAGATAGATTCCACACTACGGTAAATAAGGCGCCCGCTATGGCCTTTTTGTGAGAGCAGGACTCCCAAGCATCTTCAAAGCGTCGAACCCAAAATTGACCTAAGCAGCATAAGCCACATTTTTCATGTTAGCACACCTACATTGCTTACTTTTGCTGGTTAAAGTAAAAGCACAGAAACATGAGAACAGAAAGGAATAAAGGGCAAATTAAGGTCCAAACTAAGGAGAGAAGGCACATTTACATAAAAGAGAAGAGAGGCGAATCCTATGAAGAATCACTGGGCAGGGTGGGCAAATGCTCACTTGTAACACCCAGGGGCAGCATAACAAGGCGAGTGGATAAATGCAATACAGAAATCACAGGCCGATGAGATAAATGTATCAAGAATCACTATGAGCCCAATTCCCTGTAAGTTCAGACCAAAGTGCAGCTACTCAAACAGACCCATGCTGATAGCCCCACAAACATGTAAGTGATGGGTTCTCACTTCTCAATCATGAGATCCAGTAATTGATCCATTAAGAACCAAATTAGGAGTAAAAAAAAAAAAAAGGCCTCATAGGGATGGACTGCGGATCTTGAGAGATCCCTTTACAATGTGAAGAGCTTTTATGTGGTTTATCATACACAATGACCCATGCTTTATTGCACCATGTTACCGATATCATGACCACATATAGCAGCAATGTATATGAGAATTGAAACCGTTTATTGCAGTAATGAGAGCTGTAAAAGCGCAGAAGTTGATGAATTTGTTACCGTATCCTGTTATCTGGGTGGAATATAAAGAGTACACTTTCGGCACGGTAAAAGCTCCAAAGAAGCCTGAAACGGTGAACAAAAACCTGAGTCAGCAAGAAAGAAAGGAACGTACAGTAAATTTAACAGACCTCTCTTTTTGCTTTTCTGGTGATGGTAAAAGCTAAAGTTCTTAAAAGAATAAATCACAAAACATTGGAAACTTTAACGGCAATGAGTTGTTTGGTTGCTGAGAAATGAAGGGTAAATTCCATGAACAGTACAAATTGACTTGGTAACATTTAAAAGAGGGTTAGTTATCTCTAGATCTGACCCAGTAAATTATGCCAAGTAATCACCTTCTAGCTGTCATACAAATTGAGCTATAGCTCAAGCTACTACTAGACAAATGTTCACCTTCCTACTCACTCAGCGCAGTATGTTAGTATAAACATGTCATGAGAACATTTCTTCTTCCTTTTCCCAAAATATCATCTCCCAGCAGAAATAAAAGAAATTCAAACCGTGTTAAACTTACCCAATTTGACCATCTTCCAAATGGTTATGGAGCCCCCACTACGAGCCAAAAGAAACAGCAATACTGCCAGCTACAATTATTACAAACAATCAACTTTTAGTATTTTCTGATGAGGGAAAAAAAGAGGAAGGAGGAGGAGAAAGAGGAAACAGGAAAGACAAGGGACTTACGTTCATTGTGGTAGCAGGATCTCCAGAGAAAAGGTTTCTGAGTTTCAAGAGGAACTCGTTCATGTAAGGAAGAAACAATTTTATTAACCAGATTGCTTCTTCTTCTCCTACCACATAGTATTGGCTTGAATCATATGTGTCTATAGCACCCCTGATTTTCAGAAAAGTCAAAAATGCTTCACAAAGTAAGCATGGAATATAATTTTCATGTAGCTTGTGTCATAATCATAAGGTTAAGAAGGTACCTGCAAATTATAGATTTATACAGAAAAATTGCAGCAAGATAGAGAAGACCCAGATAGGACATTACCGAAATGAAGCTGTAAAACCAAAACAAAAAACAAAGGCCTTAGAGCTGAAATCTGTATTCATGCAAGAGATAAATTAATTCTTCCTGGTATAAGTCCACTGACCTAATGTTGAGATCTTCAGTGTAAGAGGATGAGAGCATCATAAATGTTCCAATCCCAAAAACTAGTGTTGATTTTGAAACATCTCTCCACATCACCAAGTCCACTGAAGGTTTAACGAATTATGTCAAACTAACAGAAGTGGGTAGCTTTTATCCAGTAGTTTGAAGAGACAATAGAAAAGTAGTAGTTGAATTTGAAGTTCAGAACAAAACCAACCTAAATTCTGCAATTTGCTGTTGCTCTCGGAGACTTTATGAGATTCTTCAACCACTGGAAACAAAGGCAACCAGAGTACAACCCAAGTTAGACTAGAACAAAGATCCACATTAAAATAAATAAATCAATCAATTAACACTGAATAATAAGAGAAAACGCGCTCACCCGGAGTAGTTTTTCTAAAACTTGGCTTTCTGAGATTCGTAAGATTGTGAGAAGATTGCTTTCTAAGATCTGCAATGGTGGGAAGAGATTGCCTCGAGAGATTTACGATAGATGGTTTGGTAGGAGTCGGAAGAGATGGCTTTTTAGGACTATGAAAATCCAGAGTACGCTTCGAAGAAGGGGAAGGAGGAGGAAGTTTATTCAAATTTGATGGTTCAGGTGCTGGCTTTTCACGAATTTGGATGATCTTTGTCTTCTCTTCATCCAAAATGCTCTTCTCAGGTTCATCTTCTGGTATATTGATTTCCTTAATGTCGGAACACATGTTCTCATTCTCGATTTTAATTTCTTGCGTACTTTCCTCATACTCTTCATCTCCTTCATCATCTGCATCAGCATTCACCTTCAGTTCGGGAGGAGACTTCATTTCACCTGGATTTCCCAAATTAGTGGTGATGATTTTCTCTTGACAAACACCAAATTCCTTGCAAGTTTCTTCAGATTTCTTCTCCTCCTTGGCATCTATTGAGTTTTTCTCAATATTCTCTTCAGACCCATCAACATCATCTTCTTTATTAGGTTCATCCAAACCCTTATCCGATTCAGATTTCCTTGCATCCTTGACACCCACTTGGTTTTTCTCGATAGTCCTTTCAGACCCATCAACAACATCCTTATCAGGCTGATCCGAAACCTTATTGGACTCCGATTTTGTTTTCCTCAACTGAATTAAGCTCTTCTTCGCATCACCAGTTTCACCCACAACCCCCTTTTCAGATCTTGCCTTCCTCAGCTGACCTGGACTCTTCTCAATCATCCCATCGGACTTAGTTTTCCTCTGAATTGGGCTTTTCTTGATTCCATCGCCCGGTTCATCACAACTCTTCTGCAAATCAGGCCTTCCTCCCTTGGCAATCTGAATCGCATCAGAACCCTCAGACTTCCATGTCTTCCTCTTCCCCGTCTGCAGCACGGGCTTCAACCTTCTGGGCTGCACCTTGGACCCATTCTGATTTTCCCCATTTTCTTCAGAATTCTCCTCTCCATTGAAGACCTTGATCCCACCTTTCACTTCATCGATTATCATTCTGCTCTCCCAAATAGACCCAGCGGCCACTCCCGTTCGGACTCCCCCTCTTCTCCTTCCCACATCCATCTCTCCCCCTTTTCAATCCCACTCTTCCTCCGCTCTAATGAGTACAGTGGGACAGGGGCGATAATGGGTGAGATGCTTTCAGCAGAAGCAATAGCGGTTGGTGAGCGACAAATGAACCACTCGGGCCGCTTCTGAAATCAGTAGAGAGAGAAAGAGAGAAGGAAAATGGCTGTGTTGAAATGGGGTTTGGGACGCTTTTCCTGATTGCGGTGTGTAAATTAATGGAAAGTGGCAAGAAGGGTGGTGGGGACAATGGGTGGGGCTACTGATTGCAGGATTTGGGATTCGCCCAGAAACGGAAGAAAAGGAGAACTATTAAAGAAATCGAAAGAAGGATTAGGAAATGAGGAGGGTGATGATAATGGGGGTTTGGGGATTTAAAGTTTCGCAGTCAGGGGATCTGCAAGAGAGGGTCCTCCTACCGAGTCCCAAAAGTCACCACTCTCACATGCCACAGACAGATGAATTCTCCACCAACCTCACTGCAGAATTTAGGACGAAGGCACACACGCAGAAAAGATGAGAGAGAGAGAGAGAGAGAGAGAGAGAGAGAGTGTCCCGTTTCATTTTCTCTCTGAAGGTCCACTGAAAACCGATGGCGTGTGTTTAGGGCCAGGACCTGGGCAGGTGGCAAAACTTTGGCTGGCGTTCGACCAAATAAATAAAAAAAGTACTACTAAAATCAAAAGATCAAAACTGTGAGCACGTGAGCCGTGAATTATAATTATTCCTCCCATAAAAGGAACCATGAATGATTAACTATATTTAATTAATAAATTAGGCACAAATAATCTTGATCTTCTATGATCCTCATCAACAGCTTTTGGGTTTAGAGATTAATTATCATCATCTCGCAAGCGGGTGGTAATCATGACTTACAACGTGAGGACTCCTGACCCACTAACTCGACCCTTTATGTAAACAAGGCCATTGATTGCCTTTAGGCGTGACTTTTAAAATTTACCTTGTAAGTTAATAGATCTATTTTCCTGCCAACCCATGATTTAAGTGAGGCAGTAAATTATTATGGGTTTTCTTTTTTTTCACCCAACAACTTAACATGTGGAGTCAATTGAAGTTAGATGATTTTGGTGCTGAGTCATTTTTAAATAATTTTATTTATTTCAAAAAAAGATAATAATATTGCCTAAATTTTGGTGAAATTTACTTGAAATTACCTTTGACATGTTATTAAATGCTCGATGACTGTCATAATGAGACTTTTTGGAATGAACAATTCCTTCTTGACCCCCTTAGATCTTAATTTAAACCATAACCATATGATGCGAACTATATAATTCTTATGAGTGTGGATTTAAAGGTAACCCCAACAGTGATATGAATATATATGTATATGGTCTTAAGATTCGTCGTACCACAAGGAAATTAAATCAACATTTTTCTTTTTTTTGGTGAGAAAATTAAATCAGCTTCCATTTGATAAATATACGTGCTCACCGTCATCCACCCATCAAGTACTCCACATGCACGTAGAACAACAAATTTAGTACTAATTCATAGACAGATTTATACTTGGGCCATGAAGAATTTGAGAGTTCAGATGCACGTCAGTTGAATATATTAGGAATTTTTCTTTCCCTATATTTTTACTTGAGAATTTTTTTTTTTCCGATTTCCGACTGAAAATGTCCATATTGAAATTATAGTAGATCAATCCCTATACCCTCACTTTATATACCTATACTGTTATAAAGATAAAGGATTCTTTGGTTCAATCAACCCCATATATATATATTTTTTTGAATTACCATTAATACCTTCAAATATTGCGGTTATTTACTTGCAGTAATCACATAACTATTTCTATTTTTACTTAAACATTAAAATTATCATACAGTAATTCCTATATTTTTTCTAAATGTCCTATAATGCTTTCGATTGTAAAGGATCCAAACATTTAATTTTAAAATATTTAATTAATTAAAATTGTTACCCATATATTCTTTCAGATATTGTATATCGACCGAAAAGTCGTTAAGCATATGCAAAGTGTGTGCGATGCGGCTAGTATATATATATAGACACAAGTCGTTAAACGGTCCAGCAGTTGTATAAGCCATTTGATGTACTTAGAAAAAATTTTAAAATATGATCCAATGATTCTATAGTTACTAAACCGTTCAACGGTTTGAGAAAAGCTAAATCCCAAAATAATCACATAAAAACAATGTTTGCAACTTTCATAAAATTGTTTTACTACTAATTAGCATTAATTTCTCAAAACTTTTCAATATATAATTGATATTTGTGATAATTCTTCTCACTCCCATGACATTGACTTCTCGAGTTTAAAGACGGAGGAAAGTTATTTCATTAATTCCTAAGGTTGCAACCCGAGAGACCAATCTATGCACTGTATCAGCCTCGTATGCCGAACTTTTCTTTTTGTCAGGCTCCTTAACTTTAATTTAGGCCGTTTAGCCTCCATCATTACTTTGACCTTTAATAAGACGACGAGTGCTTTCATCTCATGCTTCCACCTTACCATCAATCATCATGCCCAACTTAATTAAATTAATGTTAATTTATTATTAGCTTGTCTCCCAACGGAACCAAACACGCACCTATACGAATGCAACCGCATGAAAACGAAATAATGTTTTTTTTTTATATATATAAACAAACAAATCTTACCTTGATTTCCTATAAATTTACGGTTCTTATTGTTTATTAGTTAAGATTAAATGTAAAAGATTTTTTATGGGTTCATTTAGAATAAATTTGATTTGAAATTAAATTTACTTAATAAATTTTATATTTAAAAAATTTAAAATAAAAATTAATTTAATTTAAAATAAATTTATGAAGAGCTGTGAAGTGAAGAAGACCCATATATTACCGTATCCACACCAATAGCCTTGAGAAGTGAAAGTATCGATGGTCCCTTCAATTTTAGGACATCTTAGTGTTATGAATGGACGTCGTTATGGGATGGGACTTCAATAATTTAACTTTTTAATAGGATCATGTGTCCCACGTATTCGACGGGGCCCACCGCTTTATAGCCGTTGCGCATCCCACCATCACAGACAAAGGCGACGAGAAATTAAGCTCCTCAAGCCCCTTCCCACCGACACATTACTCCCAAGTCAGCCAAGCCTTAAAAGTGATTACATGATTAAATATTATTTATATATTTTTTTACAGTGATTACATGATTAAATATATATAATTTTGTTAAAATAATATTACAAAATTATACATATTCTGTATATATTTTATTATGTAATTACTTTTAATATAAAGAATATATGAAATATGTACATATAGCATCGTTCATTCATTAATTATCTTTTCACATTTTTTACTATTTGATCCTATAGTTATTATTATTTTTTTTTTGTGATGCTACATGAAACTTAACTCAAATCTAAAACTATATCTAATATCGCCGCCATGCATAGACTCGCGAGAACGTGTTAGAATTGATCAGTTACTATTTTAAAAAATAAAAAAAAAATAAAAGTAAACAGAAATCCTTCTTTACTCATCACCTATAAGTACAAGAAATCAAAGCACAACAAATGCGTCCATATCGTAAAATAAGAATGGAACAATATACAGATTAAACACCCTGAAATTATTAAAGGTTAATAATTGCATGCGAAGAAATCTCGCCATTTAGCATTGTTTTTTTCAAACTATTGTTGACGATGAGTTCAAGATCCATGGACTGGCTACTAGCTTTTGAGTGCCTGCAACAGTTCTAAGAATCTTTTCACATCACCTGCTCTGGTTAAAACATGGACTCGAGAACTCCAAGAACTATACAGAAAAATGTTGACCCTTAGTGTACAGAAAGCAGAGCACACCCACTGCATATATACACACATCTCAAACTTGTTGATGTTTGGCTCTTAGACCATCACATGACTAAGAGCATAATAATAAAATCTCATGATGCAAAGTAAATAATGGTCAAATTAGAAACCATACAACAACAATATTTAAAGAAGAAGAAGAAGAAGAAGAAGCACGCAGAAGTGGTTCCAGATGTGGTATGGTCAGAAACCCCATTATGGTACTGTAAAAATTTTAACTGAGAAAGAATTGGATGACCAGAAGAAAATTCTGGTGCACTGCTCAAGCTTTCACATGGTTCTGGTTATAGTTATTTATGCAAAATTGCCAAAAGTTGGACATCAGTTCATAGCTAGCAACGAATACATCACATGTGCGGGAAATCAATTTTACAAAGGCGAGTTGAGCCAAGTATTCTTCTTTCTCAAACAATCCTCTCTCTCATCTCTCCTCCAATGTCTCTTGTTCCCCTTCAAGCCATCCTCTCCCACGTCTCTCCTACTTCCATCTCCCTTCTTCCCCTTTACGGTGGACGTTCTCGGTGATGGCAGCCCTTCAGCTGGGGACTGAGGTTACAATTTGGGGGACGACTCAAAAGGTGGGGCAAACGAGGAGTATCAACGAACTCGATGCGACTTCAAGCTTGATGGTGGCTGCAAATGAACCGTCTTGTTTCCGCCTTTCAATTTTTGATTCGTTGGAATCGATGGGTCAAGTATGATTCGAGCCTATCGCCTTTCAATTTTTGATTCGTCGGAATGGAGGAATCAATCGTGATTCGGGCCTATCGCAACAAAGAGGAGTAATTCGGAGCAACAGTTTCGCAAGCACTCAAATCTATACAAGAAAGAGCTTGTAAGGAATTTTGCTGTTATGGCGTTCGTAGGTGTCATTCAATTGACCAGATGATTGGGCTCTTGAGATTCAACCGAAAGTTATCAAAGACACTCTACGGATGACAATTCAGCTTCAACTATCCTCAATTTCATTTTGCAATTCCTTTTCGCCTGGAAGGCGTTGCTCTAAAGGTACTGTTACGACAACAGCGGAAATTAGGATCGAAAAAGTTATCAACCACAAATGAGAAAATCGAAAAATCGACAACACAACAAAGAACACAAGGATTTACGTGGAAAACCCTTTCGGGAAAAAACCACGGGGAGCCGGAGGAAAAAATTCACTAATACGAATATTAGGAGTACAAGTGCATTGTGGAGATCACTCTAACACCTCACGTATTTTCTTCTACACTCTCACGAGAATTACAAGAAGTGGCTCAAGTTCTCTTCTTCTCTACTACTCTTCACCATGGAAACCACACATATATATATATACCCATCTTCTACCAACACATAGTCACAAAATAAGGAATTTAAAAAATGCCATAAAACATGGAAATGATTTTCCTCCACCAAACATGCAATGCCATAAAACATGGAGATGATTTTCCTCCACCAAACATGGAGATGATTTTCCTCCACCAAATATGCAATGCCACAAAACATGGAGATGATTTTCCTCCACCAAACATGCTTCCTCAAATCAAGGCTTTTGACTCCAACAAATTGATTTCATGAAGCACCCAAAAATTCAAAAGGCATATATTTATTTTTTCTAACAAATCTCCACCTTGACGTTGAATTTTCCCGTAATAATAATTAGCAAATATATTCCTCAACTCCAAAATCAGATATACTAACTGCAACGAACATTTACCAGGTTTAAGCAATGCTCAAACTTGGCACCTGGTAATGGCTTAGTCAACATATCTGCCGGATTGTCTTTTGTATCAATTTTCAAGACTTTAATTTTACCACCTGCAAGAACGTCCCGAATAAAATGATATCTAACATCAATGTGCTTCGTTCTCTCATAATACATCTGATCTTTCATCAAATGTATAGCACTCTGACTGTCGCAATAGATGATTGCAACCTTATGATCCGGACTTAATTCACAGAATAAGCCTCTTAACCAGATTGCTTCTTTCACTGCTTCTGTAGCTGCCATATATTCTGCCTCAGTAGTAGACAATGCAACTACGTGTTGTAGTGTGGCCTTCCAGCTAATTGCACAACCACCTACTGTAAAAATATATCCAGTCAAAGACCTTCTTTTATCCAGATCACCAGCATAATCAGAATCAACAAAACCTGTCAAAGTTTCATCTGTCCGACCAAATTCCAAACCAACATTTGAAGTGCCCTTCAAATATTTTAGGATCCATTTCACCGCTTCCCAATGAGCTTTACCGGGATGTGATAAGTAACGACTCACCACACTAACTGCTTGTGAAATATCTGGACGAGTACAAACCATGGCATACATTAAACTGCCAACTGCACTGCTGTAAGGAACTGTTGACATGTATCCTTTCTCTGCATCTGTTTGAGGACACAATCTAGCTGATAATTTGAAATGAGCAGCAAGAGGAGTACTTACAGATTTGGCATTTTCCATGCCAAAACGGTTTAACACCTTCTGAATGTAGCTCTTCTGAGTAAGGTACAGTCTCCTCTTTTCACGATCACGCCGAATTTCCATACCAAGGATTTTCTTTGCTGCTCCTAAATCCTTCATCTCGAATTCGGTGCTTAGCTGTGTTTTCAACCTGTCTATTTCTGACATATTTGTTGCTGCAATCAACATGTCATCAACATATAATAATAGACAGATAAATGAGCCCTTTTCTAACTCTCTTAAATAGACACAGCTATCATATTGACTACGAGAGTAGCCGAGTTTCATCATAAATGAGTCAAACCTTTTGTACCACTGTCTGGGAGACTGCTTCAAGCCATAAAGAGACTTCTTCAATAAGCAAACATGATCTTCTTTTCCTCTAGTCTGGAAACCTTCGGGCTGACGCATATAAATCTGCTCTTCTAATTCACCATGCAAGAAAGCTGTTTTCACATCTAATTGCTCCAACTCCATATCATGCATGGCGACCAGAGAGAGTAAGACCCGAATGGAACTGTGTTTAACGACGGGAGAAAACACGTCATTAAAATCAATTCCTTCAGTCTGACTAAAACCTTTAGCCACTAACCGTGCCTTGTATCTGTCATTTTCTACCCCTGGAAAACCTTCCTTTCTTTTGAAGATCCATTTACAACCCACTATTTTCTTTCCCTTTGGCGGCTTGACAAGCACCCAAGTCTGATTTTTCTCAAGAGATTCCATCTCTTCATTCATGGCAACCAACCATTTTTCTGCTTCAACGGATGAGACAGCTTCTTTAAAATTTGTAGGTTCACTGCACTCGACCGAATCTGCTACAGATAACGCATAAGCCACAAGATTTATTTTTTGTGTTGGCTTAATTGTTCTTTTGGCTCTATCTCGTACTAGAACATAATCCTTCGCTGACGCCTCTGCTGAAGGAGTATCTGCTTCTAAAGGCAATTCATTTGCTGCCTGCTGACTTGTTTCTGGCTGTTGAGAAATAACTTCTAGCTCCACCTTCTCGCCGACACTGTCATTGCTAGGAATAGAGGATTCCTTGCTAGGATGAAGCATAGCAGATTCATCAAAAGTAACATCTCTGCTAACAATAATTTTGGGAGACTTCGGATCAACACACCATAACCTGTATCCTTTTACACCTGAAGCATAACCAAGAAAAATGCATTTCTTGGCTCTAGGCTCAAGTTTCCCATCGTTAGCATGAACATATGCAGGACATCCAAATACCCTTAGAAATGAATAATCTGCAGGTTTACCTGACCACATTTCTTCGGGTGTCTTGCAATCAATGGATGTGTGAGGAGACCGGTTAACCAAAAACGCGGCAGTATTAACAGCTTCTGCCCAAAACTCCTTGCCCAGACCTGCATTTGACAACATACACCTGGCTTTCTCCAATAAAGTACGGTTCATCCGTTCTGCAACTCCGTTCTGTTGCGGTGTATTCACATTTGTACGGTGCCTCACTATGCCTTCTGTTTTGCAGAACTCGTTGAACTCTCTACAGCAAAATTCTAGGCCATTATCTGTCCTCAGCCTCTTTATTTTCCTTTCTGTCTGCTTCTCGATCAGAGTCTTCCACTGCTTAAAAGTAACAAACACGTCACTTTTATTTTTCAAGAAATAAACCCAAACTTTCCTTGAAAAATCATCAATGAAAGTTAACAAATATACTGCACCACCACCCTTTGAGGGAACTTTTGCTGGCCCCCAAAGGTCGGAATGAATATAGTCTAGAGTCCCTTTCGTACTGTGAGTCCCTGACTTGAAACTGACTCTCTTCTGCTTCCCAAACACACAGTGCTCACAGAAATCTAGCTTCCCAATTTTTTGCCCACATAGAAGACCTCTCTTGCACAAAGCATCCATTCCTCTGATGCTCATGTGACCCAACCGCATGTGCCACAATTTGGTGTTGTCTGTTGCAGTCTCCGAAGATGAAACTGCAACCGAGCCCGTAACCGTAGTGCCCTGCAATAAATACAAAGTGCCAATTTTTTGCCCTTTCATTAAAATCATAGAGCCTCTACTAACCTTCAAAACTCCACCTTCAGCTGAATACCTACACCCGTTGGAATCGAGTGTACCCAAAGAGATAAGGTTCTTCTTCAACTCAGGAACGTGTCTGACGTCTGACAATGTCCTGATCATCCCATCGTGCATCTTGATTCTGACGGTCCCAATGCCGACGGTACGGCAGACAGCATCGTTGCCCATCAATACAACACCACCGTTAATTGGTTTATAGGTGGAAAACCAATCACGATTAGGACACATATGATACGAGCAACCCGAATCCATAATCCAGTCATTGCTAAGCCTGTCCCGGTCATCCGCAACTAATAACAACCCTTCATCTTCTTTTTCTGCAACACCTGCCTGAACTGTGTTTGCATTGCCATAATTTTGCTGATTTTGATTATTAGGCCCCTGATTATTATTTCCTTGTTCTTTGGCTTGCAACTTAGGACAACTTTTCTTAATATGGCCTTTCTGTTTACAGTAGTTACAGATAAAATTCTTATATCTAGATTTTGATCTGTGTCTACTATTTGAACCCCTTGGATCTCTACTTTGTGATCTACCCCGTTGTACAAATAGCCCAGAACTACGATCATCATTACCGCAAACAGTCAGTTCATTATCTAGTTTCTGTTTATTCAACAAACTAGTTTTGACATCTTCAACAGTAATTGTATCTCTACCCATGATCATAGTTTCTCTAAAATGTTTATACGACGAAGGTAATGAGACTAACAATATCAAAGCCTGATCCTCATCTTCCACTTTAACATCTATTCTTCCCAAATCGGAAACAATTTCATTAAACTCGGAGATATGAGATTTTAGGGGAGTACCTTCTGCCATACGGAGAGTAAATAACCTCTGCTTGAGTCTTAACCGGTTGGTGAGAGACTTTGTCAAATACATTGACTCCAACTTTTCCCACAGTTTTGCCGCCGTCTTCTCCAATAACACCTCCTGCAATACCTCATTGCCAAGACATAGCTGGATGATAGACAAAGCCTTTTCGTCCATCTCGTCCCATGTCTCATCTGACATTGTAGCTGGCTTCTTCACCTTCCCGGAAATCGTTTTCTTCAAACCTTGTTGTGTGAGAACGGCCATCATACGGACTTGCCATAAACTGAAGCTGCCGTTCCCGTCAAACTTGTCGATATCGAACCTTGTAGTTGAACTTGACGCCATAACCAAAAACGGGTAACAAAAACCGTGAGGCTCTGATACCAATTTGTTACGACAACAGCGGAAATTAGGATCGAAAAAGTTATCAACCACAAATGAGAAAATCGAAAAATCGACAACACAACAAAGAACACAAGGATTTACGTGGAAAACCCTTTCGGGAAAAAACCACGGGGAGCCGGAGGAAAAAATTCACTAATACGAATATTAGGAGTACAAGTGCATTGTGGAGATCACTCTAACACCTCACGTATTTTCTTCTACACTCTCACGAGAATTACAAGAAGTGGCTCAAGTTCTCTTCTTCTCTACTACTCTTCACCATGGAAACCACACATATATATATATACCCATCTTCTACCAACACATAGTCACAAAATAAGGAATTTAAAAAATGCCATAAAACATGGAAATGATTTTCCTCCACCAAACATGCAATGCCATAAAACATGGAGATGATTTTCCTCCACCAAACATGGAGATGATTTTCCTCCACCAAATATGCAATGCCACAAAACATGGAGATGATTTTCCTCCACCAAACATGCTTCCTCAAATCAAGGCTTTTGACTCCAACAAATTGATTTCATGAAGCACCCAAAAATTCAAAAGGCATATATTTATTTTTTTCTAACAGGTACCATCAACACAACTATTTATCGACGAGGCCCACTGCTTCATAGCCACCGCTTTATAGCCGTTGCGCATCCCACCATCACAGAGAAAGGCGACGACTATTTATCGACGAGCCCCACTGCTTCATAGCCACTGCTTTATAGCCGTTGCGCATCCCACCATCACACAGAAAGGCGACATAACCATTTAACTAGGCCCTTCCAAAAGAAAGACAGGTGCAAGGCTCGTATATTACGTTTAAGCCCCAGCCCATACGGCAACTTTTTATGTGAAAGCTAGCCTTTTAATCTCTGCAATGTGAGTCCGTGGCTCTCTGTTCTCCGTACGTTTTAATCGAAGATATTTCTTGTTCAATTGACGTAAAGAGTCATCTTTCTTTTGAATGATGAAAACCTGAATCTCCAAAATAAAAAATTAACGGGTTTACAATTCGATCCTGAAACAACTGCAAACAATCCTATCCTAAAAATTCGACCGAGTATATCAAACATAAAAATATTATAGTTTAAGAATTGTATTTTGAAGTATTATATCTTAAAAATTTTGATATCAAATGAAGTTTTACGAACCAAACCACCCTAAAATTAACGAGGGAAAGGGAAAAGAAGTATTGACAAATAATTCAGGAGGCTAAATAACTGAAGTGAACCCCATAAGGTCCTCCCGATTTTAGGTGGCACCGCCCCCGCAGGGCCCCCCTCATGAAACTGCAGTGAAAGAAGCACGTTTCAAGCCAATCCAGTCTCACATGACACGTCCAGAAGAGTGGTGAAGGTGGGGGACCAGGTGTCCCAGACTGCACAGACTGAAGCGGTTATGGGAGTGGACCCAAGTCCGTCAACTCTCCTCCCTCTTCTGTTCTCGTTCCCATGGTGACAGCTTTATATCCGCCGCTCGGGCGCCCCTGTTCCTCCTCGTCCTCTCTTCTCTCGTCCAAGAGGGAGAAACCCTAGGAGAGAGACGATCACCGCCGGCGGCCTCGAGAATGGCTCTCCGGCTCAATGCAGCGACAGATCCGAGGTCGATCGCCTTCACTGTGCCATCCAATTTGTCCTTCTCCTTTTCTCAGGTTATTTTATGATATACCTTTTGCTTTTTGGAGGATCTGTTTGATTTTTTTATTTATTATTCCATTTTCGGTTTCTGGTTTTTTCTTCCCTTTTCTTTTCTTTTCTTTTTTGTCGCGCTTTTAGTGTTTTGAGTACTTGATTCCTTTGCAGCAGTTGATCGTGATTTTTTTATTTGTTTCATATATTTTTTTATTTTTTATAAAAACTATTTTATAATCAGACATGATCACCTCATCTTGAAAATGGTGATGAGTTGTGAATTTAAATAATTTTAGTCATTTCTTTTTCTCCTCGTCCTTAAATTTTTTCTCTATTTTTTGGGCAACGAACGGAAAGGATCCACAAATTTGCCACTTTTCAAATCCAGGAATCACATTCGAGGCAAAGTGTGTGAGGAATAACTCGAAGGAAGTATGTGAGAAAGAATTCTCTCCTTCTAAGCCGTTAGTATTAACTATTTCTCTTGAGATTTGAATCCTCTTAATTTATGGCGAAAACTGGACTTTCAGTTTCATCCTTGGATGGACGCCCCCATATCGAAAATGGAATCTCTTCCGTTCATTGCAATTTTTTTCTTTTCGAAATTTTAATAATTACTCTGAATGTTTGAGGTTTCATCTTGAACACGGTGACATTCATCCAAAGGCGGAAAAATGCTAGACTTCTCACAAAAGGGCCTCCCCATCAAATCAAACCACTTACATGTGGAGTGGGTTCCATTCTTACCTGTTGAGTGCCTATTTTTACGTGTGAGTAGTGGGATTTGATCGGAAAACCCTCTTTCGAAAAGTCTAGCATTTTCCTTTCTGCTATTGACCCCCGGGGATATGACCCGTTCCTCGCCCATGAGGTGGTGACTTCACTCAAGAATCCATGGGGATATTATTCCTTCCATCGTGCGAATTGTGAATAACTAAAAGTGAAAAGAGAATCCGCGATTGCCTGTGTTTTGTCGGAAAGAAGTAGTTTTGAAGCTGCGACTCATATAATTGACAGATCTCAAACAGAGATTCTACAAATTCGTATGAAAGAGCACAGGAATATGGCGCCTCGATTCCACCGATAAAAGATCTTTGATCCATACACAACAAATAGGGGAGTAGCGACTCATGACGTACCTACGTGAGTGAGGGAGAACTGTGGAGGAGTTGGTGTAATGGGAGGGGAGGGCTATGTGGAAACAAGCATATGGCACGTCAATAAATGATCGTTTTGTCCAAAAACAACGGTCTCATGGCTTTCAGATTCCAGTGTTATCAGAAGTCTTTCAAGGAGAATAACAATATCAAGAATAGGTATAACAGTGAGATCCGGCAGGTGTCTTGTTCAGTTGTTGAATGACACTGTATTCGCTTTGCCGGATGAGTTTCAAGAACTCGAAGGCCTCATAACGCGTCACGCACGTCGTCTTCTGCATTATTCCTCGCTGGGCCAAAACAGTTAGCTTTTTTGGTTGAGATGCTAAAAACATTGCTTCGAGCCAAAACCCGAAGCGTGTTTGGACTGATAAGCAGGAAACTTACATAGAACCTAATGGCCAAACTAGAGCCAGGTGACTTTTTCTGAATATTTGCATTTTTAGGGATTCGAGCACAAGACTAACACAAGGCCCCTGAAGTTGTTTTTAGCTTTAGGTTTAAGTGGTTATTTATAATGTTGAGCATTGAACAGCTTCACTAATTACGGCATGTGGTTTTATTTTCAGTGCCCGAATCAGAGGTCAACTTTGCCTCATTCTTCAGGTATTGCTTACTCTGTCTCTAACATTGCCTTTATGTTCTCCCAAATAGAAGTTGGAGTGGACCTCTGGTTTTTTCTTCGGAAAATAAGTTGAGCTTTCAGCTAAGCAGAAAACATGCAAACCTAGTCACATCACATATGGACCATCACAGTGCACCAGTGTAATTCCCCATTCCGATGAACATAATTGTCCTGACTGCAAACATATTCGGCATGCTGGATTTAATTACTACCCTTTAAAAAGTTTTAAAAGGCCTAGTGGGGGTCGCTTGGATCCGGAGTTAGCTGCCCAATTTATGAGTACGCCACTCTGTTATTGGAAAGGAAAAGTCTTAAAAAAGAACCCTTAAAATATCAAGTGATTTCTATTGGTTTATTTTATTTCTATTAGATCTTGCAACTGCATAAAAGCTAAGTAAATTTTGTGTAATTGCATTGTAATGATAAGATTGTCGTGTGTCTTGTGTGCAAATGCATATATGGTAGAAATATTCCGTATAGTTTCCTTACAACTCTTCTGGTTTGTCTTTATTTTGTGCTAGTTAAAGGAATATTTATCCAAAGAGGAATCAAACATCTGCAGCACTACGCTGTGAAAAGGACACAAATTGTACAAACTGTGGCTGTTCCAGCTGTTCCATCTTTGATGAGCAATGCTGAATACAGAGAACAGTTGGCTGAAAGCTATGGTTTTACCCAAATTGGAGAACCAGTTCCACACGATGTGAAGCTAAAGGATATTGCTGACACCCTTCCAAAGGAGGTACTTTCTTCAGTATGCATGCATAACTTGACTTCCTTTGCCCTCCTATATGCTCTCCATGCCCCAACTGGGAAAATAGGACCCATGAGATTTTAAGAGTATTGTATCTTTTCTTCATTTCATTTTTTTTTTCCTGATGACAATTTGACGTGGAACGGAAGGTCCTTCGGGGTGACCCACCAATGGGATTAAATGTCAGGCAGGCGGGGCTTGAACCTAAGATCTTGTTGATGCTCAAGACAAGCCTTCTAACCATCACACCAACCCATTGTGTTAGAGTATTGTCTCTTATATTTATTCAAAGTGTGGCGTCATAATGTTTTTGTCACCAGTTTCAATATTTTTTACTGAGTGAGTTAGAAATATTTATTCATGTCATAGCATGCGCACTATTGACAGCGTTTTATTTCAATTCACACCTTAGCTGTCTATTAACTGCAAATAAATCCTATAGTGCTACTGGGGGGAAAAATTTCCTACGACTTTAGCTGCACGAGTTAGAAAATGATGCATATAAAAGTTGGTTCTTCTGATGCATTTTTCTTTTTCTCTTTTGAATTTGTTTCTGTAAGCTGTTGGAGATTGATGATGCAAAAGCATGGAAGGCAGTTTTAAAATCTGTTGCATCCTATGCACTGGGGCTATACATGACTTCTCAGGCCCCCTGGTATCTACTTCCTTTGGCTTGGGCATGGACAGGGACAGCAGCTGCAGGGGTTATTTTTCTATCTGATTCTCATATTTCTTGATAAGGCTAAATTTAGCACTCTTTTGTTTGTTGTTTTTATTCAATATACGTCTGATTTAACCATCCCCATAAAAATACTGATTTCTAGTTTTTCTTCTCCCGAAGTTCTTTGCCATAGGTCATGAATGTGGTCACAAATCATTTTTCAGTAACAAGTTGGTGGAAGATATTGTTGGAACCCTTGTCTATTTACCACTTATATACCCTTTCGAGGCATGGCGATATGAGCATGAGCGGCATCATGCAAAAACAAACATGTCTGTATGATATTCTGCCCATTTCTTTATGCTTTTCATTATTCCTTTATTTTGCTGTTTCTAGTTTTACTTCTTTATCTGTACCATACATCTATGAAAACTATAGTATGGATTGCTCCATGATATTTAAGCATCAGAGCCATCAATCATATTTAGGAATTAAATTTGAAGAGATTCTGTTCTCCACACCCAGGCGAAACAATTTTAGGAGATTAATATGTAAGATTAAGTGATGTTGTACACAGCCCAATCGAATGGTTGGTGGATAATCTCCATTTGTTCCCTCTTGTTTAATGTGAATGAGAAAAAATTGATCCTTTGATAATGTATCAGGAGCTAATGTGTTAGTGTCAGCACGTTTAAGATGATGATAATGCTAAATGTCTAATAAGTCAACCTCAAACCATGTGCTTTGAGGTACTGCATTTCATGATTGAAGCTGGTTATGCTCATTTTGTGCTTGGATGGTGCAAGGAGTTTGTGTGGATAGATACTATCTTGGGTTTTCCCTATGCATGTCGTATCTGCTTGTATTAGATAATAAAATGTGTAGATAAAATAATTTTTCCTTTCTTATGAAGAAGAATGCTAATTATTCTAGCCACCAGTACCAACAACCAAAAGACTAAGTTTTAATCCAAAGAGTTTGATATGGATTTTCTTTTGACAAATACTCCTATTTAGGGCAACATACGTATAAGGCCTAGTTTGGTTGGGCTACAAAGAAAGCTTTTTAGGCCTAAAAGTGCCTTTAGGGGAAAAAAATTAGGAGTTTGGCACAAACAGAGAAAGTACTTTTTGGCCAAAAAAAAGGCTACAAGGAAAGCACTTTTACGTGCTTTCTGGGAAAGCAATATCAAATAGCATTTTTGGAATGCACTTTTTTTAACCTAAAGTGCTTCCCTTGTAGCCCAATCACAGTAGGCCTAAGTTTTTAATGGTTTACCCTAGGCTTCATAATCTCCCCTAAATCAACTATCTTGCTTATAAAAGATACACTCTCATCTTGTCTTCAGATCAAGCTAAAAATAGCCTTGTATGGGCCTCCTCATTTCGAATATTATCTTTCCTAGTCTCTTACCACACATCCATTTTAGCTTGTTCATCTCGGGCACATGTGTTTTGTGCTCATCTTATTTCTTAATTGCCCAACACTTGATTCCATACAACAAAGCAGGCCTCATAGCAATTTGTTAGGATTTCCCTTTCAACTCAAAAGGCATACCATGATCACATAAAACTCATGATGCGCCTTTTCTTTTCATGCAATCCGTCTTGATCCTATCACTAATAGTCCCCTGCGTCTCTGCATTTCTTTGAATGATTGACCCAAGATAATAGAAAGTTCCGTTTGGTTGTGGTTGACCTCAAACTGCAGTTTGTGTTCGGCCCTAGTGTACCATGCCTTTTTGTTGGATACATGTCCAGGGTGCTATATTGTACCATCACATGAGGTGGGCTGTTGTGATTGTACATTGATTGCGATCTATCGTTTGTGATGCTCCCCCTATTGCCAATTGGTTCTGGCTGGAACCTTGATACATCAACCTACATTACAATAGGATCTACTTCCCTATGCTCTCTAAATTTTCTCTCCTTCAGACTCTAGAGTATGTCTCTGTAGATCTAATCTACTATTGATGCCTGTTCCAGTCTTATCAACCATAATTATGTCATTAACAAATAAATTTGTTCTCTAGGCTTAAGTGCATGTTTCCATTGTTTTTATTTAGCTTTTCTAGTCTGCCACTACTTTAAATTTGTTATCTTCTCTTATTTTTTATTGTATTTATTCGTGGACTTCATCTTCACTTCAGGTTGTTTGAGGATACCGGTTGGCACCCTATTCCGAGGGAGTATTTTGAATCATCTCCAATTATTCGAAAGGCTATGATTTTTGGATATGGCATGCTCCGGCCTTGGATGACAATTGCACACTGGTATGACACCATTATTATGTGTAGCATTTCTTATACTTGTATAATTCGAATATACAGTTTCTTCTTTCTTCCTTAAGAATATTCCTAATATTGGCATTGTAATAGGTTGCTGTGGCACTTCGATCTGAACCAGTTCAGACCAAATGAAGTTAAGAGGGTGAAGATAAGTTTGGCTTGTGTTTATGCATTTATGGGAATCGGATGGCCGTTGCTTATCTACAAGATGGGGTTCATGGGTTGGATCAACTTCTGGTTAATGCCGTGGTTGGGATATCACTTTTGGGTAATTCCACTGTGTTGTTTTTCGGTTGACCTGCCTGCAGAAAAATATGCTGTAATTGGGAGTGCTTGGCATCCATTCTCATTTGAATTGCTTAATAATTTCAAAGATATCAAATGGATTTTTTGTTTACTATATAACTTGATGGCTTTTGATTCAATTTTTTTCCTGTCTTAATATACGAATATGTGTATGCTGACTCTGTAGATGAGTATTGTCACAATTATCCACCATACGGCTCCTCACATATCATTCAAACCTCGCGAGGAATGGCATGCAGTGGAGGCTCAGCTTAGTGGGACGATTCATTGCGATTATCCATCTTGGTAATGATTTCTCTCAGATCTTCTGAAAAAAAATGATTTCTTTCGGTTATAAACTGTGTGCTTTCTTCTCTTTTGTTTGAACTGATGTATAGCTTGTTAGTTAGAACATTGCGTTGTAATATAAGAAATGTTTCAGAAATAAACGTGCTTCCTTATTTTTGTATGAGTTAGGTAGTGTTTATTTTTAGTTGTTTTGAAGTTGTTGACAAGTCCAATATGCTGCTCTGAATTGGCGTCCCATGATTTCATTTAATTTCACAGTGAAGAGAGCTTCAGTTATGTTACCTTAGTGCTAAATGGCTTTTTACTTTTTGATTGGGTCAGTTTTCCACTAAGGCGTGCGCCTTGCCTCGAAGGCGTCTCAAAGCGGCCTAGGCGACGCCTTGTGAGCCTAGGAGGGCGCCTTGGAGGGAAAATGCAAGGCAGCCCTCATTCTTAATGTCCATTTGCTTTTCATTGGGCAGGGTTGAGTTTTTCATTCATGACATCAATTACCATGTGCCGCACCATATTTTACCAAGGATACCGTTCTATAATCTGCGCAAAGCTCATGAGCTGCTTCGAGCTAAATGGGGAAAGGTACGTACATTTAGTCTCTTAAATTATCATTCAATTCATGTCTCTCTCTCAAAGTTGGAAGCCCTTGTATTTTAGATTGCCGACGAGGAATTATAAGTTCGATCTTTATACATTTCTTCCAAATCCCAACCAAAATCTCAACGAGCTGATGTGGTAGAACATGAATGCAGCAGGGAAATAAAGTAATTATCCAAGTGTTGCCATGGTCGACAATAAGAAATCCCCCGCCCCTTCATTAAATTGAAATAGCCATGTTTCTAGTAGAAACCTCAAATGCATCACATAAATTGGGAAGAGTCTCATTCCAAGAGCATGCTCAACTATGCTGTTTATATGCTCGTAGCATTCGTTTTCATCGGCCCCTACCCTTTTCACATAAGAAAGAGAAGGGAAAATAACTTTTTCTCGTGTTAACCAGTATCTCAACGAGGCTACCTTGAACTGGCGTCTGATGAAGACGATAATGACGACGTGCCATGTTTACGACGAGGAGCAAAACTACGCTGCATTCGACGAACTTGCACCGGAGGATTCAGCCTCCATCACTTTGCTGAGAAGACTGATGCCCGATTGGGCTTGACCTTTTCAGTGCCTGCGCCCCATGGAATACAAGCTCGGTTCTCCTTCCGAGGAATACGAGCAGGCAGCGAAAAAGACTTCGAATTCCAGGTCTTCGCATCCTGAAAAAAAAGAAATGTTAAGTCTCTTCTTCTGTCTGTGTTTTCACTGATACTTGATGACAACAATATAATTATAGGTTGGAAAACGAACTGCCTGCTGTCTCTGTTACTGAATTCCCAACTTCGTTTCTAAGTTTCTTACCTTATATCCCAACTTTGTCTGTGTTTATTCTTTGATACTCATTTTCCTGTCATGGGGTTAATAGAGAACCAGGGACTGCTGTGTTTTGAAGTGACATGAATACACCAAGAACTTAAGATTTAATTTTAAAAAAAAAAAAAAACTTAAGATCTTTGCTGATTCTGGACTGGTTAATAAGAACTTAAGAAGTGAGACATGAATGATTGAAGGGGGGGAAGGAACTTGGCAAGAGCGGTCCTCATAATGAATAAATGACAAATTGCAAGAATACAAGAAAAGGATATTTAGACTAAGGGCACCTCAAAATTGAAGGACCCAGAGGTTCCTGATGAACAAAAACAAAGCAGAAAAGAAAATACAAGGTATATTCTGGTTCACCCCAGATTAAGCCTACGTTAAACAATGAAATTTAACTCTAATTGCAGTAGTCTCTTCAAGCTTCGCCTCTCATTACAATGAGAAACTCTCATACATTATGTGTGTGTGTGTGTATATACACACACATACGAGAAGAAAAGGAGAAGCTATTTCTCTCTATCTCTATGTATATTTTCTATTTTTTGTTTTCAACTTCTGAAACTGCATTTTGGAGAAATAAATGTGCATGTGCACGGCTTGTGCTATGCAGCTAATGGTCACAATATCGAATTAGCTAGATTATTCCATGATGGTTTAATCCCCATTTCTCCCTATACTTCACTGACACTCACTATCGGCTCTACTAAGATGTATCCCTTTATAATTAAAAAGTTGAAAATTTTGCAATAAATGTTTCTTGTTTGATTACATTCGTTATACGGTTGACTCGTCCTGCGTTGCAAGTTTATCTTGTGATTTTTTTATTTTGTGTTTGATGGCCTCTTCCAGCCAGATCGGAGCTCATCTTTGCTTATACATTTTTCAAACAGACCCATACTCTAGTTTTCTAATAAGAGGGGGACATGCCCATAAAACAGTCACGTACGTACGCAAACTAAAGATAGGTTGTCTCAAGAATCAAGTCCTTGGGAGGGTATTGACTCAAAATTTTGGGAAGCTTAGGAAATAACGTGGTTTGAATTGACTAATAAGGGTCACCTAGAATAACAAGGCCATGAAATTATAAATTTGAACAATCTTAGCCATTTATTTTTTACATATCTGATTTTTTCCTCTATCTTCTTCATAATAAATGATCAGGATTATCTAAAATTTCATAAATTCATGACTCCACAAATTCAAAGGACCCATATCCCAAATAGAGTGGCTGCTTCAACAGTCCTTTTTTATTAAGATTTTTCCTTAAATGATAAGTCAAAACCTTTTCTTTAAATAAATGATGAATTTGTTCACTTTATATGAATTATAAAAATAAAAAAAAACGATTTTCCTTTTCCCTTCATTAATCGTCATGATGGAGACCACATGGCTTTGAATTTGTACAAGTGATTTAGAAGGGAGTTAAATCCTTACATTCAAATTCCCTTTATATAAAAATCTATCCATTTGCCTTCAATCCTCTTAATCCAATAATCGATGAGCATAATTGATGTCATCGTTCCAAACATTTCATCCGATCTATGGCAAATCCACGTGACCCTCACATTCTAAGTTTTGATTTAGGAAGGATTAATCACTTGACCTCTAAATTAGCAGCACCCATATAAAAATTTAGGAAGGATTAATCACACGACCTCTAGATTAGCAACACCCATATAAAGTGAAGATTTTTATTTTTTATTTTTAATTATAAAGGTGGCTAATAACTTGAGAAAGGAAAATGAATAATTGCTTTATAATGAGGGTAAGAAAAATAAGAAAATAAAAAATTATTATAGTCAATTATTTTCCTCCCCAAGGGACAAGATACAAGGAGGATTTTCTGATTTTCTTTTGTTTTATTTATTTTTATTTCGGTTGTATATGGATCTTGTGAAATGTCAACAAACATACAATTTAAAATTAGTGTAAAGGAAAAGAAAAATAATTGAAATACCTACTTCTTATTTTATTTTTTTATCAGTAACAAAGAATGTATTAATAACAAAAAGAATTACAAACAAAGACAGCTTGGAATACAACCCCTAAAACGAAAATGTAATAGATCTTTTAGGGTGGGACAAGTCATATGTCTACATAGAAGCTCTGCGTATGTAGCCTATATTTTTTTATTATTGATTGATTTTTCTTCTTAAATAATATAAAAATTAATAAAAATTATTGATTCTTGCTCTTGTTTTCTACCCCATATCCACAATATGGTTCAGGAAAAGATCAACTGGACCTAACAAAAAGAAAAAGATCAACACAGCCACTAAAATTCAGGAAAGATCAAAGAAAGGCCCACTGAAATTTTCTCTCCAACTAGAAGGAAAATAATTTCCCTTTCCTCCTGGGAATTAAATGTCCACTGATGGGCTCTCTGTAAATGGGCCATGTTTTGATTTTTGGGCCCATCCATAAAGGAAATAGTATAACCAAACCAAGAGAGAGATTGAAAAAATATTGTAGTACTCATGAGCTCAATCGAAACAGAAATCTGACAGTGGCGATCATCTCGGAGAGGGTTAGGGTTTCGGGACTTCTCATGACAGCAAAGGCTCAGCACGCCCTAGGGTTTGGTCATGGAATCGATGGCATTCGCGTGTTTCGCTTGTTCGTTTGCGATCTAGCATTTTTGTTGTGTTCAGATCATGATGATCCAAAAGGTAACTCTGCACGATGTTGTGAAAGTTGGGGTGATTATTGTTATGATCCGTAGTGAAACTTGGGATTTATATAGCGAGCTAAGTTTGTTTATTTGAAATGCCTGTGTGCTTTGCTGAGTAATGTATCTACTCTGAACTTTCTTGGTAAATATAGTGAATAACTCTACTGGGAATCAAAGGGGGTATTCAGAGCTGTTTTAAGTAAAACTAGTATAATGCACTTGCACACATATAGTGAATCAGTCATTATTCACACGTACAGATGCATCATCAACACTTACAGGGCCCAGATGAGATGACATAAACAGATTCTGGCTGTTGGATTAGAAGTATTAGAAGTTCTACTTATGCATGTTAATTTTTAGCTTGATACCATCAAACAATAAAAAATTTTAACTGTTATGGTTGACCTTTTCTTTTTTTTTTTGACCTATGCTTTGTCTGTTTTGATGGAGCCTCATCCATAATTGGACGAGGCTCTAAATTTTAGCAGCTAGTGAAACCTCTAATCTAACAGCCAGAATCTGTTTATGTAGATAATATGGATTCTCTCTCTATATATGTTTATGTAATCATAGAATTTAGTAGCTAGAATGGAAGTGATCAAACAAGATTAGAAGTTACAAGAATCTATGCAGTGACAATTGTTTCGTTGGAATCAATACCGGCTGTGGCTTCTTCGAATGGAGATTTATCATAGCAAAGGCGTGTTTACAGTTCTTTAAAGGCAGCTTACTATGAATGTATATATTGATGAATAGGCATATACAATTTAAAATGGGAGAGCAGCCCTCAGAGCGGAGTCAAATTTCAACTTCCCAAACAAAGCTTCAAAATTGTGCTAGCAGTGACAGTTTCATGTGTACCAGCTTCGCTGGACAATGAAGAGTGCGGAAGACAGTTTGCTGAGAGCATTGGTTATACACAGATAGGAGAACCACTTCTGGACCACATTACCTTGAAGGACATAGTTGAAACCATTCCAAAGAAGGTTTTTTTACTTTTTACTTCTTAAAGGCTGTTGTTCCTTTAATTAGTAGAAGCTAATATACTAACTAATTGTGCTATGCGCAATTTTCTGTCGTAAGTTGTATGAGGTTGATGATGAGAAAGCATGGCTAGCACTTCTTTTACGTGGGTTCCTATGTGTTGGGCGTCTACTTGATTTCACCATCCCCCCGCGGTACCTTCTTCCTCTGGCTTGGGCATTCACGGGGACTGCAGCCTCAGGAGTTGCTGTTGTATCAATTCTTATCTTCTGCCGCTTCCTAATTGCCTATGACCTTATGTCCTTCTAACTAATGATTTCTTCCTCTTTGCTTGGCCATTTTGAAGTTATTCTGTATAGGACATGACTGGCAGCAAGTCGTTTTCGAGGAGCAAGTTGGTGGAAGACATTGTTGGAACTGTGACCCTTTTGCTACTTATCCATCCGTATGAGAGATGGCATTTTGAGCATGATGGGCATCATTTAAATACAAATATGTCTATATGATCTTCCTTGTCTATCTATTTTTATGTGGATGCTGAAATACACTCTTAGCGATTTTAATAAATCCTTTATTCTGCATCATTTCAGTCTTCTTATAAGGGTGTGTGCTTTGAGGATTTCATCTTATTTAACCTTCATTTTTTTTGTTTTATATTGTAGGACCCACCACATAATAGTCAAGGCATCGCGTAAGTGCCTAGGCACGCCTTGGGGGGGCCATGACATTTAGGGTTGCATAGGCGACTGTAAGCGAAGGGCATCCAAGCGTCCTAGGAAAAATTACGTGCCTTCGACGAGCTCACCAGCAAAGAAGCGGTTCTGTCTCTTTTCTGGAAAAACTGATGCTACCATGCTAGTACAGCTTCCTTTGTGTGTTCACATGCATACATATATTCTATCGTAAGCCCATGCTTGACCCAGTCACACATATGCGTTCGGTAATTACCACTGGTCAACATGTCGTTGCTGATTTGAATGTTGCATATTTTAACCCTTGTGATAAACGCCTCAAAATTGACCCTCAACTTACGTGAGGGGAAGGTGACCTACCTCCTCAAGCACCTCAACTCTGTTTGCTTTATTGTGGGTCGGTGGGGGAGTTATTGGGCCACCCTTTATCGTTTTGGGTTGTACCGAAGCTTCCTCTTGCATCCTATTGGTTCATTCCTACCATGCTTTATCTCGTTCTTATGTGTTTCACATGCGTACACGCGCACCCTTACACATGTGTACACAGAGCCATCACTTTTTATTTGACTTAATTTTTGGTTCCCATTCCCCCAACTTTCCTCGTCATTTATTATGTGTTTCACATGCATGCTGTTTATGTATTTAACGCTAGATTTTTAGAAAAAAGATAGTTTCATAATTAGTAGGAAAAGGATAGAATTTAGTGAAGTAGCGAATCAGAAGAAAGCACAATATACCCAAAAACCTTAATTTTAAATATGAAACCCCCCCCTTTTTTTTACATAAATTTTACATGATCCAAACTAGCAAATATTACATGGCTGTCCCTGTTGTCTGTACAGGAGGAAAAGGACTGCATGGACGGGGAGAGGGATGAATTTGTAAAATCACGATGAAATCTGTGTTTTTCCCATTTTTTCACCGTATTACTTCTTTTTTTTTTCTTTTTTTTTTTTTGCATCTTTTAAATCTAAAGGCTATGTATAAAATGGTACCAATAGGGGTTAAAGAAAACAATAAACCAAAGGTCCAGTCAGGCAGCTGGCACCCCCTTGACCCCACTTTTCTCAATTTTCACTCTTTTGAAAGTAATCAAAGTACATTTTCAACCCTTTCACATTCCAATTGTGCTTCTCATTTTCAATAATTTAATTATAAGTAATCCTAATATAAGGGTAATGATGAAGAGCATTGAGGAGAACATCCAAAAATTGTGCCTTAATGGTACTGAAGTAACATATTATCTCCTGAATGAATGTTGAGAGATCAAGGTCCGTACAAAAGAACAAGTAAGCATGAATAATTTTGTGACGTTTGGTATAATTAACATATGATATGAAAATTTCTTGTTCTACGATGATGTTGATAGCTAATTTCCTATGAAATTTACTAATCCCTGAAATCACTCAGAGTCAACAAAAATCATAACCCTAGATTTGTGATTACCTTTAGGTTGAAACTTCTGCCATGCTATATTCCACACCTTTTACCCTTTGATCTGAGATTATAATCTCGTCAATTCCAGGATTTTTAAGGAATTTCAGAACAGCCAAATCCCTCAAAGTCTTCCCCTTTTTTTATTTTTTATTTTTTTTTATTTGATGGTGTGGAAGCTTTTTGTGATCTCAGAATCACGTACGGACTGCTGCTGTGATTCGTGAAAGAAAGTCCTCACGCAATTCTGACCTTTCATGTACGCCCGCACGGGATTGGATTTCTTTTATTTAAAAAAAAAATACTTTGTCAGAAATAAATAATTCTTGTTTAAGAGGTCTAATAAAAAATCCAAGTCTTGTTGGACTTTTCGGGGGGAATACAGTACAAAACATGCTTTTAAAATGTTTAAAATGTAAAAGGATTTAAATAATAAAAAAAACGTACAATTCGATAAAATAAGTTATGCTCGCGTTTATACGTTGGAACAAGTCCATGCATATAACTTTACCACTATTATAAGTAAAATATTAAATTTACCTAATAGATCTTGAATATCTTTGAGGGGCTCCTTTTATATGTGTATATATATATATAGCATCATATACAAATATCTTTATTAAGGCTAAGTTTTTCTTCATGACAATCTCACGGCCTGCATCGTCATTCTCACAACAAATTAAGGATCAACTTTTGAATGGCTTCCATCCCCATCTACCATGATTCAATTTTTTTTGAGCATCCTATTTTTAATTTACTTGATTTAAATGGCCGATGAAGATTACTTGACCTAAAAGGAAGTTACTCGATTTACAAGCATGCTCGTCAATTATCACAAGAAAAGTTCGACCATATAATAGTGCTTTAGCAGTTTGATTGAATGGAGAGATTTAGAAAGTAGGTTGAGGATTTGGAAGGACAGTGACAAAATCTATCGATTGTGAGTTTTTATGAAGGAGGGGTTTATGGAGAGATTTGGAAAGTAGGTTGGGGATTTGGAAGGAAAGGGACGAAATCTATCGATTGCGAGTTTCATGAAGGAGGGGTTTAAAAAAATAAAAATGGAAGAATGAAACCCCTAACTTTTCTTTCAATTTCAACTGTCCAAAAGTGAAATGAATTGGAAGGGAACGAAAATGACTTTGATGACATTTTTATCATACTCGGTTTGTCTCATAAATAATGAATCAAAATTAAACTATATGTTCGTCTTAAGACTTTTACAACTAAGTTTCTCTCCCTCCCTTTTCTTTCCAATTCGCAATCAAAGAGGAAGGATCTCATTTAATTTTTCCTCATAAACTCTCAATTAATTAAAATATAATCATTTATTCTCTTTCTCCCCGAGACTCTCGATCACGGCGGTGTATAAGTTAAAGATTATCACTATGGGTAATATTTATTTTTTTAAAGGTGCAATGAACGGATAATGCATGACGCAAGCCTCCTTTAATGCTGCAAAGCTCCGAGTATTAAGGTTCTTTATTAGCACTAACTGAGGAGAAAATCACCTCAGTAGAATCAATGACAACATTCATTGCTTTAATTGCCAAACCTAATTCATGGATTGATACACGTAACAGACTCCTTTACTTACTCAAATGGTACTTGTTCTTTATTTATCGAACAAATAACTAATAATTCATAATTTTCAAGACCACAAAATGAAAATGCCCTCTATAATCTATGTAGATACCGATTTTCATACAATTTCAAGATATTTAAGGGATTCATCTCAACAATAAAAATCACAAAAATTCTTAATCATTATAATATTGCATTTTCTTCACTAATAAGATGAGAGCCCTAAATATCTTAAAATTAAATAAAAATTAATAGGTCAATAGATTGTCTTATTGTTTAAATTTATACCGCTAAAATCTACAAATCGTTAATATGCAACAAGCTATTTATTACACAATCAAAGAACAAGTACCATCAAACAAGTTCTTCCCATACATGCACCTGATTTTTTATGCCAAAAAGAGTGCGTGTATGTACATGGAAGATAATAGCCACGTGCTATGATAGTTGCCACGTGTTATTTAACACATTTATCTAAGGAACGTTTCCATTACTTCAAGTAATTAACTAAAGCCAAAAACATAAATTGATATTGGTTTGACGTTAATTTGAGTGTCTTAACACGCAACTATGTGGGAGTAAACGGGTGGATATTATTTAATTCTATCTGATTTTTTTTCCCGATTTTTCATAATTTGGATTTTTTACCTTTTAAAAGTTTCAAATATTATAAATCGATAAAATATACAGATGTATCGGTAGCTCCCTATTGCAAATTTTTTGTACTGTAATACTTTATATGAGATTCCTTAGAAATCTTCGATAAGTAGATGATATTGGGAAACAGAATCATTTTAGCTTTCATACCGATTGAATCATTTATTGTGACAAAATAGGATGTGTCTAAAGAAAATATTTCATGAAAATAGGGTTCGATCAATTATATTCATTGACTGGCATGCGATCAAACATATAGAAGATTGATTATAATCGAACGACAACATAACTACAAGTACGGTCACTAAATACTATTATTACGTCAACTAAGTTACAACTTACTGCGTTTAGAGGAATCAATCATACGTGTACAAAACCAAAATAATTTGTGTTCCTTAAAACCACCATAACTTTAAAAAGTTCATACTTCTTAAAATCGTCGAAGCCCCAACAAATTTATATTTATTAGAATCGTCAAACGAATGCGCTCACACTCGGGTTTTTACCCTCTCAAGATCTCTCTTTTTCTTTTTCTTTTTTTTCATGGCTTTTTTTATTAGGATCCCTTTTCTTTTCTTTTTCTTTTTTTGTGTCAACTTCATTTGGCCCTTTAACACACGAAGGATGTTCACTTCCTTTTTAATGTGTAAATTACCCATCTAAGCTTTATAAAATGTGCAAATTAAGGACAAACACTGATTCCCTCACTAAAGTGCAGCTTTGAACTGTAATTTGAAAATCTGGTATGCAATCTTTCTTGGCAGGCCTTTTTTTATTTTATTTTTTATAAATAACTAAACCTGAAACTCTGATACACGAATTTTTTAATTATTAATAAATTCTACATATATAATTGCAATGATAAAATTTTATGTATATAATTTAAGAGAAGATATGATCGACGGATAAGTGTTATAAGAATATAAGCATATGATAGGAGAGAAAGAGTTTAAATATAAGTATATACATATATATATATATATATATATATATATATATATATATATATATATAATCTACTTTTTTTAAAATCAAAATAATCTAACAATATCGTGTACCGGTATGTAACTTGAAAAGTAGTAGAAAATAAAATAATTTTACTGAACCTAACGTACACAGGAGAATGAGCCAATGAGATCCACTTTATGTGAGTATTTAATAATTCACTCTGTTAAGTCTTTCAATTTTCTATGTCGGTTGATGAGCAATTGGTTTAGAGTGTCACATCACACCCGGTATTGAGACCCCCCTCCCTCCCAAAAAAAAAAAAATAATAATAATAATAATAAAAATATAGGAGGATTAAAAGAAAAAAGAAAATTAACGGTAAGGGGAGATGGTGGCGGGGTTTAATTGGCGGTGGTGCCAAAATTCTATCAACAACTAAAACTGGTTGTGGACCAAACAGTCAGGGGTTTGTGGGGTTCGACTCGGTCCAGAGCTCTCCAGGGTTTCTTCACCTATAAAACCCCAAACTCCCCTCGTCACCTTCCGTGCTTTCTTCAACCTCTATATCCCTTCCTCTGTCTGTCCATACACATTCTTATCCTTTCACAATCATCTTCTCTCTACCAAAAGTCGGAGAAAGCCTCTAAGTTGAATTTCCTCTCCCTCTTGTTCGTGCTTCTCCATGGCTTGCAGGGTTCCAGATTCCACCTTCCTCTCCACGGTACCTTCAACTTCTCCTCTGCGCCTGTTTCTCGGACCTTCTGTTATTGTGTCCGCATTCTCGAGTTCTGCCATACTTGGGTTTTGCATTCAAAGCCAATGCGATCTCGTTTCTGGGTGGATTTCTATGTGTTTCATTGATATGCGTTGCGCTGTGTGGTTTCTTTGCAGGGCACCCAACGAAGGCCTGTTCGAAGTAGGGGCCAGAATTCTATGAGTATGTTTTACTTTCTTTTTTTTTTTTTTTTTTTTACATCCTTGTCCTGAAAAGTTTTTCCTTTTTTTTTTTTTTTTGGGTCTCAATATAAAATTCAGATTTTCTTCCGTTAGTGAATTTCTTTATCTATATCTTGGAGCTCTTCACGTTTTCAGTTCAGAATTGTGGCTTGTGAACATTTCTTCTGCGTTTTCTGATTGCGAGTTCCCTTCCTCTTTCATTGTTTGGAATGGTGTAATTTAATCATGCACACTGTTCTACAGAGAAACAGAGCACAGCTGATATGAGAATTTTTGCATTCCCTAAATTTCTCGAGGTTTTGCATTGGTTTAGAAGACCTAGGTTTCTTTTCGCTAGCTTGGTGGGTTTATTAAATTTGTGATTTCATGGTCTGTTTCATAGATCATAGGGGGAAGCTTCTCGACTGAACCGAGGCTCACGCTCTTCCATACCCATTTACAGCATTTCTTTCTGAGCTCTACCCATTTACAATATTTAAAATAAGCTGTAGGATGAAGATGCTTTTATGTGTTGAGTCGTATGCTTTCTTAGAGTATTCTTCTGTCTACCATTCTAAGTGTGCGAGATTCTATGAGCTATGGCTGTTCTGGGTGCTGCTTAAATTATCGTATCACTTATCTGTGCGCATCTTGTAATGTCTGCGGTGGAAAACAGGCTTATGCCATCTGAAGTGGGAAAGACTCGAAAAAGGAATTAAACATAAACCATTTTTAATTCCCACTAGAAGGGCTGGAATTGTGCAAGCTGTGGCTATACCACTTGCGCCGTCTCCAGAAGGGCCATCTCCTACAAAGCATTCTCAAATGGAGAGTTCCGATTACAGAAAGCAATTAGCCGAAAGCTATGGTTTTACACAAATAGGAGAGCCACTTCCAGAGAACATTACGCTGAAGGATATTGCTAACACTCTTCCAAAGAAGGTAATTTCTTTATATGTGCTTCAATGCATCTACTTTTTATGGCGTTTCTGCGCGCGTGAATAATACCATATAGAATAGGCTAGGGGGCTACAACTAATATCCGTTGTTGAATTTACAATCTCAATAAATCTCAGTTTCTTCTGATAATCCTTAATGATGCAAGAATTTGGACTTCCCTCTTGCTGTTCTTTATTATGAAATTGCCTGTTTTACCTTTTCAATATATAAATTTTATAGTCTAATGGCTTAAGATAGCAGAATGGTTACATTTTTGGCACTTTCTTTGGAATTCTATTTTTGAAATTAATTAGAAAATATTTAACAAAATTTTGGATGATTCTTTTTTTTTTTTTTCAAAATTATGTTGTAAGGTGTTCGAGATTGATGATGTGAAATCATGGAAGACGGTGTTAATATCGGTCACTTCCTATGTCATGGGCCTCTTCATGATCTCAAAAGCCCCGTGGTATCTACTTCCTCTGGCTTGGGCATGGACAGGGACTGCAGCCACAGGGGTTAGTGCTGTTTATCTCACCGTTAATATTGCTTATTTCTGCTTATTTAAGGCATCATTCAACCTTCTAATAAAATTTTATGTTCAAGATAAGGCTATCCCCTTTAATGCTGATTTCTGATTCTCTCATCTCTTTTGTTAAAGTTTTTTGTTATAGGTCATGATTGTGCTCACAAGGCATTTTCAAGGAATAAATTGGTGGAAGACATTGTTGGAACTCTGGTTTTCCTCCCATTGATATACCCATATGAGCCTTGGCGTTTCAAGCACGATCAGCATCATGCAAAATCAAACATGTATGTATGGCGCTCTAATTGTTTCAGGTTATCAACTGAATTTGGCCGCATTTTGTGCTTGATGGACTAGAAATGGGAAATGTCACGGTGAATATTGTGCAGATTTGTGCTTCCAATCTCTTTCTGACTTGCTGGGAGAATATTCTTTAAATTTTTTATTTTCAGTCAATCCTAGTCTGTTGCTGGGAGAATATTCTCCTGTGATAACTAGACTATATATGCATGAGGAAAAGCTGTAGAAAGAAAAGCTCAAAGCAAGAATAATTAGAGGCAAAGTGACTTGACTTCCATCCATCTTATGTCTAGGTTGTCTGAGGACACAGCTTGGCATCCTATCTGGAAAGACGAGTTCGAGACATCCCTATTATTGCGCAAGTTTATTGTATATGGATATGGTCCATTTCGGCCTTG
The DNA here is from genome assembly GCA_034195605.1 of Santalum album. Lineage (NCBI taxonomy): Eukaryota > Viridiplantae > Streptophyta > Magnoliopsida > Santalales > Santalaceae > Santalum > Santalum album. The sequence continues at coordinate 6,102,223 of CM067266.1, read as the reverse complement.
GATGTCTATAGCGCACTGGTATGGTACTGCGCTGCTAATAAGCAACACAATTTCTAAAATGTAGATTACTACATGTTTAGCATCTGGGCCATTCTCTTTTGCAGATTTGACCTATAATTAAGTCTTTTAAGTTTGAGCTATTAACATTCAATATATCTTAACTTTATGAAGCATTGTATCAGGGTCATGTGGCACTTCAATGTGAACAAGTTCAGACCAAATGAGGTTCGAAGGGTAATGATAAGCTTGGCGTCTGTTTTCGCATTTATGGCAATTGGATGGCCATTGATTGTCTATAAGACTGGCGTCATGGGATGGATCAAATTCTGGTTAATGCCATGGTTGGGATATCACTTTTGGGTAATGCTGCTCTCTGATTTCTTCTGATCATGCTGCATGGACTAAAATATGGTATTATATAGATGGTAGTATTAAGTGGTATCTGCGATGACTGTGAAAATGGGTCCAGCATCAGCTTTGAACTTGGTTCTGATCCTATTGAAATCCTCCACAATCTGAAAGCCTCCTAAGCTACACATCTTTGCTGTTTTATAGCTATTCACCAAGTTGACTATGACACGATTAAAACCATCATTCTATGTCATTCCGCCATACGAAGGAGTAACTTGAATTTTCACAAAACAATTTAGGCCGCTGTTGATTTTAATTTCATAGATCTCCCAAGAAATTGGTAGAAATGCCATTGTCAAGAGCGTCCCTTGCATGTTTAGAGCACATCAGCTTGGCGAACGCAACTAAAAAACCGACATTAAAAGTATTATTAATCAGTTGTTTTCCTTTAACTGTTGAACAACAAATTTATCTGCTTCTGCACCTGAGATTCTTGGTTTATCTTTGGGTATAGATGAGTACCTTTACGATGGTCCATCATACAGCACCTCACATACCCTTTAAACCTTCGGAGGAGTGGAATGCAGCCCAGGCGCAGCTTAATGGGACGGTTCACTGCAACTACCCTAGTTGGTAATTGATCCTTTCAGCATTAATTTCTCAGTTTTTATTTTATTTTATTTTATTTTTTCGTCCCGCCTCTTTAAATTGGCAAGCACTAACTATCATTTGAGATATCTTATTAGAATTACATGGCAATGTCAGTTGGCATGGTTGAATTTTTATGCAGATCTTATGTTGTTCTCAAAAATTTCCCTTTTACTTTTTATGAATGTTGGCATTATTGGAAAAAATATCACGTTGATTGTCATTCTGGGAGACGAAGTAGAGCCAGACTAAAAGGCCTCCTTCATTAGATAAAAGGAAATGCTGATTCTTTCTTTTGAAAAATTATTTCCTGCTTCTGAAAAATCATTTTCTGGCAGGGTTGAGGTACTCTGCCATGATATCAATGTGCACATCCCCCATCATATTTCTCCAAGGATACCTAGTTATAATTTGCGGGCAGCTCATCAGTCGCTTCAAACGAACTGGGGAAAGGTAAATTTTTCTTAGACATGCTTGTTCACTTGATGAATGTCTGTTTGAGCCCCTTGGATAGTTGTGAATAGAAATGAATTTAGGTTTTCTTCATCTTTCTTAGCACCAGAAGGATGTGTTTCAGAATTATACTAGAAAGAGATGCAATGGAGCCTCTATGTGAAGAAGATTCTAAAAACTAGTAAAATATATATATTTTTCCTTTTTGCAGTTCTTGAAATTCACTATATTAGCCAATACAACCTTGCATCTTCAAAATAAATGGGATTTTTCTAAAAACGCATAAATTAAGAAGAACCTTGTTTCACATGAGCCATAGAGTTCCTCTACCCATATACACTTAAGTGTTCAAAGTCATATTTTTCTTATCTATTTTAACAAAATCTGAAAAGCCACTTTGCTCTTTTATTTTGGAATGGACGGAGCATTAATGATTTAACTTCTTCGGATGGTAATTAAATAAAAGGGAATTTTCATTTTTATATGCATTGTGTCATTTCTCTTTGAGGATTCTGAAACGAGCTTACCCTTTTATCACTGGTTTTTGTTGCCCTCAACAGTATCTAAATGAGGCCACATGGAACTGGCGACTAATGAAGACGATAATGACAACGTGCCATGTTTACAGTAAGGAGGAAAACTATGTTGCATTTGACAAAATTGCCCCCGAAGAATCGGGTCCTATCACTTTCCTCAGAAAAGCCATGCCCAGTAAAGCTTAATATGTACTGGGTCTTGGTTCCTCTTCTATTATCCATTCATCCACTTAAATTTTGAGCCCAGCCGGTGATATGCATATTGTTGTATACATATATGTTGTAAGGAAGTACTTTATTAATGATTCCAATTGGGCAATGATAAATATAGAGGAAGCTTCTTGGAAAGTTTATAGCTTTGCCTTTGTTCATCAGATTTGCCGCTAGGGTCTGACTTTATCACAGCAGATTCTGATTTCCCCATGATAGTATTAAACTTGATGCGACGTTATTTTATACTAGAATGACAGTATGGGTCGGCATTGGGTTTCATAAACTATAATGCGCCATGCAAGGGAGGGAATGGTCTATCTGCTGGTTCTTGTTGGTTGACTTGACAATGATTTCTGTTTGCAGCGTCTTCCCGGAGTTTTAAATATCCATTTGCTTTAATCTCGAGTGCAAAAGCAACTAATCTGGCTAGATTATTATCTTAGACTTTGTAATTTATTGAATAAACTGGTCTGATTAGGATACATGATTATATAGGGGAGACACACAAAGCATTACTTCCATTTCTATATAGTGTGGGTCTAGTGGAGTTGCAGGTGTAATCTCATGGAGTCAGAGATATTTGATTATTATTATTGCAAGAGAAACATCTGTCAGATTAGTATTATATGATTAGAGGAAGTCAGAGGAGGTGGTGTTGGATTTGTTATTGGCAGAGTGAGGTTATGAAAGTGAGGAGCTGCAGGAAAGGCCTTACCTTGTGTTTAACTGTATGACCTAAATGCCTATTCTGAGGAATCAGTACTTGAAACAAAAGCTAAAGTAGCATAATAGCACATTGTACCGCACCCACATGTGGGGAGCATCTCTCTTTTTCTCTCTTATTCAAGCACAGCCATGGAGAAACTGGACAAACCACTTCAACTTCTGAGAACCATGAGCCATGAAAGATCACAGGGGAATCAACTTTGTGAAAGTTAGAAGAGTCAAAAAGAGGAAAAGAGGCAACCAAAATTTCAAATAGCCGGTAGACTTTGATAAAAACAATCACTTTCTAGGGGCAACCAAAATTTCAAATACTGGTAGTTTAGCACATATCACTGATGCATTTTCTTGGGGCAACCAAGATTTCAGATGCTGGTAGTCTAGTATATATCACTATTTCATTTCTTTGTAACAAATAGGGCATGCACTATACATCCTCACAAACTCTTTTAAGGCAAAAAACACACTAAAATTATATCCTAACAATAATCTCTACCCTAGAATTTCAACCTCTGTGTCTGTGACCTAAAAAGCAGATGAAAACTCATTCATGTCAAAATGAAAGAACCCAACTGCAGAAACAAAAACACACACGACACCTAAATCACTCACAGCAATGGCGGAGAGGGAGTCTCCCATATGTCGAACACGTTCTCCTCACTGTGGAGCGCGAAAAGCCTATCCCCACCGATTGAAAAATCGCAAATGGACCCTCCATAGCTCCTCCTCAGCCTCGATGTCAACACCCAATCCGGGCCACAAAACACTGAAACCACATCATTCATGGAGGAAAACAACTGCCCTTCGTGCAACGCCAGCTTCGGATAACACGGCTCCTCAGGCATTTTCCCTCCCTTCATCAACCGACTCCTCGAGCTCCACCGCACGCTCCCGGCGGGTCTCCTCAAATCCATAAACCCTAAATCCTCGTACTCGTTCACGACACACACAGAGCTGGTCTCTTCCATGGCTACCGCATCCCGAACCCGCTTCTCAACGATCATGGCCGGAGACCCCGTATCGGACCATGACCAAACCATGTTCTTCTCCCTAAAATCCAACAAGCTAATGTAACAGTTATCCTTCCTGGGAAAAAGGGTTGCAACCAATAAGCAATTGGAGTTATTCAGCCATTGGAGTTTGTCAGCATCCCCAAGGGACCATCCTAGGGGCTCATAGAAGAAATCCACCTGTTTCCCTGTGATTTGGTCCCAAACCCCAATTCCATACTCATTACTTCTCCCCCTACAGCTAGAAAAGATTTTGTAATCTGGACTGAAGCTCAAAGCCCCAGCTGTGTAACTCTTCGCCTGATTTTCATGGCTGACTTGAAATTTGTACCTAAGATCACCGGTTGATGAGCTGAACAGGCCCATCCCTCCCTCGCCTCGCCCCAATCGCTCGCAGGTGCTGATCACGATGCTCTGCGGATCGATCCAACCGGCGTCGTTGACTCTCTGGTAATCCAGATTGATCGGCGGGTGTTGTTCCATCATCCAGTCGTAGACATGGACCATGCTTCCATGGGCGACGCAGCAGCCGCCGTCGGGCCCGGCTCGGATGGCGGTGCCGTCGCCGGGGGCCCAGCCCGTCACGGGCCTGGAGGGCCGGAGGCGGTTGCCGTCGAAGGGCCCCCATTTCGCCGATCGGACGTGGTCGAGGAGGCCATAGAACAGCGCCTCCCTGTACAGGAGCTTTTCAGGGACGTTGGGGGGAATATGGAGCTCTCCTGTTCGGAGGAGATCGAGGAGGACGGCGAAGCATTTAGGGTTCCGGTCGATGAAGTGTTCATCGGAATTCGTCGAAAGGAGGTCCCAATTGTCGTCGAACATGGCTCCAAACATCGAATTCCGGCCGGCATTTGCTAGGGTCGTCGCGGTCGTTTCGAAGATCTTTCCGCCAACGTTGAATCGGACCCTATCTTTCTGGATTCCCATAGCTTGACTTCCCCCAAATTTGGGACACCCAGATAGGGTTCTGAAGGGAAATTGAATCCCAAATACAAAAAAAAAAAAAGACAAGAAAAGAAGGCCCTAGGTCAATGACAAGACTCAGATTTCTGAGTCTTTCCTGGAAATTGCGTGAAAAGAGAGAGAGATTGAGTGATAACCAGGATCAGATCCTTCAATCTGAAAAAGAAGAAACCTTGAGCACAGAAGAAGATGACCCAATAGAGATACTTAGAAAAGAAGAGTTTGTGAGAGGAGGACCAATGAGATTCTGAGTTTGAGGGACACCAAACACCATGAGAGAGCAGGAGAAATGGATCGGTTACAAGACAAATTCAACAAATCACGATGTGGGGATTGAAGAGAAAGAGAGAGGGCTTTCAAAACATGGGTTCCCTATAAAAAAAAAAGAAGAAGAAAGCTGGGGATTCGGTGAAATGGAATTGGAGAATTGGGTGCAGTGGGATTTCAAAATTTGACTCTTCCTCCCTCCCTCCCTCACTCCCCTCCCTGTCTTCGCCCTCCCCGCGTTTCATGCGTTTGTCCAAACAGGCCGGAGGAGGAGCCTTAAATAAAAAGGACAGTGTGTGGTAGGGTCCATGGTAACAGCAACTCCTCCATAGGTACCCACCGTTAATCGTGGGCTCCACCAATGAAATTGCTTTAAGAGTTTGAAAACTTGAAAGAGTCAAGGCGGCGGGTCTATATTATAATTGTCCGAGAAAGAAAGGATTGTTGTGTGCGCGCACTCTGTTTCTTTTTTTTTTTTTTTTCTTTTTTCTTTTTTTCCTAGTCCGACTGTGTGTTTGTGGTTAATGGCGTCAAGCAAGGAAAGCGTGTCTTGTGGGGTAGATTTCTCATGTTCCTCCCTCTCTCTCCCTTTTTTTTACAAGAATTTGAAAACGGGTTCTTATGAACTCTACATGAAGTATTTCTTTATGAAAAGAAAGAAAATGATAAATATCGGGTTTTATTACATCAAAAAAAATATTTTAATAAAGTGGTCTTGTGCTGAAACATGGCTCCCGTCTTTTTTTTTTTTCAACACGAGTCATTTTAGTAAACGTAAATGAGATAAATGATTTATCGATTTTGATATGGTGTTACATAGTATCAAATTTTATGCAACGCAGTAAGTCCATTCGGTTTTTTTGTTTTTCCGCGATTGGAATTTATAGAATTCATATTTTGCTATTACAAAAATCCTACCATTTTATAGTTATTGCCTTGATTTTAAAATTTTGTTTTTAGAAATTTGATCCATTTAATGTACTTAAAGTAGCAAAAGCCATTGATGAAGGCATTAAACTAGTGAAACTTTCCATAAGTAAATCCTTAATAAGGGCCCTAACCCATTAATATTTTTGGGGTGCGGTTGCCCATTATAAGTTATTAATAAATGGGGTTTTCTATTCAATAGCTCTCTCTTCCCTCAATAAATACTACTCTTACCATAAAAATCATTAGATTTTAACTTTTATTGATTTTATTTTTCTATACATTGTATCTCTAATATTCATTCTATGCTTTAGACTCAAAAATTTTCATGCATTGAGTGCTCCGTAATATCTATAGGATACAATTTTTTTTTTTTTAACGTTTTCAGACATTGAAGGAATTTCTACTCTTTTAAGTGTTATTATTACCTTGGGTACCCTTCACATTCAATTGAATTAGTTTCTCAATTATGGATAGATAATTTTATTTTATATCTGGATTAAGATTTAATTTCAACTAAGATATGGGACGATTTGATTCCATGGAATACAAAATATTTATTCATGTGATTTAGATAAATATATGAGCATGAAAAAAATGTAGTATTCTCTTTTGCTAAAATTCACATGAAATGTTACGTTGGAATTACACCTTTGTTTCTTTCTTACCTTACAATTTATTCTTCCTCTTATTTTGACAAAATCATGTTAAAACTATCGTATGAATCAGGAAGCTCATGGAATTATTATTATTATTTTTTGCGATAATAATTAGTTTTCACTAGTTATTCAAGCATCAGATTTTCAAATTCTCGCATGCCATATGCGATTTAGTTCAGCTTCTGCCTGTTATCCAGTTTAAAAGGATCTAAATGAACTTTTCAAATAAATCGAATCGTGGGTAATATTCGAACATGAATGTTTTGATTGAATATAAGGATTTGATCGAATTTAAAAATATTTTGTTCGATTGGTATAATAGGAAATAGGAGTTTTATCCAATCTATGTACATATGATGTGTGGGCAATTTCTTGTTTGTGCCTAAACATGTAATTTTATTTTTTCCTAATTTGCACCTCCAAAGGTTCAAAAAAAACAATGGAGAAATAAAGGCTCCTAGTAGGCCCCACGCGCATCCCATTTTCTATTAACTAGGACAAAAGCTCACCCGGAAGCTTTGATAAGGGCTCCCTTCAAATTTTGGGATCCAAATGAAACAAATTAGAGTCTGGGGAGATAAATAGGATAGTTTGCATAGTCTGAGGATATGGTGCAATTATCCATTAATAAAAGATATGTCCATGGACCTTATTTTTATTTATTTTGTTTTTCCTCTGAAAGTTTCACCGTGAGTCAATTTAGACTGCACAAAGTGCGCCATTGATGGGTCCGTGAAACATTAATGCTTACACATAGTCATCTGCATGAGAGAGGGCCGAGGTCCCCTTCTTTCTTGCTTCCCTACTTGTTCAACCTATGTCTCTTCATTCCTTATGCATCATAAAATAAGGATGGAGAAATTTTTTGAGAAAAATAAGAGGGACAAAAACTTAGGTTAGAATGGTAACTAGTGAGAAGATAAAGGGCATGGCCAATATTTTAGAAAAAATAAGGGGTGCTGTTGCCCCAGTTGGCGGGAATGTTTAAGGGATCTTTTGTAATATCCTAATCCCACAGTCAGAAAGTGCGAGAATTATGAATGTGATATTTAAGTTCAAACTTATGATTTAAAAAGTATATAATTTATTAGTCCTTTTTGGGTGAAGATTTACCCCAGTTCGAGGTATTATAGAATGGTATTAGAGCCTACAAGAGTTCATTATTATACCATTCCATGTATTTTTATTTGTTCATACCATAAGAAAAATGGAAGAAACTTTCATATTTAGTATTTATCTTCAAAGTAAATATTTTTACTCCGTAAACAATTTGCTATATTTTACGTTATGAATATAATTTTTTTTATGAAAGTATATTAATGTAAAATTTGTTATGATGACGTTATATCCCTAACATCTAACTGTTTGTAACGTGACAATATCATACTGCTCGAAATTAGACTAAATTTACCAAGTGTGAGGTTATTAGATTTCGTGAATCAAATGGGCCCTTAAATCTTTCCAGCTCCTAAGCCAACAATCAATTCGTATCGGATGTAATGACCCTTTGATTTTATTAATTAAATTGTGAGGCTTTAATTTCTTGATTGTGTGACAATATTTTCAACGGATTAAGTGTCCAAAATTGGCCTTAAAAATATGACACACAAACCATTAGGAGAAATACGTAGACCAATCAAGCATCGTTCCTGTTAAGTGAAGGCACACAATCCATTTTTTTTTACAAAAGGATATTATTTTATTGGGTACATATGTCTGATTAGAAATTGCTACATCGTAAAAAAGGTATCAAGGGAAAAAAATAAGAACAAAATCCAAGCGAGATCAAATATAGATCTAACTTTCAGTTCCCTCACTCATTCCCTTCAACTTTCAAGTTCGCTTTTTTTGATAAAGCGAGAATTTTATTCAGAACAGTCTAAAAACACATACAACAAGAAACTATGGGGCTAAATAATGATCCAACTGTAGCAGCTAACTTAGTGACATAAAATGCCAACATATTTCCAAAAAGCATTTTGATTTAAGTGGAAAGAAAGAGAAAAGTATTATTTTTTGGCAAAGATTGTACCCATTAGAATCGGCAAAATATCTCTCATTTTATTTAATAAAGACTGCTTACTTGCTAAGAAAAATATAATAATAATAATAATAAACCAAATCTGCTAAAGCTTCCTTATACACACATGTATGGGGGCATTCGGGATGAGCACAAAAATCTTGGGCCTCAATTCATCAACACTTTTTATTACTTCCAATATTTTAGTGTAGGCTTGTAGCTTATGCTTTATTTTTCATTCCCATCCTAAAATTTATCAAATGCAATTTTAAAAAATGAAGCAAGATATTTGTTCCGTACGGTGCCACCATACTCAACCGTATAAAATGTTGAGGGTATTTTATCATATAATATATATATATTCTAATATATGCTATATAGATTTGGACCGAGTTAAACGGGTCTTGCGAGTTAGAGCCCATTAACTTAAAAACTCTAGACATGTACTATATATACTAGCTGGAGACAATGATTTAGGTATTTTAAACTTGATATTACAGAATATAATACTTTAAGTAACTACTTAAACCCTAACATAAGATTACATCATAAAATAATATTTTTTAAAGTGTCAATCCAGTTTAATATCAAAACAATGATATGTTGGAGACAATTGTACCCAGTTAGGTACAATGGCATTCAACATGAGGTTTTCTTAATGGTGCAGGCATACACTCAAAGATCACTTTAGATTGGGGCAAAGTCTAAAAGCTGAGGACATGACAACACTTATATTAAAGAAGTGTATGCGTAAAGGATAATGATTCCCCAAGTGCTTCCATTAATGGGTTGTTGTTTTGGCATGATCATGACTTGGATGGATAAACCTACCTTCCATCCTCCAATCTAAATGATTCGCTTTTTCTTTCTTAAGCTTCGTAGAACTCATAATATGGTATATGTCATCATTCTCGCTTTGTCTTATTCTTTTAATGCTCGCTTCTTATAAGTTAATGTTTTTTTCCTCATTTTGTTGAAATTTTCTTAACGAAATTACGGTTTAAATCATATTAATGTACCTTCGAATTAATGAGACTAGCAGTATAATATTCATAGCCTCGTGTGAGCCAATATTCATGGCAAGTGACTGCCCTATTACAAAGTTTTATGTTACCCAACAATGAAATGGAAATCACAAAGATTTTCATTCTGCAACGTACTCTTCCCATATTTACGATGCACGCAACATGTTATGGATCTAATTTAAATATCAATGCAGTACGATGAGGCCCAAATCGGCTTATGAAATGAAATGGACCTGAATTTGTGGAGCCCATTTAGATAAAGTCCATCAGATATTCCTGCAAACAACAAGGCCCATCTCAGTGGTCCGTTAAAATTGGTCAAGTGGTTGGACTAGCGCTAGAAAATTGGGCTCCCCTCTAAATTACAAGGCCCATTTAGTGAAGGAAGGAACAAGCCCACGCGCCCCTTGTTCGCGTCTAACATCAAATTGCGTTCACATTTATTAAATTAATTAATAAAAATGACTTTGCACTTATATTTTTATTGCTATTTTCTTTTTATTTTTGTTGAAAGATTTATCTTTTACTTCTTCTTTAAACCCGATCTGTCAAATGCCAGGTTTATGTAGCTATGGAAGCACTTATATTTAATTACGTCAAATCAATACAATTTGAATTTTTTAATTAGTGCACCGTCATTTACGAATTATTCATTTTCTAAAAGTTTGCATCAATTATCCACCCAACCAAGTTATGTCAACTTCTTGACTATAAAATGTTTAAATATGCTAATTATAAAATTCAAAAGATTCCTAAACTTCAATATTGAATTTAATATTTTCAAAAAATAAAAAGAAAAGCATGTAGCTCTCTCACATGCATTTGTATCATTCGCATTTTAAAAGGTAATCTCAATTGTTCATGTTTTGATTCAAACTCAACTGAATGATCTATTAATTGCAAAATTAAGGAAACATATGAGATTGAAACTAGGCATTTTGATATATATATATATATATTATTTTATTATTTTATTTTTACAAAGTCATGTTGTTGTTGAGAGTAAAATACTTAGCCCACCGCACCGAAAGCCCGTACGACCCGACACAAACTTTAATCAACCCAACACGATCGAACAGCCCCACACCCATGGGCCTATATGGGCCTCCAATGTGGACCCTTGTGCACGTCGTTGGACCGAAATCAATTTGGTCAGGGTTTTGGCCCGAACCGAAGACCCAGCACGGACACAACCGGCCTCAAGGCTAAATAAAAGTTGAAAATTAAACTTAATAACTAAATTTAGTTATTAAAAAACCCACGTTTCTAGTTTTAAGGATAATAATAATTCATTTAAAACTTTTAAAGGACATATTAAAGAATGTTTGCTAAGTATGGAGGCTTTATCATTTTATAGAGGTGTGCGTGAAGAATTCTCTTTACCATCCGTTTAGCTTGTGGGATGAAATTTCATGAAATACGTATTTCATAAAAATATAACATGCGATAGGTAATATTTCTGTAAAGCATAAGTGAAATAATTTTTCTCATGGACTATGAAAAAGAATAACAAGGAAGCGTGCTCGTTATTATTTACCTATTTCATACATAAGTCTTGAAAAGAGATATTCTTAATTTACTCCTCTTTTTGTCTATACTATAACTCTATGAAATATACCAATTTCATTCAATTCTACGAATCAAATGAGCAGTTAGTTTTTTGTTATGAGATAATTGATTTACCTTTGTACTTGAGATAAGACAAAAGAACTCTTTTTTTTTTTTTTTGCTTATCTCATGCCAAAATATGCAAGTAAAAAAGAGCTCTTTCATACCTTATAATATAAGAGATCCTTAAATAATCCATAAATTTTTGTTGATCTGTATTAAAAATTTTACATTAATGAGTTCTTTTTGTGCAAATTTGTTTGTTTTTCTGTTTTTCCATTTCAATTTAGAAACAAGTGGGCCGAACCGAAACCTGGCCTAACCCGGCCCGTTTCAATCGGGCTACGAGTCTCGGGCCGTGTTAGGCTGAGAGGCCTAAAGTCTGGGCCCCTTGCCAGATTAGGCCAAGTGACCGGCCGGGGCCATTACCACCGCTACCGACTGTGTATAAATGTTGGCTAAACTACGCTTTTTGTTTTATTTTAGTTTTTGCTAGGCCGTGGGCTAATTTGCGCTTTTTATGTTTATTTTTCTTTTTTAGCTAGGCCCGGCTAAATTGCGCTACGTGTTGAGAGGGCGCAAGGACTATTATGGGGAGAAAGGGGCCCAAAAATGTTCTCTTCTCGCACGCGCATTGCCACGTGTCATATCCAGTCGGTCACCGGTCATCCATTCACACTGGCATTGCCGCGTCATCCCCAATCGGGGGTTCTCTCGTATATTTAGATCCGGCCCCACCGTTCGAGACGTGGCGTGGTGTCATTGGCACAGCCTGCAACGAAATCCTAGGAGATCCACCGTGGCGTGAAGTTCCGGTGCGGACGGATCCACCGTAATCCCGTGTTTACCAAAAACCACGATGAGCTTTACTAGGGTTTAACGCGCGCACACACTCTCTCTCTCTGCCTCTTTCTTTTTCTTTTTCTCTTTCTCTTTCTCTTTCATACTCTACTTTGCCGAAGCCGAAAGCCGCATACGCAGTGTGTGTGAGAGAGAGGGATATCTGTAAGCCAAAAGAAAGAGTAATCGGACATTTCTTTCTCTCCAATGGCGGATGGCTTGATTTGCAGTAGCAGATCCGAACAGAGCGAGAATGGTTTGTCCAACGGATCTCTAGTGCCGAGGAAGATCGAATTTCACCTCGCCAGAAACCCTTTTTTGGGTTTCGCCAAGGTCGGCGGCGATTTCCGGCTTGAGACCCTGAACCCTGGCTACGAGTCGGCGCGGACGGGTTGCGGCCTGGGGCATGTGGCTGGGAAGAAATCAGATGGGCCTGAGCATCCCGAGAATTGGTTGGATCCGGAGCTCACCTTCGGGATCACGGTCCGCAAAATTGTGAGTTTTTCAGCTTGTGTTTGAGCTGGATATTAGACCGAGGTTTATTAGGCCTCGCTGTTTAGATTTTTGATTCATTTGCAACTATTACTTCTGAACCTTTTATTAGCGTGCGCGTTATGTTGTTTAGTTCTCGTTGTTCATCTGTTTCTTGTTGTTTTTTTCTTTATTATGTTACGAAGTTTTCAACCGTGTTTGAATCTGGTTGCGGCTGTTCTTTAGACTTTCGATTAGCGTATGCTTTCTGTTGTTTAGTTGGGTTGTTCCATTGGAATTGGTAAGGATTATCTTTTTGGAGGCCTAACCAGGATTAGATATTTTGTTTCAGTTTGTTTTTCGTCCCCCCTTACCCTGATGATTGTCCTTGCGGGCTATTCAATTTGAGCATGTTTGGAATGTGGGTTTGAAGGGTTTTCTAAGTCAGGGCGTCTGTTTTTGTGCCTGGCTGTAGTTATTAATTCTTTTCAGTTGTGTTTCTGTTTGTTTGTTAATGCCTTTCAATTGATTTTTTTTTTTTTTAACATTTGGTTCTGACTGCATTAGTTGGCTTTCATCTTCCTAGTAAGAAACTAGCTCCATTTTTTTTTTTATTTTTTACATTTGGTTCTTACTTGTGAGGTTTTAGTTTGGATTTTTTTATTTGGATTTTTCTAAATCAACTTTTCATTTTCAGCAGGTGCTTTTAAAATGTGTACCTTTTGTTGCTTTACTTGTACTTTCAAATTGGCTGGGTTTCTTTTGATGCTTGCATGAGCTCTGGTATCTTGATAGTGTCTGCCTTTTTTGTTATTTACACTCTTATGTTCTGAGAGCCCCATATTTGCCTATTTACCAGTGTTGTGTTTGTTCCGAACTGCTCTACTTTTCTAGTTTGATTGATATTGATTCTTGGTATGCCTCTTTCTGCAAATGTGTTTCTTGTTGGCTCATGTGCTCTGCTGTTTGGTATGGATTCTTCAATTTGAGTTACTTTTCATTATTTTGCTATGATTTTAAATTTTTTGGCTATTTTCCTTGGTTTATGCTATACAGTTTCATTTTTTGGTTCCTTCAAGTATTCATTTTTTGTTCTTGCATTTTAACCAACTGGGTGTTACAGAGTTAACAAGATACATAGCTTCCCCTTTGTTGCACTACTTTTGATTTCTTCTTTTACTTATTTATTTCTTTATATAATTTTAATTACCCTTCTGTATTTAGTTATTATGGCATTTTTCCAAGTTACCACCCCCCCCCCCCCCCCAAAAAAAAAAAAAGGTTGGTATGGCAGTTTTTTCACAAGTTACAGCATGAAAATCTATGAACATAATTTTATTGTCTGGCACAATTTCACTTTATCTCTCCACCATCAAAAAGTTATAACTATCTTCTATAGATAAAAAAAAGAAAGAATAGAAGAAAGTAGAAAGTGGGCACTTACATGTTTAATGTTTCCTGTTAAAAGTCATCCGACATTGTTGATTTTTCTAGTTATAACGTTTTTCATCCATTTGTCATCTGAAGCAGAGCCCACACTGGCAGTTACTTTGGTTGTAATGGATATAACTGTAAAAGATTTTTCCTGGAATTAACTTTCTTGTCTTTTGATGTGTTATAACCCTTATTGCGGTTGAATAATTGACAGGGTGCTGGTTTGCAAAACCTTGGAAATACGTGTTTTCTCAATTCAGTATTGCAATGCCTAACATACACAGAGCCTCTTGCAGCATATCTGCAGAGTGGAAAGCATCAAGTGTCCTGTGAGTTCTAACTCTAATCTATACATATACAAAATGATGAAGTTAAGAAAGGTGTGGTTATATTATACAATTTTTCAATGGCAATTAAGAGCATATGCCTTTAACTTTCCATTTTGGGATATGATCTTCTTTCTTTTCCTTTTTTCTTCAAAGTTGTAAATACTTTATTTTGGAGTCTTTTCAAGTTTTAGCTCTCCTTTTGATCCACTTTCTCATGAAAAGGTAACGTGAAATCTGGACATCTAATATGTCACATAAATCTAATTAAGTAAGCCTTTCATCTTATTCTTGGGTTGCTGTAATGATTATGCTTTTATTGTTGGTTTAGGACTGTTAATGCGATTATTATTTACTTGTGGGAATGTTTCCAACAGAAAATATAAAAATTGAATGAGCAAAGGAGGGCTCGGAATTATTATATAAAAAAGTCGTGGCTCCTATTGTTGACAAATTGGGAAAGAATATGGGATTCATGTGCTATTTTCTGAAGCTTTTTTAGGTTTCATCTTTGTTAATATTTGTTTGCAAAGCATGGCATGCCATTTGTGAATGACCTAAATCCCACATGAACAATAGAAGTTGTGGTCTTTTAAATGAACATAAATGTCTAATATGATGCCCTTACAAAATTTTTCCGAAAATCAGCACATGGCACAAGCATCGATCGGCTTCTAATGTATCTATATCAGCACATTACATTTTGTTCCAAGAGTTACGTGTGTTTCATATTGTCCTGACTTTCTAAAATTGATACATATACACGCACATGTTGACATCGCGCTAAGTTGGTGCTATTAAAAAGGATATCAATGATCGGATTGACAATGGACTCGTGCATTGCACATGGACATTAAATGATGCATTGCTCATTACATGCTCGAGATCAGATTTACGGATGGATTACACGTAAGTATGGGACTTATATTGGAGAAGCATGGAACAAAGGATTTCTGTAGTTTGTGGATGTCATTTGATGCTATCAATTGCACCCACGAAATAAAAAAGGTTAATAATAGGGTCCCCTAGATTTAGCAAGCAGTCTGTGAAGGCCAATCAAAAAGTTCTACCCTCTGTTTAATTCAAATTGACACTATCTGACTCAAGTTGAGATGCGTTGATGTTTAACTTGTGGTAGGCATGCACTCATCCCCCACGGTAATGGTGCTCCAGAAGCCTTTATCCACCAGTGCTCTGTTTTAAAAGTGCCGTGCAGTAACTGTCCTAAGGAAACAGTGTAAATGTTACAGGAGATATTTTGTGCTTTTTCAAGTTGTTAAAAGGGATAAATTTTTGTGTCATTGAGATTTTATTGATGTTTTTTCAACCATGTCTCTGAATATATAGTCACTTCTCTCTTGAATCTCTTCATTTCTAATTTAATTTTCATGATTAATGAATTCATTTGTAATTCTATTCTTCATTTATTCATGGAGGTCGTATTGCTGGATTCTGTGCCCTCTGCGCCATTCAGAAACATGTCAGTCGTGCTCTGCAATCATCAGGGAGAATCTTAGCACCAAAGGATCTCGTCTCAAATTTACGGTGTATCCTTTTTACTTGTGATTCATTGTTTAGATTTTTTACTTGATACTTATCTACTGGTTCAAGAGTTGTTTGTTGTGATGTCTATTTTTTGGGCATTCTGATACAGTGGTTCTCTATAGTCCTTCTTCCTCAGTTTTTTTCACTTGTTTTGAAACGCCAATACAAATCTAGATACAATTGAGCTTTGGTGATGTAATGTTGTCTCAGATTGTGGTGCACCGGTGGGAGGAGATCCTTTCTTCCCCACCTGATATTGAAAGACTCAAATCTCACCATCCTCTATGCCTTTTCTATTAGTTTAGTCATTAATGAACCCTATTTTTTGGGATAGATGGGGGAGTGCACTCAAGCATGTCAATAAAGGCATCTCTTTTGCAGTTCAGGTATATAAAAGTTTGTAATTCTTGACCACAAATTCAGGCATTTCTCGAAGCTTTCGAAATGCTAGACAGGAGGATGCGCACGAGTACATGGTAAATTTGCTGGAATCTATGCATAAATGCTGCTTGCCTTCAGGAGTGTCCAGTGAATCACCCAGCGCTTACGAGAAGAGTTTGGTGCATAAAATCTTTGGTGGCTCTCTCCGGAGTCAGGTATACATTAATCCCTTGCAGGGGCAATGCATTGAACATTGAAATGGGAATTTCTTGTTTAACTATCAATTTTATAGGATTTATATAGATCCTGTTTTGCATGACCAAGGGAAGGGAAGTTCTAGAAGCACCATATCTTTTAGCAGAAGATTCCTTTACATTCTTTGATTTCTTTGTTTCATTGCAGGTTAAATGTATGCATTGTTCTTACTGTTCCAACAAGTTTGATCCGTTTTTAGATTTGAGCCTTGAAATTATAAAGGCAGAGTCCTTGCATAAGGCACTTTTGCACTTTACTGCCAAGGAGCAGTTAGATGGAGGGGAAAGACACTACCAGTGTCAACGATGCAGACAAAAAGTAAGGGCACTGAAACAGCTCACAGTCTACAAAGCACCTTATGTGCTCACTATCCATCTAAAGCGGTTTGCTTCTCATGATCCTGGTCAAAAGATTGATAAGAAAGTTCACTTTGGTCCCACATTGGATCTGAAGGCTTTTGTCAGTGGTTCCAATGTGAGTAGGCTCTTCTTTTGCTGGTTAACAAACCCATCAAATTTCAGAAAACGTTAACTTCCTGTCTACTATCTTGAAAATTTCTTTTGATTTGGACATACTTGTGATGAATGTTACGCTATATGGAAATGTGTTCTTATTAAAGATATTGTATCCCATACTAAAAAGATTATGACCCAAGAAAGTTCATGTGGAATGTTGTGTTAAGCATGTTCTGTTAGTAGATTCTCAGGATATAAGAAAGCTATCTGGAAATATATTTTTTTGTAGTTTGTTGTTGAGCTGGACTTTTTTCTTTCTCCTGTTCCCTGTATGTGCTACTGTCCTATTTTAAGTACTTATTTCTTTCTTCCTCCTATCTTTATCAGTAAATTGGAAAATGATGGGGTCTCATGTGGCAAATTACAACAGATGCTTTGCCCAAAAAGCCTCTATGGGTTCATTTGAAATTACTGGTTCTTTCTCTGATGCAACTGTGTTAACAACAAAGTCTACTAGGCTCTCTTGTACTTTCTTGTCCTCTTCATTCAATCGTCAAAATAAATTATCTGGAGATAGCTTCATTACATGATGATGAAAATTTGAGAGACTAGCTAGTGACACAATTTTGACGATGAAATGCTAAAAGGAAGGTGATGGGAATTCTAGACTTTTTCATAGTGGCCTGAGGCAGACAAAGAAAATGCTTGATTTACAGAGCTTGAAAGGGGACAGATTTGGAGGAACAAGATTGGCATCGTGGATGTATTAGTATTTTTTGAAAGCTATTTTTGAAGGAGTTTCATAGGCCAATAAGCAAGGGGTTGGGTTTGTGTATAACAGCTTTGGATATGATGGTTTAGAGAAATGTTTCTGGGGTTTGATAGGAGTGCAATTTTTGAGATGGAAATGGATAGATCCCCCTGCCCTGATGGGTTTTCCGAAGCCTATTTTCAAATTTGTTCAGATACCATCAGAAAGCACAGTGTTTGAGTAATTTTTGGTATGGGATTGTTGGGAGACAGATGAGTGTCAACTTTATTGTCCTTATCCATAACAAAGATTAGTTACAATTTTTTATTTTATTTTTTTATATTAAGGAAAGAGTTGCACAACAGAAAGGACAAAAGATCCTCCAGAAGGAACAGACACATTAAACAAAGCATGAAGGAAAAAAAAAATTTTTGAAAGAGCTGCAAGCTTAAACAGCAATGGCTTTTCAGTCTCTAATCAAGAACCCCAGAAGAGTGAGCCGAAAACTTGCAGCGAAAACACAATTCGCCAAGATTCTGTTACTCTTGAAGGGAAGACTAGTTCATTCGGGTAAAAAAACTGCTTACCCATTAGCCCAGTCAGTTGTGTCCATAGGATTCTGGCTGCAGTGTTGTTTGATAGATTGGTGAGAGTGCTTATCTAAAGACATAACCTGCATGCAGTCATGAACTTATATAATGATAGCATTAGATATGGCCAGACCAGATCTAATGCCAAGAAATGGTTATGAACTGACAAGCTCAAAAATTAATATTGAGGACTTTCATGTGGGTGACTGCCTTTCACCATTCCTCTTATTTTGGTTATTGATGTCATGAGTCGGCGAATATGGATATGGAACAACTGTTTGGTTGGACGGCCTTAGAATGGTCTGAAGTTCGATCAAGGGTCTCGTGTTGATTGAAAAACCCAGAATAATTGGAATTGTGGTTAATGTCTTTCACAATAACTGGAATTGAGGTATATACAGCATATGTGGTGTTCTAGATGATCTGATGCTAATTACTGACTGATAAATTCAGAATTAACTAGTGTTCCAGTGCCAGTCTGATTGATAAATTCAGAATTTAAATTCTTTTTCCCCCGTGTGCTATGCTGTAATTTGTTTTGAAATCACCCATCAAGTTGCTGTATATCTGTCATTAAATGTTTCCTGACATTTTTAAAATGCTTGGCAGGAAGAAGAGCTAAAGTACACCCTTTATGGTGTTCTGGTTCATGCTGGTTGGAGCACCCGTTCTGGGCACTATTACTGTTATGTTCGAACATCAACTGGCATGTGGTACTCTCTCGATGACAACAGGGTAAAAAACTAAAAATAAATAAATAACTTCTTGTGTTCTTGTTATTCTGTGACCTAGTGGTTCGGAACACCACTTCCTGATGAATGCATTTTCCCCCCATAAATCCACATTACACAGCCACCACTCCTGTATTTCCATTCTGTTACTTTCAGAAAGTGATTGTGAGCTCCTTGTACTCGATGTCCCCCATATTGTGTAGGAGTACCTTCTTGTTTTGATCTGCATTATGCGTTACTGTGGTGTTTGACTGATCTTTTTTTTTTTTTTTTTGTGGGGTGCTAGCTTATTATTGATTTTGATTTACTTGATGAAAACAGGTCTTCCAAGTTAGTGAGAAGACTGTTTTAGAACAGAAGGCTTACATGCTATTTTATGTTCGTGATAGAAAAATTTCTTCAAAAAAACCCGTTGATGTTTGGAGAGAAAGCTTGGGATCAAATCTCGTGGAAAATAGGACTTGTTCCTCTTCCAAGCAAGCTATAAAAGAAACAGTTCTAAATGATTCTTCTGTGAAAAAGATTAATGGCATGGCTACTTCTGCTGCTGCGGTTAAAAGGGATGCAACAGATGTGAATTTATTAAATGAAACCACATTGAAGCAAGCAGCTGGTCAGAATATAAATGGCTTGGCCATTGCAGACTCCTTTGCTATAAAGAGAGAACCTGAAGTAGAGTTTCCATCAGTGGATCAACAGGAGACGGTATCAAAGCATGCATCTGTTCAGAAAATTAATGGCCTAGCAGTTGCAGACTCCTCTGCTGTAAAGAGGGAGGCTGCATCAGAAATATCATTGATGGATGAAAACAAGATGTTGAAGCAAGCATCTGTTCTGAAAGTTAATGGCCAAGCAACAGAAGACGCCTCTGCTTTAAAGACTAAACCTGTGTTAGAATCTTCATTGAAGGCACCAGTGTTGGGACCAGTGAAGGGGGTTGCTGATCCAGTACCCAATAATGGAGATCTCTTCAATGTTCCTGTTACTGTTGGCACCAAACTAATTGGTTGCAATGAGGAGAGAAATTCTTCAAAAAAACCGACTGGACTGTCCACTTGCAATGGCCAGCCTGAATCTGAGAAGGCCTTTCTGAAGGTAAGTCAACTTCTCATTGCCACGTGAGCTTAGTTCTCTCTTAACCAAGCGTATTTGCTGGGATCATATTTTGATTTATTCATTGTTTTTCAGGTTGAAGGCATTATAAAAGAGAGTGCTGCTATGGACTCAGCGAGTGAGAAGGCTAATGGAAGTGTTCCGGATTCAGTTATTCGTGGGTTAGTAAAATCGTCCAGTCCACTTATCAAGGTAATTGGATCGTTAGATGTTAAATGCCGTGGTCGCAAAATACGCAAAATATCTAACAAGAAGCTTCTGAAGTATGGAGTTGCAAGCATGCATCTGGGCTACAAGTTCCTTCTTGGTGCATCCTTGACCGTGCGTAAGAAGAAGCACAAAAGGAGCAAACAGCGCCCTCTGGGCGCTAAAGGTCTCTCTCAACAGAACTTTTCAGATGGAGATCGCGTCTCCACTGATCTGGGCCCATCCACTTCTGAAAAAACCAATAGGATTTCTGTGCCGTCAACACAGTCTCAAAGAAAAAGGCTTAAGTCAAGGGAAAAAAGAACAAATGGTATTGCTGGCAAGGATGATTTAAATGCATGTGCTGGTTTCCAAGCAGAACCTGTAGATGGAGAACTTAAAGAGAGAATTGGTCAGCTTAGTGCCACACTTAATAGCAATAATAACCAACTACAAAAAAGTGCATACTCAAATGTGGCCTCAAACCAGCGGGTTATTGGTGAGCCAGAAAGTTTGGATGGCGGAAGGACCTCAGTGCAGAATGGTATGATGAGCACACTAACAAGAGGTCTAGAAGACTCAATTGGTGAGTATTTAGAACACTTACCCATCATTTTTCTGGCTTTTTATTGCTGCTTTTATCCCAGCATGCTTATTGCTAACCACTCTTCTAATTCGATATTGTGATATTCTTGTCTTTTGAGCAACTAACAATTTTACTGATCGCGCTTCTTCAACGGGGTGTCCTGTAGTCACACTGGGAAGATTCTAGATGTGTTCTGTTTGATCAGAAATGATTGTGGGACTGAATTCCCTGATCCCATTTCCTTGTTTTGATTCTTTATAGCTAACCTTGAATCAGATTATGGCTTAGCTTGTTATGAATGACATGCTTGATATTCAAAGATCTAAATAAAATCAATTAATTGGTGTATCTGGCTGATGTTAAAACACTTTTTCCTTCCTGTGGTGGTTAGGTCACTTATTTCTGCTGAAAAAAATTTCACCCCTTTATTGACCCCCTTGCTCTGGAAAATCTTTTCTCCCACGGTCTTAATGTTGCAGACTGCAGAGGTGAAGTTCCCTCTTTTTTTATTGGAAATACACTCAACCTAGCAAATACGGGACCCTTGACCCTGCCCAGCAACAATTATTGAACATACATGTTGAAAACCATCCTAGCAAAAAAAATAAAAATAAAAATAAAAATAAATAAAGGTGAATCTTACTGTACAGCTGTTCTGATGCACTCCTTTGATAATATAATCAGTTCCTCATACATATTTCGTGTATATGATATCAACTGTAATGGTTGACAACCATTAACACATCTTATGGATTAAAATTTCATATTTTAAAATACTGGAGCATCATTTGCTGATTGGGGAACTCCTTTTTTTATTGCCTGACCATGTTTGTTAGAAATGTAGTAGCATCTATGTAATAGTAATCTAATTAATGGTTGAGTTGGTCTAAACAGCAGCCATCATATTTTATTAATGGCAGTTGCACAGTGGGATGAGATAGAATTGCCGCCGCCGTCTCAGATGTTAGAATCAGCTCCTGCTGATGGTCCCGGCATTGGTTATGTTCTGGATGAATGGTGAGTTGAACTCGTGCCTAATTAATAATCTCTTTCAACAGCTATGCAGTTCATTTTAATTCTGATATAGAATGTGTTGTTCACTGCCAGTTTCCACCATATCTGGGTCCGCGCTGACCTGCTTGCCTTTTGAACCTGAAGTGTTTAAGCCTGAATCTTGATACATGATGAGAAGAGAAAACAATATGTTGAAGAAATAAGCTGTAAAAGCGAAATCAGTGTTTTTTTCCCTGCAGGGACAGATTAGAGATGTCAAATAGGTTGGTTTATGAGCTTCAACTCGCTCATAAGATAACCCCACCCAATTTACCCGTAAAATAATCGTGGCTTGCAACCTGCCTTGACCAGCTCTAAACTTACCTCGCCCAATTACCACTTCTAGTTATAATTTTAATAATTTTTTTGGGTTTAAAATTAAAGCTTTTTCTTAAATAATGATGGCCTTGTTAAAATATTAAAAGAAATAAAAGGTGTACTGTAGGGTGAACCCTTGACCTGCTTGTATTATAACTGTTCCCGTAAAATAATTTGACCCTCTATTTACCCGCCTGTGTTGACTAGTTACCTAGGTTTGACCTGCCCGTTATCGACCAGCCCAATTGCTACCTCTAGTTGTTACCTTTATGAGTTTGTGAATTGTGAATGTCAGTTTGCTTAGGAACCAGAGATTTAATATTTCACTATATTTATAAATTTTTCATCCTATTTTTTTTTTTTTTGGGGGGGGGGGGGGGATGAGATTATATTTGGAAAACAAGTTTCGTATATGATATGTATAACTGAATTGGCATGAATAAAACTTTATAATACATGTATATAGGAGTGGTTCCATGAGCAAGTGAGCAAAATTTCCTTTCACGAGCAAAATTATATGCTGTTTGCTTATGAGCGCATAAGGTTCTATCAAAACGGTTGGATTAAAATCCTACTTATATACTACTGGTTGGTAAATTTGGCGACTCGTGATTATGGGTGGCGTCCCAATTATTGCTTGACATGCATATGCATGTTCTTGTTCTACAGGGACGAAGAATATGACCGCGGTAAAAGGAAGAAGCTAAGGCAATCGAAGAGGGACTTTGGGGGACCGAATCCCTTCCAAGAAATCGCAACCAGAAAGGCACAATTAAAGAAGCCGAAGATCGAACGGTCCAGATCAGGAGACCAACCCTTCAGGATTTGAAGGACCGAGCTCGACCTGTAAGTCTGCATTGGTGTTCGATTATTGGCGTGCAGCGCTGGGATTATAACTGGGGAAGCCTCGTGATGATCTCCGGTGTGAGAGTGAGTTATTTTCTCTCTTAGGTTTTTTGGCTCTTTTGCTGGAGAAAGTAAGCGAGAGACTCGGTGGGATCTGCGTGTCCACTCATTTTTGTTGTAGGCCTCCATGGGGCTGCTGGAATAATCTTATAACTGAGGACTTCAATTTTTCTCAGTGAATTAGGTGTTTTCTCCCTCATTTCTTTGTGTGGTTAACGGTTCATTGTGCTTAAAGGAGGGCTCCTTCCACCTTCTTACAAGCTGCCGTATAAAGCTGTTGAGACAAGAACTCATCTCAGTTCTTAGAATTTTGTTTGCTTCACCAAGTTCTGGATTCAAGTTGCATCACACCACGGCCAATTTGTGTTTTTTTTTTTTATTGATTAATTATATGTTTAGTATTAAGTGTTCTGGCAAATCTCAAAGGAGGAGTTTAGAGTAAAAGGTTCAAATGATGGTGATGAGTACCCAATCTTAATGCCTCTTGCCATTCAAAGCTCATTAAATTATTAGTACTCGAGTTAAGAGATCCCACATAATGAGTGCAAGTGTGGCTTTTTTGTTTCCCTAATCAATCCCTCCTCATCTGATGACAACTGACAGCCATCATCGGCCAACAGAACACATGACAATGGCATGATGACTGATCATTGTCTCCAGGGGCGCGTTTATCACCCACAAAACATGTGTCCTGTTGTGTAATCATGCTTTGACCCTCGGGGCACGACCAAGGGTATGATTGTAATGATGGTTTTGGTCAGTCGTACGAATCTGATATGTCATTCGACGACCTCAAATGTTAACTCCATCTATATAAAATAATATAAATTTCTTTTCAAAGAAAAATGTAAAAAAAAAAAAAAACGAATAACAATAATAATAAATAATTGAGAGTATGAAAGAATTCGTTTTGCTGGCTATGGGGTTCGAACCCATGCGCACTTATGTGCAGAAGATCTTAAGTCTTCCCCCTTAACCTCTCGGGTAAACCAGCTGCAGTGCACTTTGTATTCATAATTAATTTTTATTAACAATGAAGTCAAAATATAAATGTTGTTGATTTTAATTACTTGGATTATATTCAAATGAAAATTTAATTCTATTACTCAGCTGATTTGAGTAAAATTCTTCCAACTGCTAGAAACCGATTCGCTGTGCACGTACATCATGTTATTCCTAAAATACCTCTTTTAAGTATGGTATGCTCAAATTCAAGTGATAAAATACTAGGTGGATCTATAGGGAACTATGTAAAAAAAAAAATTGCTTGGAAAAATTATTGTATTTATGTATAATCATATGTTATTTGTTATTGATTAAAAAGTTAAATGTATTATATGTATTATGCTTCACACAGTATTCTTGAGCTGAAAAAGACATGCTTAGCCTTTGTAGCATATACTAGATAGGCAAGATTGGGTCCCTAGCACGTGAAACCATAGGGAAAGGGGGATTAAAAATGAAAAGCATAATGTCAGATTCATGTGTACACTTGAGTGAGGGTAAGAGCTCAACGAGCATTATAATTTTATATATATATATATATATATATAATGGTTAAAATTTACCCTTAATTAATGGAGCGGTTAATTTTTTTTCTTTAAAAAAGGTTGATCGTTTTAACAAGTGAAATAGCGATAGAAAGGAATGGTGTTGGCATTACTGAAAATGTTAAACCGAGAGTACACTGAAAATGGTACCTCACTTTAAAACTTTTTAGATGTTTTTTAATTCTTCTAACTATACAGACTTAAATAACATTAAAAATATACAGACTGAGACAATTTTTATGAGATTTAAGAATTTAAAACATATTAATATAAGCATCAAAACTTTTTCTAAAATTTTTTTAAAGGTTTTGATTTTTTAAATTTTCAAGTACTAAAATATGAAACTACCATAACATCAAATCTCATGAAAATAAACTTATGTACATATTTTTGCATTTTCTTTCTATCTCTAAGTTTAAGAATTTTAATTATTGTCTCAAAATTTTAGAAAACAGGTGCATTGAGGCGCATCAAACGAAAAACGTATTGCAAGGGAGCTAAATCTCATGTGTGGATACAAAAACTACGAGAACATTATTTTCCAAAATGAGCCATTATGAATCAATTTTTTTATAAGGATGCAGAGAACACATGAACAATCACTAGTGTAGTTTTAATAAACATTATTTTGGGAGGCCTCGTTTGAAGAATAAGTTTGATGGCATGAAAGTGCCCAAAATGATGGTGTGTTTCAATATTATGCCAATTCATGCTTATAATGTGGATGGGTTGATTTCTTCTTACTCCACCTCCCAATCATCATGAGCTTGGGCTTTTCTCATTCCACTTCCTCCCCCCTTTGGTCTTGGCATGCTCATCCTCTCTTTATCCATGTGAGAACACACTTTTCCAAATTCAAAGATAGCTTTGCATAGGTTTGAAATATTAACCCATTTTTAATATTTAGAAATGAGTTATATTCTAGCTATTTATGTAATTAAAATTCACATTTTAACTCGATTACCTATACCGATAAAGCCCTCAAAAAATAGAAAGTTGTGTGATTTATGAATTTTTTTATTTTACAAAGTAAAACTTTTGAAATACACGAAATTTTCCTTGAATGTTGGAGTTGATTGCCGGCCTAAAGGGGAGCAATGATTTTCAACATGTAGGGCCTAAATCAATCTATTATGCATTATTATATATGAACATGTTGTGACCTCATATTGGTTTAGGCTGTTTGGCATATGAACCTATCAAACATCAAGGGGTGGCTCTAATATGAGTGTATGCACAGTGTGTTTTAGGCAGCACTCCTATACACATAAAGGTTGGTCCCATCATTTTCCAAAACAAACATAAAAAAAAAAATAAAAAAAAATCCTTGGCCCCATCATCTATGTACAAAATTCAAAAAAAAAAAAAAAAAAAGGTTGCCCCATCATATGATGGCTGTTGAATATGCCATTTTATTATTTGTCTTTAAAGGGTTTATGGAATGTGGCCAACTTCAGTCACTCCTTCCTATGGAAAATGGGGTTGGGAGAGCTTTTTTTCTCCATGGTAGCCATAGAAGTAAACCCACTAGCAGTAGTGCTCTCAAGGCATTCATGTGGGGAATGATTGTGAAAACTATATAGATGAATATTAAAACATAAGCTTGGAGGGAAAAAAAAAAATACAGTGATATATGTTATTCACACACATCCAGCATGCATTTGAATTATTCTCAAGAAGACAAGGATAAAACTTTGAAGAAAACTAAAATGGGTGGTTTTATTCTTACACTTTCTAAGAACTAAAAGAGAAAATTTAACATCATATTAACAATCAGACAATACACTTCTTTGTTTACTTATTTTTAGGAAAATTTAGGAGCAAAATTTTTTAGTATAAAAGCAAGTATGGATCCACACCCAAATTACAGGAGATTAATAATTGAGTCATTAAGGTAAAGGATGTAATGTTAATGAAAACTAGTGGAGTTTTAACAATATGGTACAACTACTTCATTTTTTCTGTGAATTTGATGTAAGGGTGGCATCACTCCTCAAGTAGAATTTCTTTCTTAAGACCAGTTTCCCTTATTGTAATAATTAACTTAAATTGGGAAATAATTTACCAAAAAAAACTTATATTTGGAAATGAAAATGATATTGATGCCATCAATTACCCTTATTACAATGATTAACTTACATTTAGAGAGAAAAATGAGATTGATGCCATTATTTATTGAGTCACGCTAAATTCACATTCAATTCATGGAAGAAATCAAAAGTTTCTCTTAAGAATTGAGTTATTAGGTGGAGGTGTGTAATTTTAAGGAAAAATAATGGAGTTTTAATAATGAGCTTAATTTTAGTGCAGCTGCTACACCTAATTAGGTGTAGCACACAACAAAATTACACCACATATCATACCGACTCAAACAAAGTAATTATCTACTAATAATTGAATTGAGCTTCCTTGCCTAGGGGGCAAAAAGTGCCCCATACAGTTTGCCAATGAATGACCATTTATTCAAGTTTTATGCTTATCATTTTACAAATAATAATGTTTTGGGAAATTTTATTGCAGACGAATTAAATAACTTTAAAATTTGACTAAATGGTCAGAATATTTCGATATATACAAAACGATCATGCACCGATAAACTGCAAAGAAGATTTCCAGCCTACTACAAAGTAGGTCGATCGACTTAAAGGAGTGAAAGGGGAGTGGCAATTTTAGAACGTAGATGAGCATAGCTTTTCTTATTTTATTTAGAAATACACAAAAAAAAAAAAAAAGAAGGAAAGATCTGAAAGAAACCTTTACTGACTGAGTGTATTATTCCCATTAATTAGTCCTAATTTACTATGAACGCAAAACTAACTCCTTTGACTTTGGACAAAATTTCAGGTTTCTTTTATCATTTTCTTCCAACAAAAATGCCTTTTGCACTTTTATTTTGGGGAAGAAATTGGAACGACTTGCATTTGGGTAATAATAGTATTCCCTTCTTGGTGCAGAATCATTGAATTCCACAACGGCCCGTGATGAATTCGATAACCTAATTCGTATATATACAGCTCCGTTTTCATTTATGAAGCACAACCGCTGCTCGCTCTCAATGGTCCTTACCACCATTTTTGGAACTTTATTTGTTCTGATTCAAGAAAAGTATTAGTAAAAAGGAGAAATTTACAAATGCATGAGAGCTTTTCATTGTTCCAAGTGCAGAGGATTCAGCTGGGTATGCTTATTTCTTGGGAGGCTGCGGAACCAGACAAGGTATGCTCACGTTCTGTATAGAAACTGCTCCCCAGATGCTTGTTTTTAGTCCCCGGAGACCCATTTTGTCCCCAGCCCCAACATTTTGTTTCGACTTGCCCAAGCCACTTTCACTGGGATGTGGCGGGTATTAATGACAGGTTCCTAATGGTGGATTTGAAGCCCTGAGTTGTCTTCCCCACTTGCTGATCAATTTTAGACTTTTTTTTTATTTTATTGATAATGGGTATTTGGTTCTTCTTTTGTTCCATTTTGGTTCTATCACTTCTCTTCAGACCTTCACTCTCTCAACAACCCAATACAGATTGGTTCTACGTCTCATATTTTTTGCAGCATATGGGCTTAACCTCATCCCAGCTTAACCTTTCTGCTCATGAGTGTTCATGGCAAGGAGTGTTCTGTGATGCCCAACAAGAACATATTGTTGGGTTGGTCCTTTCTGATATGGGTCTCTCTGGAACTGTTCCTGACAATACCATTGGCAAGCTCAGCAAGCTTCAGGTTTTGGATCTCAGTAATAACAAAATTACTGGTCTGCCTTCAGATTTTTGGAGCCTTGGGTCCCTCAAGACCCTCAATCTGTCTTGCAACCAGATTTCTGGTAATCTCCCTAGCAATATTGACAATTTTGGGTTACTGGAAAACTTAGACCTTTCTTGCAACAACTTTTCTGGGGAAATCCCCGCTTCCATTAGCTCTCTTGTGAGTCTTCAGGTTCTGAAACTAAACCAGAATGGGTTAGAGTCAAGCATTCCATTGGATCTCCTGAATTGTCAATCTTTGGTTTTAATGGACCTGTCATCGAATCAGCTAAAAGGGGGACTTCCTCGTGGTTTTCTTGCTGCATTTCCGAAGCTCAAGACCTTGAACCTTGCTGGAAATGAGATTGAAGGAAGAGATTCAGATTTTCTGGAGATGAAGTCCATCTTGGATCTTAACATATCCAAGAATCTTTTTCAAGGTTCTGTGATGGGGGTTTTCCAGGATCCACTGGAGGCCATTGACTTGAGCTGGAACCAGTTCGAAGGCTACATCTCCCAGGTAAATTTCAGTTCTAGCTTCAACTGGTCTAGGTTGGTCTATTTAGACTTGTCTGAGAATCAGCTCAGTGGTGAAATCTTTCAGAACTTGTATCTTTTCTGGAACCTCAAGCACCTTAATCTGGCGAACAATGAATTTGTCAAGCAGAAATTCCCACAAATCAATACGCTCGTGGGCTTAGAATATCTCAACCTGTCCAGAACTAGTCTCACTGGAACAATTCCTCCCAATTTCTCAAAATTGAGTGGTTTGACTGTACTTGATCTTTCTCAGAACCATCTCAGTGGCCAAGTCCCATCTTTGAGTGCCCAGAAGCTCCAAACTTTTGATGTTTCCCACAACAATTTAAGCGGGCAAATTCCATTATCACTAGTACAGAAACTCTCATGGATGGAAAGATTCAACTTCTCTTATAACCACTTCAGCCTTTGTACTTCAGAAATCTCAAATCACACCCTTCAGTCAGCTTTTATTGGGTCATCTAATAGTTGCCCAATTGCTGCAAACTCGAGTATATTCAGAAGAAGTGCTAATAAACACAAGGGTTTCAAGCTTACCTTTGCTTTAACTTTGTCCATGGTCTGTTTGGTTGGGGGTTTACTATTTCTAGCCTTTGGCTGTAGAAGAAGAAATAGAATGTGGGTAGTGAAACCACCACACAAAGAAGAACAAATTATTTCTGGGCCCTTTTCATTCCAAACTGATTCCACTACATGGGTTGCTGACGTCAAGCACGCCACGTCGGTCCCAGTAGTAATTTTTGAAAAGCCATTGTTGAATTTCACATTTGCTGACCTCTTATTGGCAACTTCGAATTTCGACCGGGGGACTCTATTGGCAGAAGGGAGATTCGGGCCTGTTTATAGAGGATTTCTACCAGGCGGTGTCCATGTTGCAGTAAAAGTTCTAGTCCATGGATCCGTTTTGACGGACCCAGAAGCTGCAAGAGAGCTTGAATATCTTGGTCGGATCAAACACCTCAATCTCGTGCCTTTGGCCGGATACTGCTTAGCTGGCGAACAGAGGATCGCCATTTATGATTACATGGATAATGGAAACTTGCAGAATTTGCTTCATGACCTACCTCTTGGGGTTCAAACAACTGAGGATTGGAGCACCGATACGTGGGATGAAGATGACAGTGATGGTATTAAAGATATTGGCTCGGAGGGGTTATTAACAACATGGAGATTCCGACACAAAATAGCACTTGGTACTGCAAGAGCTTTAGCATTTCTCCATCATGGATGCTCACCCCCAATAATTCACAGAGACGTTAGAGCAAGCAGCGTTTACCTCGATTCGAATTTGGAGCCGAGATTATCTGATTTTGGGCTGGCCAAGATTTTCGCGAATGGTTTAGATGATGAGATCTTTCGTGGGTCCCCTGGGTATGCGCCGCCGGAGCTTTCTGACCCAGAAACTAGCTCCCCAAGGGCAGCAACACCAAAGTCTGATGTATACGGATACGGGGTGATTCTGTTAGAGTTAGTTACGGGGAAGAAGCCT
This sequence comes from Santalum album, assembly GCA_034195605.1. Lineage (NCBI taxonomy): Eukaryota > Viridiplantae > Streptophyta > Magnoliopsida > Santalales > Santalaceae > Santalum > Santalum album. The sequence goes on along the minus strand of CM067266.1, from coordinate 6,071,563 downwards.
GTTGGGGGTGATTACCCAGAAAGGAAAGAAGCAAACCTGGTGAGTTGGGTGCGAGGCTTGGTGAGGGCGAATGAAGGATCCAGAGCCATTGATCCGAAGATTCGTGGAACAAGCTCTGATGCCCAAGTGGAGGAGGCCCTGAAGATAGGGTATTTGTGCACAGCTGACCTCCCTGCAAAGAGACCGAGTATGCAACAAATCGTCGGACTTCTCAAAGACATTGAGCCAGTTGTACATCAGTAAAGAGGGTCCGATAAGTGAAGAACAAAGTGAGAAGATTTTGGATCTCAGTGGTTGTTCCAGTTCCCAATCCACCCCCGCCCTTACCCAAGAAAGCAAAAAGACTCTTCTTATGAAGCTGTTTATTTTCTACGTTTTATTATATATGTGGGAAATGCACCCTTAGTCCTGATATTCTCGTTTGGATTCATTGCTTTCCTCTGATCTCTTTTTCAGTGTTGGTTGCATAGGAGCCTAATTTATGTGCAGGGGGAGTTTGGTGTAGAGATTGTTTACATTCTACCCTCTGTGACTCTGTTCTACCCTGCCATTGGCTTGAGACTGGACTCTGAGGAACAATTTGACCACTTGATCACAAGGCACCTACGGGAACATTTGAGGACCATCTGAGTGTAATGAAATGATGGACCACCATCAAACTATTGACTGCACACACCCACACAAAGAAGACAGAACTAGCGAGAGAAAGGAGGGAGGGGGGGGGGGCGGGCGCGGGGGTTGCTCTCTGTGCCGTTAATATGTAGGGGTGAGCCTTGTCATTAATATGTACTTGAGGTTATCTCTGTGCTTATATAAGGGTTGAGTCTTGGCATAACTGACGAGGTTACTCCTTCGTAGATGGAACGGCTCATTAAAAGAAAAAAAAGTAAAAAAATCAGCATAAATTTTAACTGAACAGGAATAGCATTATTTTTCTCTCTTAAACTTATTTTCTAGTAATTGCATCCTCTAAACACCCGCGTGCAACGTGTTTTTATTTTATTTTATTTTATTTTATTTTTTATTTTTTTTATGTTAGAACAAAATGGAAATATATTTGAAGAATAAAAAGAATGGGAACCAAAAAAAGAAAGAAAAAAAAAAGTGCAATTAGATTATCAATTCTGTATTATTACAATTTCTACGTATATGCACATTTGCTTTGTCCCAAAGTGGGAACCTTCTGTCCTTAAGATGGGACACTCAGACTGATGAAGAAAAAAAAAGTAATATACAATTTGTGCAGAACCAAATTTGAACAGTGTGTCGCCTGAAGTAAATTCACTTGGAAGAATTGCCATAAATGTAAGAGCCAAGTCCCCAAAAAGTAATTATCAAAGACAGGATTTTAAAACCACTCATGGGATCGTTCAACAACACGACAGCTGCAATACTTGTGAGGGGCACCCTCACAGCATTAAGCACTCCAGCCAGCACAGTGGAAGACAAATAAAGGACTGCAGTCCCTCCAAGCACCCCTAACTGAAAGGTAACAGCACCCCACACAAGGACCTGGCAATATGAACCTCTCCCGCCCTTGAAATTTCTCGCCTCCGACCCCATCCCCTTAAAATCCCCACTTGCGATTACCCCGATCGTGGTAAACGCAAACGCAGATAAAGAGACCATGACTTGCTGTTCCAGCACAACATGGAAGGATCTCCTCCCCAGCAGCTTCACAAAAACTAACTCCGAAAGAGCAAAGATAAGCCCGTGGAGGGCTGACCCGAGTATGTCCCACATAAAGCCCAGCCTGTACTGCGTTCCACTGACGTTCGCATAACGGTCCGAACTCGAATCCAAGGCGATGATGGTCATGCCAGCGGTTATGATCACAATGGCATTTATGGCTGCAGCACCCAGCTTGTTATTGACAATGGCATGTCCAAATAGAGCTGAAAAGATGAGAGAGGATGAGGCTAAGAGGGAAGAAGTGGACGCAGGGAGGTATGCATAGGCATATGCGTACATGAGGTTATCTGCAGCACTTAGGAAACCCAACACGATATAAGAAAGGATGAGTTTGAAGGTGGGAGCAGTAGGGTGTATGTCATGAAAATAGTATGTAGAGAATAAGGTTACTGCGGTCAGAGGCCATCCTGCGACTGCCACCCATGAAATGATCCACTTGCTGTTGCCCCCATTGGCGTAGTAGAGACGGGATAGGAGGCTGGAAGCAGGAAATGCCACGAGCATTGCGCCGCTTGTTAGGGATAGAAGTGTCCAGTGTGATTTTGGTTTGCTTTGGTATGCTTCCCAAGCCTTGGCTCTAAGGAGGGAAGTCTTGCTCCAGAACGTGTCACACGGCTTGGGTGATGATGCCACATCCGTTCCTTCTAAAATTCGATCAAGACAGAGAAATTACATGAGAGAAATGCAATGTCTGGTCATGCCCAACTTGCGAGCTTGCAGCAATGTGAAAAGGTCAATATAAAAATAAAAACAAAATGCCAGAACTCACGAGTCCCATGTCACGTCCATAAAGAACCAAAAATCTGTAAAACATAGTCAAGCACGAAGGAAATCACACTACCATTTTTGCTGCGTATGAACCATTTCTCGGATGGATGAGCAGCACTCACTGCAGTGTTTTTTTTTTTCCCCCAAGATCATCATCTCTTTCAACCTCCTCCTTACCCCTAGTGGGTTGTTAATTGGATTGCTTAAAACAAAAATATAAGTATCTATAAACCGCATAAAGACTAGACAGTGAAAATAAATAAATAAATAACAAATGATGGCAACAATGTTGCATTGGATTAAAGGATGCAGCTCCCACAGGTATAATATTAGATGAACCTTAAGGAAATGAATGAAGATCAAATGTCACAAGTGCAGAGATGGAATGGACACACTGGCTAAGGCCACATTAGTTTAGAGAAAACCAAATCGCATATATATTGAACATTTCCCCACAGCTCTCTGTCCCCCTCAGTCTACTTAATCTAAGCGTTCCTCTTGTAGTTTAATATGGGTTCTATTTTAATTTCAAATTGAACGTCAGATACATTCTTAATTTCTTAATCATTGATTTGTAAACCCTAAATCTCGTCTTCCCGCGGGGGAAAATACCAACGAACATGTTTTGGAGCATATTGAAATTGGCATTGTCAGAGGTACCAAGAAAAATAGAAATTCAACAAAGAGAACAGAGGCACTGAATCAATCAGTACACGGTGTGTTCGGGGTGAATTAAAACCAGGAATTGCACCCATAAATCATAGGAAATAAAAAAGGAAGAAGATGTGTTGAGGAACAAGAAGAACATGATCTGTTGGATGAAATGATGAAAATCTAACCCGGGGGAGAGTCGCTTGTTGGAGACATGACGCCAGAGCCTATGAAAGGTTAGACGGGTTGTTCCCTTTGCTTTCTCAGTCTCGAAATTCGCTACCAGAAGACACCCAATAATTCAGAATAAATGAAAACTGGCCGATGGTCTGTAAAGCACTCCTTTAGTGGGGTTGTTGTCAGTGGTTTTGGCAGGGAAAACTCCTCCAAATGATACTAAATTTCCAAAAGGAAACAAGTTATCTTCGATTTGTTTTTAAAATAAAAAGGGAAAATTGAAATTTGGAAACATTTATTAGTTTAGCATTATTTTAGGAATTTTTTTTTTTGTTTTGAACAAAGTCACTGGTCGATCGGGCTCCTCTGCATTTAGGACCCTTTTGATTCATGAAATCTGCTTTGGTATAACTCTAAAACGTGAAATTGCTTAAATGTTACATTTTTAAAATTTTACATTCCTAAAAGAGAGCAGACTTGGCATTCCTTAGTTAAGAGATGAAAATATAAGATTTCGAGTAAACCGAAATGTGTACATGAAATAGAATGTCGAACCTACCATTATAGATGAACAGATTGACAGAATTCTCATTTAACTACGTAGCTCATATAATTTAAAATAATATTAATAATAATGATAATGATAACAGGACTAGTAGTAAATAAATATATTATTCACAATAAAGAGTTAATAATACTATTTTTAGAAATTTATTACTATGTTATATAAATTATATTTTTAGTTAGTAGATGTTTTAATTAAATTCTTTGTCCTTTAAAAGTAAAAAATAGGCAAAACTTTTATTATAGTGCTAACTTTAAAATAAATTTTTTTTATTATGTAAATAATTTTTTATATTTTATGTTATGAATATTATATTCTTTTTTAATAAAAGGGTATTAATGGAAAGTTCTAACATTCATTGAATCTAATTGTTTATACCAAATATAATTATATCACATTTCAAGAAATTACGCTTAATATACCAAAAGAAAGAGTGTCACATTCGGGGCATCGCATTCCCATATGTCACATTCTAGAGAATATGAAGTTAGGTGATAATGTAAGATTTTATGAACCAAACGAACCTTTAAGTTGGAAATGTACTATGCAATTCTTTGTAACTTCTCCTTTTGATAATCATATTTTGCGGCAGCAGATTAGTAATAATTCATTAGAAAAGAAGAAGAAATTTTTAGCTTCCTACCTACTACAAAATCACATCATGCACACCAAAGAGTAATTAAATAAGTTGAATCAAACACATTCATAAAAAAAATCCCAAATAATAATATTAAGTACAGATTTTGTTTCCTCCGGCATAAGTTTTTTTTTTTTTTTTTTGGTAACGCAATCCCCTCACGCGTCACCTCTTGCAGCCCCCAGCCCCGGTCCCCCTCACCTGCAACACACGACCTCTTCTCCCATATTTTAGCTTTTTTCATTAGATCTCATAAAAACATCTACCAAAAATAATAGTGCAGTACGACGGAAAGAAATCCTTATCAATATTATTATTAGGATTTCGTTTAAAATCACGTTATATGAGAACAAAGTAAAAATAACTTATATATACCTATAAATTAGGGCACTACAAATACATGGGCCTTGTTTCGGGTCTCTTGCAACCCTACCCACTCACTGAGCGAGATCCCTGAAACCATCTCCGTAGCGCATATATTTCAAAGTGGGAACCAATCCCAACAACAAACTCATTGATAAGCAAGAATGGGGAGGAAAAAGAAACTTAGGATGAAACTTATTTTGCCCTGCATGCTAGTACTACAATGAACACGCAGGGTAAGATGAATTTTGTCCAACCCTGTTCCCTAACCTAGCACAACGTACGTGGCCCAAGAGTTGATGATACTAAAGCAAAACCGACTCGCTCTGTTTCATTTCATGCTGCTCAAAAGTTACTAGGATGCTCCATAGATGAACGTAGGGCATGGTCATTAGGCAACTATGAAGGGAAGAAGTGCAAAGGAAAGCTACCAAAATCAATAATAGAGAAAGACCCACTTACCCTAAATTGCAGAAATCATTTGCTCTCTGTTGCGATATCTGATGGAGTCGCAAGAGATGGGAGGAATAGAAAATGTGAGTAAATTTCAACCTCTGCAAGCTCTTCAACTTCTCCTCTTGCGCCTCTTCAACTGCACCCTCAATGGCAATGCCAATGACAACGGTTTTATGTTATTTTTCTATTTTATTATTCCATCATCCGTTGCTATTCTTCTCTCTTTTTTTTTTTCCCATTTTATTTTGTGGCATGTCACGTAGGGTGGCAATGTGCAAGAATATGCCCGTTTACTCACCCTAACCTAATTTTCGGAGTAGGATTAAGGATTTCTAACTTGTTTAAATAAAAAGGTAAGGTGAGGATAAATATTTTTTTACCTGTTTAACTAAAAGAGTAGGGTAAAAGCTAAGGAACTTTTCACCGACTTACCGATGGAGTATTTTAATAAATATTTACATGTAAATATATAAATTTGCAAGCCTATAATAGAATTATGCAAATAAATATAGTAATATAACTAAAGAACATACCAACTTATTTGAAACATAATTATAAACATATGACTAAGATTTTAGGTATAAATTTTAACTTTATCCTTCTCCTGTTAAAAAATTCATTTCAAAAAAATTTGTCATTTCGTTTGTTTACCCGTTTGAATAAATTAAATCCGTACTCGTTACTTGTTAGGGAAGGATAATTATGTGCTTAATTTTACAAGTTAAAATATAAAAGTAGGAATAAGGCTATTATCCTATATTCCGCTCATTATTGCAAGGCCAAAAGCAAAAACTAATTGAAGGAAAGATCGGCAGCTGCAAAACTGTCTTTTCCCAAAACACCCCTCCGAACTTTTGGCTCTTAAAATCTTAACATCCACCGATGCTGTTACAGCGCATATTATAGAGGGTATGATGGTATTTCAACTTTCCTTTTCCACCGACGTCGTTTTCTAATCAATGAAGCTTTTGAAATGCAACGAAATAAGGAATGTGAAGGACTTTAGTTTCAGCGGACGTACAGTGGTTTGACTTCGCTTCATCAAACAAAGTAAATCAAGTCAAACCGCCGGTCATAAACGGACACGTGTCCCCCAGAGAGAGAATCTCGGACGACTATGGAACAGTCCTCGGCGCAGATTCCGATGGTGCTTGCTTGTTAACCACCTGGTCAACATCAGTCAACGACGCTACCCATCCCTTTCAACCTCTCTCTCTCCCTTCTCCTAAAACCTTACTATAATTTCCATACAACCCAAAATAAAAAAATTAAAAAAAGACTAAAAAAATGAAAAATTACATATCCCACTCTTTATTTGTCTAATGCAACCGAACTCGTTCAAATGATAAAAAAAAATTTTATGTTTAGTTATTGAATGATCATATTATGTGTTTGATAATTTTATTTATCTGCTCAAGTTTAAAATTTATTAAATATATTTTGGATTAATTTTTTAAAAATATTATGATCGATAAAATAGTGACCATGTTACAAGTAAATGTAAAATACGTGTCCCAAATAGAATTATTATTATTATTTGCGTCGGTGTATGCATAAAAAGGTTCGGAAACCTAATTAAATTTAGTACCCACAAAAAAGTTGGCGAATTCGAACGCTTTTAAAACAGAATCAGACGAATCGGACCGTTCGGAACCTTTACTCTCTCTCTCTCTCTCTGCGAATCGGCCATGGCTACTGGCAGGCGCTGCTTGGAAATACAGAAGCCCAGTTCAAGCGGTGTTCACGAAGAGGAAGAGGGTGATGAGTACGAAGAGGAAGAGGAAGAGGAAGAGGAGGAGGATGAAATCGATTCTGAGGACGAAGAGAGACGAGCTGCTGAGTTCCAGAGAGTGCAGCCGGAGCTCAGGAACGCCCAATTACAAACCCTAACGGCGGAGCCTTCCTCGCTTTCATTTTCCAAGAACGATCTTCAATCCGATCTCGTTTCTTCCTCGCCGCTATTGTCAGGTACGGGTTGCGTGTGCATCTCTTGTTTTTTAACGCTTCTTCTTTTATTTGTTTTTTTTTTTTTTTGGAGATTTGATTTTGTGTTGCTTTGCAGTCTTGCCGTTGAATTATGCTACGGAAGCTGATTTCAAGGTAAGTAGTTCCCTTGTTAGTCAAATGTTGTTTTAGAAATTGAGTTCTTCATTTATGTTGTCTTGTTGATGCTTAAGCGTTTCAAGTTCGATTTTATATATATATATATATATATATATATAAATGCAGCAGTGAATTGATTATGTGTATCTCTATCACTGGTGTCGTCTTCTTTGTTAAATCTAGTTCTGTCGGATCTATTTTACTATCTACGTATATATGACATCTTCCTCCTATCTCTTTTTGTCCCATCTTATCCTCTTGAACTGGTGATATTGCCTTATTATTCTTAACATGCCTCTCACATATACAATTGCTTGCATTGCAAATTATTGTTCAATAGTTTCGACATGTTCATTTCCGTTGTATTCTTTTTTTTTTTTCTTTGTAATGCATTGATCCAAACAACATTGGGTATTTTACAATCACAAAGCACTTAACTTTTTAAAACCAAGTCTTAACAAAACCACTGATCAAAGCCTATATTATCATAGCATTCGTTGTACTAAAACACTGGCTTCAAGGGGTACCACTGGAGAGCGTGTTCATAAATGGGGTGGAAAGGAGAAGTTGATTAGTCCTTTTTGATTATACAGTAGTCCAATATTGCAGTTATTTCAAGGATCAATCAAGCTGTTGATCATTTGTTACTCCATCTCTATCATCATTGCTTTTCTGTGATTTCTCTATTTTCATTCTCTGCCCTTTAGTGTTGCTCCTTATATTATAATTGTCATTCCAGTTAGCCATGGCATTTTTATATTTTGACCAGACCATGATACATGCTTCCATAACCTTTGGGGATGGTTTTGGTGAATGATTTTGTGTATGCATCAGTGGTGCTCCCCCCAAACCACCCCCTGCGCTCTCCCACCAAAAAATAAAAATAAAAAAAAAATAAAAAATAAATAATAAATAAAATAAACAAGTGATGCGTAAAGTTCGTAAGGCATAATTGTCAGTTGAATCGAACTTTTCAACAGCCCTTTCTCCCTACCATGTGAAAATTTAGTTCTTGTGAAACCTATGCCTAATTTTCTCAGTTCCAAAAATTAATCAAGTGCATAAAGAGAGAAGTTGTAGAAAGGTTAGGATTGTAAGGGTGTTCAACTTCAGTATCTGTGTAAAGATTGGTGTGAGAACTTTCTATTGTAAAAGGGAGAGGAAATTTCTGAAACAAGTTACATTTACGTGGACAAAATATTTTGTAATATTGTAGCTGCTAATCTTCACCTATGAATTTATGCAGGTGAAACAGAATTTTGAACAAGGCTTTGAAATACTTAAATTGTTTTTAGCTTTAGTCAATTTAAAAGAAAATGGAAGTGGGCAATAAAGAGTCCATTCATTCCAATGGGATGTGGCGAATTGTTCCTATTGGTTGATTGTTCCTTGTAAGACTTGGACCTTCAATCTAAATTCAGTATTTATCTTTGGAGGGATCTGACAGAATAAATCCCATGTCCTCTTAGATTTTGATGGAAATACAATTGAGGCGGCATGATGCATTTACAAATCTAAAAAAGAGTTCCATCATTATGCTCACAACCTAATTCTTGATTTTGCACCAGTAATTTTGTGTTCTCTTAGTTATTTTTCTTTGTTTCTTTATCCCTTAGGAGCAGGCTGGCATGTCCCACAAGGAAGTTCTGATAAATGAAAGAGCCCTGTCTCTTCAAGAAGTTGAGCCATCTGGCTGTCCACTTTCCTCATCAGAATTTTCGCCTACTTCTGTAACACATTCTATTTCAGCCATCCAAAGCCCAAGTGTACCAGAACAAAAGGCAACATTAGTTCCAAAGTTCAATGGTGTTATTGTAGAAGTGGACAATAGAGCTTCAAAACTGAAAAGGATATCGGCGTCACCTGTCGTGAAGACCCCTTCATCAGATGGTTACAAGTGGAGAAAATATGGTCAGAAGCAGGTGAAAAGTCCTGAAGGTTCTAGAAGTTATTACAGGTGTACGTATTCAGACTGTTATGCCAAAAAGATTGAATGCAGTGATCAATCTGGTGGTGTAATGGAGATGATATATAAAGGCCAGCATAATCATGAGCCACCTCAGAAGGTCAACTTAATTAGGGAAAGTACCCTTGTGTCACATGACAGCCCTGTTGTAGAGTTTAGTAATACATCTAATTCTGTGCAAAATCTTAGTGCCTCGGATCCCTCTACGTGTTCAAAAGAACCTACACAAGAAACTGCGCCAACACCTGAAAGAAAACGACATAATTCAGATGGATCTGATGGTAATAATGAAATTAAGGTTGAGGATGAGCATCTCAATGAACCGGAGCCAAAACGAAGGTCACTCATGTTATCGATTACACTTCCTCTCACATAATTTTCCTGTCTTCAATTCTATAGTGGAAGGTAGTTTGATTTTCATATGTTCTAATTATTGTTCCCTCTTTGTTAAATTGCTAGGGGGAAGACAAGCAGCTTAGAGCGTTCAAGTTCTCCTATTAGACCTGGCAAGAAACCTAAATTTGTTGTGCATGCAGCCAGTGACGTAGGGATCTCTGAAGATGGTTACAGATGGCGCAAGTACGGGCAAAAGATGGTGAAAGGAAATCCTCACCCCAGGTAGATGCATTTTTTTCAGTACCTATTTAATTGGTTTATATCTTTCACACTGTTTGTAGCAATACACACTTGGAATTGCAGCACCACAACAGTCATGCTGCAGTACGAAGGAAAATTGTCCCTTCACGTTTTTTTTATAAGTGTGATAAATGAGTCTCACACTTGCACGAAAATTAGATGAAAGGGCAATTTTTGATTTTCCTGCAGCTTGAATAGTGCGGTGCCGCGCATTTTCATGCAAATCTTTCTCAGTTTGTAACATAAAAAAATGTAGAGGCGGCAATTGGGTGGGTTGCATCAGTTATGGGCGAGTCAAACACGAGCCAATGGTCAAAAATGGCTTGTTGGCAGTGGGTCAAGATTGTTTTACGAGTCAGATCGAGTTTTATTATGAGCCTGTCAAGGTTCTTTGCTGGTACGAATTTTTTTTTATTTTAGTATTGTCGTGAACCCGTTGATATTTAGCTAAAACTCTACTTTTGAATCCAAAGAAAACATAAAAAATCTTAACTAGAAATGGGTATTGGATGGGTTGGTTGGGCGGGTCAAGATTATGTTATGACCGGGATGGGTCGGGTTATCTTATGATTGGTTGGTGGGTCACGGATTAACGTTGCCGGCTCTAGTAAATGCATGGTGGGTTTACATCCGAATTCCGTTGTCATCTTCATAATATCAATTTTAGGCCACTCATTGTTGTTGATGAATATAGAAAAACTGGGACTAAGGTAGTACTTTGTAATGGATTGATTAACCTTCCTGAATAGGCATGCTACGAAAGTACCATGTTGAACTAACAGCCAAACTGCCCATAAGTTACCAGCATGAGTCAACTCATTTTGTTTTCTGAAACATGGCGTTAACCCATTTTTATCATTTCATCCTTCTATGAAGTAGCACACTTCATTTTTGAACTCGAGGTTCCCTCTTTCTCTTGTATTGACCAGTGGCTCATAAAAAATTACAGGAACTACTATAGATGCACCTCTGCTGGATGCCCTGTCCGTAAGCACACTGAGACTGCCGCTGACAACGCGAGTGCTGTGACTATTACATACAAGGGCATACATGATCATGACATGCCTGTGCCCAAGAAGCGAAATGGTCGACCAGGTGCCCGACTTGTTGCTGCAGCTGCTCCTACATCCATGGACAATATGCAGTTAAAAAAAGCAGAGGCAATTCAAACTGAGACGAGACCGACTCAGTGGTCAGTGGATGGAGAAGGTGAATTAACTGGCGAGGCAGTAGGCCTTGGGGGCGAGAAGGCAGTAGAATCAGCTCGAACTCTATTGAGCATTGGGTTTGAAATCAAGCCTTGTTAAGTAGCCTATGCAATTACTGCCTTCTTCCTATAAATGTCGTGTGGTTATCTCCATATATATATATATATATATATCAAATTAGAGGCTTGAGGAGATTTGCTCTTGTTATCTATTTCCTTCCCTTCAGTTTTCCAGTGAGCATCTTGTACAGAGTTGGCATAGCGCCGTTTCTTGTTTCAAACTGTAATAGTAGCAGAATGTTATAGGATCGACGGTTCCCCTTTCAGTGTATCAATATCAGTTGTAACGGATCCTGGGGATTTGTTCATTTGGTTACTCTTGCTAAATTATTATTATTATTATTATTATTATCCGGGGGAACTTTTTATCCCAACATTAGGGATTCGCTTTTGCTTTATGTTGCATAGTGATTTGGTTCCAGAAGCTAAGTCATTGATTGCATTGCAGTTGTAGTTGATCGTTGGTTATAAAGGTTCCATAGTCCAGCTAGTGGCATTTCTAAAGCTTTGTGAATGTTTTTGGGCCGGAAACATTTTGAAAACATTGTTACTCTGGGCCTTGATCCAGGCCCTAATAACCACTTCTGTTTATCTGAGTAATATAATAAAATGGTTGTGATTGCTGAACGGTCCAACAGTTGTAAAATTATCGGATCATATTTTTAAAAGTTTTTTAAATACATCTAATGATCTATTGTAAAATTATCGGATCATATTTTTAAAAGTTTTTTAAATACATCTAATGATCTATACAGTTGTTGGATCGTCTAGTAGCTCGAGAGGATCTTAATCTTTTGCCGCAGGTGAAGGGCACTTTATTGTGGTCTTGTTGAGTAGCTGTCGAGAAACTCCAAGGCATTCCAGAAGTTCTCCTCTTCACCACGCAACATGCTGCGGCCTATGCATTAGCTGTCCACGTGATAGTGCATTCATGCAAACATGCCTTCATTGAATTCTCCCCGAGGGGACAAAGAAACATAGAGGTTCCCCCCTTCTAAATTCCCATCCTCTCCAAGAAAAATATGACAGCAACAACAATAAACAAAGGAAACTTGGGCAGGCAAAACAATAGTAATAATAAATGAAAGAAAAGAAAAGGTAAGGACTAATTATTTCCCTGGCCACATAGAATTATTTGTTTTCAATCGACTCACTATAGGGCTTAATAAGAATAGCATTTCAAAACTCTATAATAAAGTAAACAAGATAGCGGCTATTGTTTGAAGAGTTGGACCACAAAATGAGATGGAAGGAACCAGACTCGCCAATAATTTGGGAACAAAGGTGTAATTTGGCAGACAAAACTCTATATTGGCTTTGCGGCGGATGCCGGATTTAAGGATGTTGTTCTTCCTATCTGAGTTTATAGTTAATTATAGAGAACACTTCCTGCGAGCTCCAGACCTGGTCGACTGTACAGAAATTCAACATTCTCACATCTTAACAAGATTGCCAGTAAAAGCAGCTTGAATTTAGTAATCTACAAACGTGGAATCTACGGTACACAGAAAATTTATACAAATAACCCACCATTCTCGCCACAGAATAATCGTACGGTAAGACTGATGTTTAAACCTGAAGCTTGCGATCACCAAGACAATTAATCAGTCACCCTGAAGAGAAACTCAGTTCATCAATGGCTCTTGATACATCATCTATTCCTACGCCATCATCATTTTTCTTATCTTCGGTCTCAGTTTTGATGCCTACACCTTCTTTCCCTTCTTCCGCTGCAGCCACACACTCCGGGAATCTGTAGCAACTGGTGAGATGATCATTTGTTATTCCAGCCACCTGCATGAATGAATACACGACTGTGGGGCCCACGCTCCGAAACCCCCTCCTGACAAGGTCTTTACTTATTGCATCCGCTTTTGGGGTTTTCACCGGTACCTGACGAGAATACCGGAATTTGCCAACTACAGGGTTTGTAGTTAACGAAACCCCAGATATACTTATCGAAAGATCCAAACTCATCGATCACCTGGCATCCGAAGAACCTGCAGTAAGTTAGTTCAACTGATAATCATAGAAGTTGTTTGACGACCTAATTAAGGACTTAAAACTGAAAACATTAGATTGAGTGTGTCTGATGAAGTCCAATGGCTCGCCTAAAATGGTAAACAATCACAGAAAATAATAAGTTGGAGGGACTTATCATTCATCACTGGAAGTGCTTGCCAAATAGTTTTCTTGATTACAATTAGTTCAACCAAATATTTATTTGCCACTTAACATATTCGGTATGAAAATTGCAGTAATTGGTTTTCAGTTTTCACCAAACAGGTCCGAAACAACAATCATGCAAAGTGGAATTATAGTTCTCTTACTTCCGCAACAACAAAGGTTAGTGATTATTGTTTCTAAACATGGTAGGAAACTCATTTAACCTGATAAATGTGTAAGGGGCAGGAGACTCATAGATTGACAAATATGTAGGGGGCACTTTTGACATGCAAGCTAGCATTTTCAAGAAACATAAATGATTAGGTTGCAGGAATTTTACTTTATTAACTCTTTTTTAGGAGGAACAGTTAGGCCAAGGCAATAATGATAATGAGTGAAATGGATTTGTCTTTTCTACAATCTGTTACATAATGTTCATGACCACCACATCAACTACTTTCCACCTAAAACACTCCCCAGCCAAAATGCGATGTGACCAAATCTTAGGTTGATAAAATTATTTCTTTTTAAATAGTCTACTTGTAGAATAAGAGACTGGAGTAGACCTGCTACTATATTTTTTCAACTTTAAACTTGAGGAACTTCATACAAGTGCACTAACTCTGTCTGAATACAACCTATGGAAATCACTAATTGCAATATATTTGCAAATTCTACAAACTTGTGATAAATATAGTTCATGAGAATCTACCTTGGATATTTGACGTGCATTTTCAATCACAGCGCGCAGTTTAAGCTCTGATAATAGGGAGCTTGCTGTGCTTCCTGGTGCTATTAATTTCTTTTCATTCAACTTTGAGACCGCATGTGGATCGAAGTCGGCAAAAACTTCCCTGCATCACAAAGCCTGTCAAGACCCATCAAGGGAGGAAGTGTAGAAGTGCAGAATCCAGTAAAAAAAAAAAGAAAAAGAAAAAAATAAACATTACAGATTAAAGATATTTTTAAATATGAGGGGGAGACAAGAAAGTGTCCATGGATTGAGTGACATGAGAGATTTTTACAGAGACAGAACCTAAATATTTGCCTTCTGCTGAGGATTGCAGGCCATGTAAGTTCAGACAAAGCACCCGAAAGAACAAGAAGCTCAAACAACTTTCTGCACGTCATAAAGAAGATTAAGCAAGATAGCAAACCAACAAGTGGATTATTATGTTGGAAAGGGATACACATCGGGAATACATACTTGTCCTCGTGTACGGGAACTCCCCATTCTTCATTATGGAAAGCAGCATATAACGGGTCTGAAATGAAGCGATGAATTTTAGTAGGCAGATAACTCTATAAAGAACTTCAGATAAATAATCTCAGAAACCCTTACAGAATCTGCATAAGGATGCATAGAAAATGAATACATACATTTATCTTTCCTTCCTCCAAAGTTAACATGATCACACAGGTTTTAGCTTGACAAATTAAACGTAAAGTATACACCAATCATTAAATTATTGGGTCCTGTCTTCATTCTTGAACCCAGCTACTGGAAAAAATTATAAGCTAGGATTGCAAGCAAAAGCTAAATCAAATATTACACTATAATCCAATGATAATACTTTGAACAAATCTAAGTATCCAATTTCTTTTGACGCCAGGAATTTCTTCACTATATGAGTAAAGCCAGTTTTGGGGTATTTTGTCAGTGGAAGCTGTACGAAAGACACAAGGTCCACTAATTTGATGTTTTTATCTTCTTTGATATGGCAAATATGTCTAATTTATAGAACACAATTCAATGAAAAAAAGCACGAGATATCACTTAAAGGCAAATAATAGTAGACCTTAACAGAGGAAACCATCTCTTATGTCACGATTGTAAAGGAAGAACACTGCACAAACCATAGGCTAGAAGAGATCTCATGAAATTGTACGTCAATTAAGTTAATGCCCAAGTAATCTCCATGCATAGCTTTGCATAGGATTAATCTATGACGGGGTACTAAAATATAGCATTCAACCCACCACTAAGCAAGCTAATTTTCAAGATGCCTATTGACGAGAACCAAAGAACAAATGAACTATTTAGAAATCCAATGCTAGTCCCTTAGGGCTTCAGTGATGCCGAAGCAAGAACTAACCCAATGCCAATCAACTCATAAACAAACAACTGCAAGGAAACAATTGGAACTTTCTTAATCAATCAAATGCAAACCCACATTCTGAGGGACCGATACACTTTCAAAACCCCAATTAAATTGCCAAACACAACAAAAATCCCAAGCAAGCAATTTTAGTCACATTCCACATTTTTTCCTGAAGCTTCATCAAGTTCAATCTCCATTTGTAACAAAACTGGTCAGTAAAATCAAAGCAACGCCCAATTATAAAACATAGCGGGATAAGACAGTAATCTACACAATCATAAATTCAAAATCAAGTAAACAAGAACGAACCTGTATTCGGCGTCACCCAAGCACACTTCCCCTTAGTAGACTGTGAACCATCCTGCAGAGACTCTGAAACACCAGCGGAAACAACAGCTCTTGGCCTCGAGGCATATCTATTCCTCCTACTTGCTACGCTACTACTTGACCGAGTTATCCTACCTGTGGAAGCTCGACTATGAAATGAATCTGTGGAGGCATCGGATGAACACGAAGCGTTGAGCGACAAACTAGAACTCAACAACAGCTCTTGGCCCCGAAGAATTGGAGGTACATTTACAGCAGTATACACGGAAAGAGCTTTTGCTTCTTTCTCTGTGACCCCTTCCTGCGATTTTTCCACCTTTCGTAGAGGCTTCGAATCGGGCTTTTGTGCACTGAAAGACTTTGCCTTGTTTCCCCCTGCCCCCAGGACCGGCCTCACCTCAGACCCAGAAACATTCAAGGACCTCACACTTGGTGCTCCCGACATTGAAAAACAACTCTTGAAGCTCTTCAAAGATCTCAGCCCGTGCCCTAGAAATATCACCAAAATTTGATCTTTGATCGATCAAACTAAATTTCATCCAGTCCTCCGAACCAACCACAAATCCCTCAACTGCGCTCTTCGCTATTTTCACTTGAAGAACCCTAGAAACCAAACGTCGTACCAAAACTTGAACTTTGATCGATCAAACTAACGTCCGTTCACTGCTCCAAGTCATCCGTCCCCCCAAAAATCCGTCAATACCTCTCATTCTCTTCTCTATTCTCAGTTGCGGAACCCTAGAAACCAAAACGTCACACACACTACAAGAATCTGCAAAATGCCTGTATCTTTTTTCCGAGCAAAGTTAGGGCTTACGCAGAGCTCAAAGATGCCTCATTCGTGAACCCCACGAACCCACTCGTACCACTAGGGCTCCCATGGAAGAACCCGCGAAACGCATAGATTCCGCTCCTCGCATTGCTGCAACCGAAGCACTATGCGCCTCCGAAACTGGATCCGCTGGAATTGGCTGCTGCCTTTACAGTCACTCCACCGCATGGAAAAGGAAAAGCTGACATTTTTTCTGTGATTCTGTCATGCGATTCCGAGAAAGTGGAGGGAGAGAGAAAATGGGAGAGAAAATGCGGGAAAGTTGTGTCGATCTGGAGGGCCCAATGATCTCTCCTTCGATGTTGGGAAAGGATTGAACCGCTGCTCTGTTCATGCTTCAGAAGGTCAGAGCCCATTAATTAGCAAAGAGGAAAAATATTTAACATCGTTCAATGATTGTTTGTTTAATTAACAAAAGATAAATAAATAAAAAGGGTCAAATTTTGTTATTAGGCAATTACATCTTAAAAAGTCACAATTTTAGCCTAAATCAAACAGGACGTGACTTCTATTATCATGTGCATCTGATATACAACATGAAAAATAATAAGATTAAATTTCTCTCATTGCAAAGGAGTTTTGAAAACAAAAGGAAAGACGAAAATGAATTATACGTCCAAGGAGTCATCGATCATCATAAAAATTTTAGGAGAATTTGGAGGGAAGTGATTTAAGATGATTTGAGACCGAGAGAAACCTTAAAAAAAATATCAGGAATTTTAGGTTGAAAATGATTTGAAATGATAATAATTGGGAAGGGAGCAAAATTTTTACTTCGCACGTGAGGTACACACGATAACAAAGGTCAAATCTATTTAAAGTTATGCTAGAATTAGTAGGTCTTTTAAAGGTTTGAGATATAATCGCCAATAACAAGAGTTAGGATATAGATGAGGACTAAAAATTACGATTTGACTGATAAAGAAAAGGGTTGAGAGAGCTTATTGGTTCCTCCTTTAAATTCTATGGGATGTCGAACCATTAGATTTGCAGTCATATTCGTAAAGCATGATGGTATTAGATACTAAAATAATACAGCATGCCTTGCCTTTTCAGTAAATAATATAAAGCTATCATTTTAGGCCTATTGTAATATGTAGTAGTTAAATGTTGAAACATTTTCTCTCAAAGCAATTAAATGAATAAGCATAAAAACAAAGATTCAATGGAGAAATACAGCAAAAAAAAAAAAAAAAAGGTTCAAATGTCCAAAAGCCTAAGAATTAAATTTATTTATGAACAATATATGATGAAATAGTAGGGTCAGAGTCCTAATTTCTAACGGATTAAGAAACAAAAGAATAATATCTCTCATGAAATTAAAAAAAAGAAAAAGAAAAGAAGGGGAGGAATATCAAAAATATGAAAAAGTATCTTGAAATGATGAGACTTAAGGAGCTTTTCAGTTCTTTTATACGATTGATAAGGGCGTAATCAACTGCTAAAATGTGAAATTGTAAATCGATAAACATCCCAAATTGAAGTTGGGTGTTTTTATAAGAATTGAGAATATATGACTTATTCGGTCTTGGCACTCATACGTGTATATGCTCAAAGTATTTCTCTAGTCAAATTTAAGAGTTTCATTAGTGTAGATACCAAATGGGCCACTCTTATAAATTTCGTTGGCCAAATTAATTTCCTTATTGTATGACTTGTTTGGTCCTAACACAAACTACTAAATTGAAGACTAACCCTAAACTTAAGGGTACCAAAAAGATAATTTACCCTTATTTTTAATGGACAGGCCCCAGTTTACTTCCTTTCCGCCACTTCACCCTTTCTATTCAGTTTACATATGTTTTCTTCCAACTTTTTATTTATAAAACCATCCCCTCGCTTCTGGCGGCGTCGAACCCGATTGCGCCCACGGAACCCGAGTCTCGCTACAGCGGGTTTTACTCCACTGAGAGAGAGAGAGAGAGAGAGAGAGTGTGCGTCACTATAAAAGGATAATGGCCACCGTCTTTGCGTCGCTGGCTGCTCCTTCGTCCTCCTTGATCCTCACTCGACTGCGCTCTTCCCCGGCCCTGCGACTTTCACTTGCTGCGACGCCCTTCCTGTGCTTGCGCCGAGGAACCCACATGGCTCACAGTACTATTGCTCGGGCAACTCTTGGCCTCACTGAGCCTGCCAAAATTGAACCTCCCAAGGTCTCCCCCCCCCCTCCCCCTCTCTCCGTATATATAAATATATATATATATCAGTCAATCCCACACACACAATGAACCCATTATGAGTTTGTACTTATTGTTTTTATATTCGTGGTTTTCATGGTTTGATGTTTAGGGTTGAAGTTTTGTGTTTTTCTTTGGTTATGTACATCTTTCATTCTTTCTTAGCTGAGCTAAAATGATGATATTTAGATGTTCATTGACTAATACGAGCTGCATTCGTTTAGATAATGCGTTTCTTGCTGATTGGGATGTTCGTTTTGTAGTTAGTCGACATATCTTGCTCGTTTGTTGCCATAGACTTACAGATTGTCTAAATTCTGATAATTAGCGTTTCTTGGTTTATGCATATGTAGTTTTACTTGTGTGACATAGTTACCCGAGCCGAGAACTGAAATGTGCGCTATGTGTTTGTTAAAATTCCTGTAAGATTTGTTTCACGGCAAAAGAGATCGATCTGTTGGAATGGAGGGGAGACATACTTGCGGTGGGCGTTACGGAGAAAGACATGGCCAAGAATGCAGGCTCAAAGTTTGAGAACTCAATTTTGAATAAGATAGATTCTCAGTTGGGTGGTCTCTTGGTAGAAGCATCTTCTGAGGAGGATTTCACTGGAAAAGCTGGGCAGTCCACAGTTCTTAGGGTTCCTGGTATTGGCTCAAAAAGGGTTGGCTTGATTGGGCTTGGACAGTCTACAACGCCTTCATCAGTTGCGGCTTACAGAGGTTTTGGTGAGGCTGTTGCAGCAGCTGCAAAATCTGCCCAAGCTAGTAGTATTGCTATTATGCTTGCTTCTTCCGAGGGGCTCTCTGCTGAGTTGAAGCTTAGTACTGCCTCTGCGATAGCATCTGGTACTGAATATATAGTTTTCTGATATTGTATTTGCTACTTTATATTTTGAGTAAAATTTCAAAATAAACTTTGTGTTTTTTTTTTTTCGTTTCTTTTTGGGATTGTGAGTAGGAACTGTGCTTGGAATACATGAAGATAATAGGTTTAGGTCAGAGCAAAAGAAGCCATCACTTAAGTCTGTGGATTTCCTTGGGCTTGGAACTGGACCTGAGCTTGAGAAGAAGCTGAAGCATGCAGAAGATGTCTGTTCTGGAGTAATATTTGGAAAAGAGCTTGTAAATGCACCTGCAAATGTCCTTACTCCTGGTTCGTGGAGAGAGTCCTTTCC
Organism: Santalum album; assembly: GCA_034195605.1. Lineage (NCBI taxonomy): Eukaryota > Viridiplantae > Streptophyta > Magnoliopsida > Santalales > Santalaceae > Santalum > Santalum album. The sequence continues at coordinate 6,051,501 of CM067266.1, read as the reverse complement.
CTTAGACTATTATCTTCTTTAGACTATTATCTTTTTATTTACTACATACTTAAAATTTATCATGTAGATTCTTGCTATGCATGCTGTGTTTTTCCCTTATCAATTGCATAGACCATTAACCTTTTGTTCCATCTCTTGGTGTTTTTTTTATCAGAATGAGATATCATTGCAATTAATTTTGTGTGGCAACTCTTTCTCTCAGGAGTATTAGCAGAGGAGGCGTCGAAGATTGCTTCCCTGTACAGCGATGTTCTTTCTGCAAAAATTTTGGATGTAGAACAATGCAAAGAGTTGAAAATGGGTTCTTATCTTGCTGTTGCTGCTGCTTCTGCAAACCCTCCTCATTTTATCCATCTGCATTACAAGCCTCCTGGTGGCCCTATTAAGACCAAGTTGGGATTAGTTGGAAAAGGATTGACATTTGACAGGTGATTACATGTCCAAAGCTGAGCCATATATGGGGGTTATTACATTTTAATGCTCATATTTATTAAGAACTATGCATTATTATTGAGTTTATTCTTTAATTTTGTTATGTATTATTGATTACCAGCACTCTTTTCTTGGTTGCATTGGAAAGTGTGATGTCTTTTTCGATTGGCTGCAATTTGTATTTCCCTGTCATATATTGGTGATTACGAAGTTGATATTTCTAGTACATAAGTGGCTGGTATTATCATGATATTTTTTTTAATTAGTATTTTATGCATAGGGGCTCTTTTCATTAGAGTGCTTCAAATTGGTTACTTCATTGTTTTTAGTGGTGGCTACAACATCAAGACAGGAGCTGGCTGTTTAATCGAGCTTATGAAATTTGATATGGGAGGTTCAGCTGCAGTTTTTGGTGCAGCAAAAGCAATTGGTCAAATTAAACCTCCTGGTGTTGAGGTGGGTTATTCCTGTTATTATTGTTCTGTAGGTTTCTTTTCCATGTTTTAAATGCATTGTTGACGTGGAAGGTGTAATGTGATATTGATTTTTTTTCCATGTTTTCCATGTTTTGTGACCCGTCCACTTAAATCCATGGCTCAATTCCTTTAAGGAATCCTCTTTTGGGCCCATGGCCCATTGAGGACTTCCTCACGTTTCCTTCTTAGTTGAGGAAAGGCTTACAGACTTGAGCCTATGGCTCCACCTTGTTGCCCTAGTGTCATGTGGCTTCCCTCTAAGGATTTTTCCAATGATCGGGAATGTTGGGCCCAAACCCAAGGAAGATGCGGCATCGCATCCTCCCCCTTTGGGGTTTCCTCTCTACTATATAAGTAAAATCCTAAGGTTTGGGGAGGGGAGGCATTTTGGGTATTGTAATAGAGAAGAAGAAAGAGAGAAAACTTAGCAACTCCCTCCTCCTTCAACGAACCTTTACCGTATCACTGCATATGGCAAGGTGAGAATAGCCCATAGTGAACTCCACGGTTCTATGAGCCTAAGAACTACATGGGTCTGATTCTCCCATGCAGATATGTAGGAAACCCTATGGATCCGCCCCCTAACAGGAATAAGCCTCAGTTCTTCCTATTCTAATATGTACAGAGAACCTTCAGTCCCTGTTTCTTTTGTTTTCTGGGTCTAAGGCTCTGCTCTTCATCCTACTCATCCTTGTTCTTCATATTTGGACCTATGGTCCTTATCTCAGATCTGCCTTCTGCAGATTCCCAAACAAACCTGGGTTTCACCCACTGCTGGCCCCGAGACAGGATCTTAATCGAAGGTTTTCCTTGCCTAAGATATTGGATGTAAAGAATCATCATCCTTGTGGCCAATGAACCCCCAAATCAAAAATCGATGAGTTTGCAACTCATCAAAATCCCGCAAACAAATCTCAATCGAAATTTCTAAAATTGCTTTTTGAGTTAAATTTTCCTATCTTGCCCTCGGGCATGGTAAACTTATTTCTTCATGTTTTCTTTCTTATTTTTGGATCCTTGGCTTGTTTTCGATAATAATTTATTGATCTTCATAAAATTATTCCATTTTCAGGTTCATTTCATTGTTGCAGCTTGTGAGAACATGATTAGTGGAACAGGCATGAGGCCCGGAGATATTGTCACGGCTTCAAATGGAAAGACGATTGAGGTAATATATGTACCAAAATCGAGCCTTCCCCTTTAGTTGGTTCATGGACCATGCAGGCATGAATTCACTGAAACTCATTACATACTATTACAATTATGCTATCAATCTTTTACGTTCAATAAGTGGTGTACTAGTATTGATGAACTCTTTCTGCTCCAGCACAGCATATGTATTTCTATATATATGTAATATAGTTAATTAATTGTAAATTAACCGCGCTGCTTGATCATTCTTAAACTTGATGTATTCATGAATTTGTACATGGTTGATGGACACAACTTTTCATAAACAAGCACATGCCAGATCAAAATACACCCTACCACAAAAATCTCTTCCTTTTCTTATTTAATATATTCATTGCATTTAAGAAATTTAAAGCCTATAATATTCAGCGCATTCTTCTGATTAAATTTCTAAATTCAATTTCAATCCATGCCTTCATGCTTCTTGTGGTTAATTGCTGGTCCTCCTAATAGTTTCTTTCACATCAGCCAAAATTGCAGCTAACCAATGAAGAAATTGTTTCTACGCAGACTGGTATGTGCTGACCATGACGTATGCCGTTGTGAAGCTGTTATTGTAGTATTCTTTTCCCAAATGTAATATTTCTCAAGTTTCTGAATTACATGGGAGGATTTTGATATGTTGATGGAATTACAATATTGATATTAACAAATTGAAACCCTCAAACGCATACATCAGATGTAAATCTGGCGAACCATGTCCAATTTATTACAAGAATGATGTGAAGAACTTATCAGCAGCTTCCAGCATTAAATTTACTGTTCTTTGGTTTTGGTTATATACTATTTCATTTAGTGTGCATATGGAGAAGGCTGGTGTGATTTATACATCCTGCTATTTAGCTCTTGCGAATACTATGAATTAGTTTTAGCAACTGTTGGAGTAATTCCATCAAAGAACCAAAATCCTCCCACATCATCCTTAAAATAGAAATCTGGCTTGCACTATGACAATAATACTAGCAACACGTTGCTTTTGCGTTCAATTTCATACTTGAGCATGTTTGCTTAGTTCTTTCTTCTGCATTTATTAGTATTGCTTGATGCATGGCCTGCTATGTTGCATGGAAAATACTGTGGAATAGAATTTCTGTTTTACTATACTTTGTATGTAAAGACAGCTAAATTTTAGTAGTTGATTAGTAAATTCAAATTTAGGAGAATATGTCCTAATTTTCTTTGTCCATATTTAAGGCAGTTTTGGGGTCTATTTGTAGATTAAGTGTTAATGGCTATAATATCTATTGCAGGTTAACAACACTGATGCTGAAGGCAGACTTACACTTGCAGATGCTTTGGTATATGCTTGTAACCAAGGTGTAGACAAGGTGCGGCCCTAGAAGTATTTGTTAGGCCTTTGTACTGTCAGAAGAACTTTAGATTATTCTTCTAACCATTAAACATATCAAATGTATAAGTTTGAAATTTTAAATGTGTATATCCATGTAGGTGCCTGTCTGAGCCTTTCATTTTGTGCTTTACAGCTCTGCTAACTTAATTTTATACATTCTTCAGGTTGTTGATCTTGCAACATTAACTGGGGCTTGCATCGTTGCTCTTGGACCCTCAATCGCTGGTATATACATGCATAAAACTTATCCTCATACTTGAAAATTTCAAATTTGGGATACAGGTATTAGTTCCTCATAGTCATATGAATTTGAGAAATTTGTGGGGAAGTCTTGGAGGAAAAGCGAAAGATTTGTAGCTTCATACATATGTCTCTAACTGTTAAGCCCACGAGCTAATTGCTGAAGCTTTTCTATAGTAAGGTGGCTCAACATGGTATTAAATCAGTGGTTGCACCTTTGACGCTTCTTATAGGATGATATCACTGCAGTATCTAAAGATCCGATATTAGCAGCCTATTGTTTCTTTAATATTGATCCCCATCCTATTTCATCCCATGGTTATTGCCTGTTACATTTGATCTGCTGCATTCAAAGTTTGAGATGGGAACACACATGATGAGTTTTAACGAGCTTGGTATACATTATTCAGCCACAACCTTACAGCTTAGCCTTTTAGGTTAGGTGTTGATTGACTTCTTTTGGGTGATCTTCACCAGCTGTTGTATTTATTTTACTTGGGGCTTTCACTCCGTGTTAGCACCCAAAATAAAAAAGTCCAGATCCATAACTTTGCTCTCCCGCTCAGAATATTTTGGAAATTCTATAAATATTTGAGATCGTCAAGACTAATCTGCAAAATGTCAAATTGTTAAAAATATTTAGCTTACTAGAATTAACTGTGCATTTTTGCCCCTTAATAATTGAAAATATCGCCAGTGGTTTGTATCATGGGAGCCATCTCTTGAGCATTACAGTTCTGTGGTATCTTATTTGTGTTGCAGCCTTGGTCTTCCATAAAAATTCCGTGTTTTACAAATTTGAGTTCGAGTTCTAACACTGTGTTGATTCTTTATTGGGGACTCGAAGGAACCTAGCTGATATTGCTTTCCCATTTTGTTGTAAATAGGGGTCTTCACTCCTAGCGATGATCTGGCAAAGGAGGTATTTGCTGCTGCAGAGGCCGGCGGAGAGAAACTCTGGAGGATGCCAATGGAAGAAAGCTACTGGGACTCTATGAAATCAGGAGTGGCCGATATGGTGAACACGGGTGGCCGTCAAGGTGGAGCCATCACTGCAGCTCTGTTCTTGAAACAGTTTGTTGATGAGAAGGTTCAGTGGATGCATATCGACTTGGCTGGCCCTGTCTGGAATGATAAGAAACGTTCTGCAACCGGATTTGGCGTCCAAACTCTGGTGGAATGGGTTCTCAGGAACTCTTCTTAATTCATTGGGTGCGACTCATCGATGCCAATCACGGCGGACAAAAAATTCAACGAACAGGAGACGGAGTATTATTGTCGCTTGGGTAGTCCGGGGGGTATGAAGTGTGCTGGAGGAGAAGGATATTATGAAAAGTGTGGCTAAAAGCAAAATTCTCTGATTTTTGGGATTTTTGAGTGAGACTTGCTAAATTGAGGAGAGTTCAGAAATTGTTTTCCAAACAAGGGAAATAGATGCCATTTGGTAATGACATGGTGGGTTTCTTTGGTGAATGGTTCCATCCTCTGAAGGGCATGATGAAAATGCACCAACACATTGGGCCTTGTTTGAACCAAATATGATACCCATAGCAAACCATGAAATCTGTCTACATTCATAATTGCTAGAACTGCCTTTGGAAACTGAGGTTTCTACTGAGTCAGTGTCGTAGTAGAAGATTCAAACCAGCAAGGTTCCATATTATAGTTGATGTCTACTTCGATTCATTATCAAGCATTGGTGCATGCACACGTTTTGTTTTTGATTACTTTGAAACTTCAACTTGGCAATAAATAGTATTATTGCAGCCAAAATTGATCATTGAAATGAAAAAGTAAAGGAGTCCTTATTGCATGAGATCATGAACTCTAGAATGTAAGAGGCCGTAAAACTATAGTTATCTCGTACTCTCAAGATTCCTTTCGCATTATTGTTATACTCTTTTTTTTTTTCTTTTTTTTTTGTCACAAACAAACGAGAGTAAAGCCTGGAAAAAGGAGAATAAAAAATTATTTCACAATTTAACTTAATGAAAGCTTAAATATCTAATCTTCATAATAAGAAAATATGTTACTATCAATTGAATTAATGCTTGTTGGTTCGTTAGTGTTATATGACTACAGTAATTTGTAGGATTATAAAGGCTTCACAGATCCGAATCCAAGCCCTAACCCGAGTTCAAACCCTAAATCAAATCCAAACCCCAGAAAACCCGGGTATGCGGCGTTAACTCAAAAACGGAAAGGAGAGGAGTGCGAGTCTTCGGTTGTTTCAGACATTAAAACACTATTGACTCGTACTCTCCGTTGTCGCTGTTTTCACATCTATCGAGCTTCGAAACCTAAACTATTTTGCGATTCCGAATCACGAAAGTTGAACAAATCAGGAGACCTGTCTTTTGTGGCTTTATCCCCTGTCTCGGGCTAAGTGAGAGTTCCAAGGCTATGTAGAGCTGAAAAAGGAAAAGGATTAACGGTAATAAAAACTCAAGAGATTGGAGAAAAATGAGTGTTTCCCTCACTGTAATGACGTTCAACCTTCAGGAAGATCTGCCACCGGACAGTTCTAATGCTTGGGAGAAGAGGAGGGATTTATGTATAAGCGTCATCACCAGTTATTCTCCAATGATACTTTGCACCCAACAAGGTTTCTCCCTCCCTCTCTCTCTCTCTCTCACTCTCTCTCTACCCCTTTGTGGCTATCTCTCCGCGGATCTTGATTGAGGTTGTGTTATTTTTGAAATTTGTTGAGCTGGGAGTTGTTGGATTTTCATTTGTTCGAATTGTCTGAGGTGGGTTTGTTTTTTATATCCTCTTGAATGTGTGAACAAGGGTTTTAGATAAATGATGCTTTGGATATATACATATAGGAATCTGAAATTTACAGAATGGTACGAAATTTGATGGAGCATCTTAGGGGTGTACGCGCAGTTTCTCTGTTTTGTCATATTGCATTTTTTTTTTTTTTTTTTTTTTTTTGGGTTTTAGGTGTGAAGGCGCAATTGGAGTTTCTTCAGCAAGGCTTGCCAGGTATTGTGATGATTTGTTCTTTTTTGTTGATGCGTAAACTGGTCCTCTCTTTGTCACTTACTTGCTCAGTCATTCACTCTTCTGTTTGCTTTGCAAGTGAGTGAAGTTAACTCAGTTTCTTGCTAATGCCTATAGACGTAATTCTGCTGTAATGATTAGATAATAAACTGCTATGAATTCTCCATAAACACTTGAAGAATCTGCACAAGCGCATGGTTAATATTTTCTGATTTTGCAATGTGGGGTCCCAATCTTGGCTTCATAAAGTTCCCTTAACACTGATCTCTACGTTATGAGTTTGGAGGTGTCCAACTGTTTCCTTGTTTGAGCCAGCTCTATATGAATAGGATTCTGACCGGATCTTATTGTATTCCTGTTTGTTTCAATATGAAATCTATTGAATCTAGATCCACTGCCACGTTTTGACAGGATTACTGTTCCTTGCAAGGTCTACAGAATTACCTGGTTCAAATGGTCTAATAAATGCCAGCTCACCTGCACTTGTACTGGCATCAATCAGATGCTCATTTTTCTTTTTTATTCTAAAAAGAGGACGATCATTTAGTGCTTGTTAAGTTCTTGTGTTAGAGCTCGTGAGGGTTATTTTGTGTTTGGTGGTAGTGCATGGATGCATTTCAGTCAGAAGACTTTCTAAAAATAGGCATTGTATAACATGTAAACTTCATAATCCTGAGAGCAAAATAAATGGCATATTGTTGTTATCACTGTGAATTTTCAAAGTGTTTGGGATATTAACCAGGTAATCCTCTGTGAAGCAAGGTTGAAGAGAAATGAAGCGTTCCCTATTTAAATATGGAAAGATTAATAGGTGGACATGTTTGAATTTTGCTTAATCAATGAATACCTGTAAACTTAAAAAGGAAATTTAATATGACGGGTGAAGTCCAAGCACGTGTCACTGCTATTACTTACTGTGCTGAGAGTGGCTAAGGACGTTTACTGGGATAAGTGATGATAACAGGGTGGAATATCTCTAATGCTACATACTGCCCTAGCTAAGAAAAATAAATAAATTTGGATGAGGTGTTCCTGCCACGTCCAACAAGGCTCTAATTGGTAAGCCAGTGTGGAGGAGTTGGTTTAGTTACATGGGTGCTTCTAGGGTGAGAGGAAGGACTGAAAAAGAACTTGGTGGGACTTTGAGTTAAAGCGTTGTTGGAGGTGCTGGAGAGCAACCTTATCCTTCACTTGTATAGGGCTCACTGTTCTTGGGATAGAATTGAGTGACCTATAGAACTGCTGGAATTATTCCCCTTTCCATTTTTGCCGCTTTATCATTGAATCTTGTGCAAAGCATGTCATGGGTCCATTTACTGTTACTTCTGTTAATGGACTGTCGTTACAGGTCCAGAAATTTTTGATTAAAGGGAGACACCGATTGGTGGTTTTGAAATGAGAAATCGGATGTATATTGAGTTTAAATAAATGTTATGCTGTTGCTTCTGAGGTGATAGCTTTCTTTGTTTGTCCATGGTAGTAACTGGTGGAATATAACATACTTTTCCGCCATTTTGATGAAGGGAATTCATGTGGCTTGTCCATGATGCATCTTTTAGTAATTGTGTAGCTCTACCTTTTAAGGCCATGAAAAGCAAAATGCCGTGTTTTCAGTTCCACATCTCAGCATCCTAACCATAGAAACCCAAGCGATTATTGAGTTGGTTGTAAATCTGCAAGGCTATGATCAATTTGGAATTTCAAGGAAAGGACCCCAAGACACTTCAGACGAGCACTGCACTATCTTCTATGACAAGGAAAAGGTATTCAATCTGATTTGTTCCTATTCTTGGCATAGTGTAATCCGGATTTGTTAAGAACATTTGTGAAATTGACACTCTTTCAAAATGAAGGTCGAGCTGCTTGAAGGTGGAACCTTTTGGTTGTCAGATTCACCTTCTGTTCCGGGAAGCACATCCTGGGGTTCTACAGTTCCATGTATTGCTACATGGGCTATATCCTTTTAATTTCAGTGTGTTTGTGATGAATTATTTTTTACTGTTTCATTTTTGCCCTCTGTGTGGAGGGTTTTTGTGCCTTGTTTCTTTGACATGATGCTTACATGTTCCAACTAAGAGGACTCGAGCCGCCTGGGTTTTCATTTCAGATAGTCAATACAAACATGGATGAGGGTAGTCCTCGTGCTCGCAGACGAAGTGCTTTACTAACTTGGCAACATATTGCATCTTTACCTCCAAGCCTGCCAGTTGTTTATTGTGGAGGCTTTAATACCCAAAAGGAATCAACTACTGGGCGTTTTCTTCTCGGCAGATCAAGGTAATTTTAAATACTCAGTTGTTTTAAATATTTTCATCCCGCCAACATTACAACTGATCTTTTATTTTAATGGTGGTTTTTAAAATGTCAGTCAACTGATTGTGCAAAGATAGATCCAGTTATGAATCCTCAGTTGCAATCTCTTTTCATTTCCCTTTCCTGTTGTGTTCTTCAGATATCTATTGTGTTATAGAGCAATCCTCTACTGGAGTGGTGGTTTTTTTTTTTTGGGGGACAAACTTTTGACATTTGTAAGAGGTTGTTGAACTGAAATCCTTCCTGGATGGGAACCCTATCCTGCTCTAGCTTTGAAGTTTTGGCTTTGCCTCTAGAGCGTATAAGGGGAATTTGTGCAACCTTTACTAAATAACATTGTGAAGTCTTAGAAATTTTAAGAGTTACATCATATGTCATTATGTGCGAAAGAAATAGATCTTCGTTCTGTTTTCCAGAGCAAAACAAGAATAATGACCATCATATTTATTGATTCTTGTCCGAAGTTATTTATCTTTTAACTCTCGTATGGGTAACCGGATTTCATAAGATCAATTGCTGATTTTCAATTCCTGTACAGAGAGCATGGTGTTATAGGCGATATGAGAGATGCATGGCCCAATGCTCGCGTGAGGAAAAACCCCTCTCTTATACGCACCTACCATGGATTCAGAGGTACCCATTGTAAATTCATGCTTTTCTATATTAATGGGTAGCCTTATTAAACATGGGGTAGATTTTCTGTCTTGTGCTTCCAGGTGACAAACAAGGTGCCCTGGAATTTTTGAACTTGATCTTTAGAGCACTTTGCCTCTGCTGGGATCGACAAACTCAGGATCTACATATAGATTGGATTCTTTTCAGGGGTAGATCTCTAATCCCAGTTTCATGCGTAGTGGTGAATGATAATATTGATGGATATTATCCATCTTCTCATTACCCCATATTTGCCGAGTTTATGCTTCCCCGCAGTGTGAGGGCGCTCGAACCACCTACTCGCGAGGAGAATTGAAGGCGATAGGCTTTTCAATGCCTGCATTTTTCTTGTATCTCCCCTCCCCTATAAACATATTATCCATTGCTCGTTATTTCTAGTGAAAAGTTCTCTTGGTGTGCCTGGAGGGGAGTGGGTGGGGGTTGTTTCCCAGTTTGTTCAAAATGAAGCATCGATGTATAGAAAACAAATGTGGTCTACGACCATTTGATTCATTTTTCTTTCTGAAAAAAAAAAAAAATTATACATCGTGTGGTTCCCTGTTAAAAAAAGACGAGTCGAGCCCAGTGACCATTCCTGTTCCCCCATGCATCGTGTGATGTCCTCTTCTTGTGCATGCACATGCGTTACTGGGCACAGCGAGCCTTGTTACGCTGTTTGATTAGCTTGGACCACATGATTTGGAGCCATGAAGAAACTTGCTAGTGTCTGTTGTGTGTATGCCAAATGGGGTTGGTTTGATAACCTAAATGGGCAGTCTAAAGGGAAGAAGAAGGGTTGTCTTTTGGTCAAATAGGGGTAGATTATTCTGTAAGCAACTGACACTTGAATCGTACTCTTGCCATGAAGTAACCTTCATGTGGGCACACCACACTCCAGTTGTGTTTAAAAGCTGATATGGAAGTTGCATGGCACACTCTTATATTCAGTAATGGTACGCAGAAGTGGTGATCTATCTGACCAACTCCACCATACATTTAAAATTTTAGTTTCTACCTTATAATTAAATGGGGAATTGATTATAGTGTGCCTTAGGCACACTGATCTTTATACGATTCGTGCAAGCACATGCCTTTTTATTTAAACAGCCACTTGATGATACTATTTAAATTTATTTAAGTATTTTGTCATTTAAATGAAAGGTGTGCGCTAACATGAATTATATAAAAATTTATGGGCTCTTATATTTTTTCATGCTCTTTCAATTCATATGGATAACTGTATACTCCTTTTCTCATAATTAAAATGATATTGCTGATGTAAATCATGGAGCCAACTAGCATAGGGCAACAAAAATTCTACTGAAAACTCCATGAAATTTAAATCTCATCTCATTTTAGTAGAAAATTTTCGGCCTTACAGTCATTAAATTTAAACCTCATCTTATTTTAGTAGAAAAATTTCGGCCTTATTTCTTTTTTTTTTTTTTTTTTTGGATTTTGACTAGGCTAGGATAAACTTTTAGTAGAAGTTAGTTGTAGATTCATTGAAGTTTTCAATTTTTGCAATCCCCACCCACCTTTTTTTTTTTTTTTTTTTTTGTACCCCTTGATGATGGTGCATGGCAACCCACTTGGGATTTTTCTTTTTGATATTTATATTATCTTGGCAAGAAAACTAAAACCCATGACATGGGACGCGGGACACGGTTTCTCAGCTGTGGTCTATAATCTCCACCGCACATCAGATCCGTAAACAGATCAACGGCCCGATTAGGGCTTCTGTAACGTAGCGACTTAGCAACCTCCTCACACTTGGAAACCACTTTGCTGGTGAGTCCTTCTCCATCTTCCCTCTCATACTTCCTTCTTCTTCTCAGAGAGAGAGAGAGAGAGAGAGAGAGAGAGAGAATTAGTTTCTTTATCTTTCCTGTGATGCAATGGCGATTTGGGGAGGTCTCGCGTGTCGCCTATGGATCTCTTTGCTGCTTCTCCTCTTCGTCCATGGCTATTCCTTCTATCTCCCCGGTGTGGCGCCCCAGGACTTCCTGAAGGTGCTTTTTAATTTGATTTTATTTTATTTTATAATATGTATGGATTTGTGTGTGTGCCTGTGTTGTGATGGATCTTGAAGTATTTGATCTCTGACCTAGATGAAAATCTTCTGTGATTAGTGGGATTCTTTCTGATTGGCGTATTTTTCTGGTAAGTAGTAGGATCTTAGGGATTTCTGGCTGTTTGAATAGAACAATATCTGAGTTTGTATCTGCAATTTTCTTTTCCTTTCTTACCCAAGTGGAGATGCATAGTTTGGTTGGTGCAGTTAAAACGAATGGGCCTTGTCATGAATTCCAGTAAGTATACTGTGGTTGTTCGAGATTTGGTGGGAATCGGCTTGAATTTACATTGGGACTTGTCATTTAGAGAACTTGTGGTGGTTTGCTGACGTTTCTTCTGGTATCTTGCGAGCAAATATTGAAATTGAAAACAAAGTCACTTCTGGTTAGATATCAAGTCAATGGAAGCAAAGAGTTGATCCTTGTTTCGTGTTATTTTTCTGACTGGGTAATTATGGTATAAATATAGCTGGATAAGTAGAGTTACTGTTAAAGACGCTAGGATTCTATTCTGATTTAGTCTTTTCTCTTGAATATATAATATATTAAACGAGGGCCTGGGTAAATAATCTAGACCAAGCAAGCTAAAAGAAGGTTGGTTGGTTAGGCTAACTCATTTTCCTTTCTTCTACGTAAACAATCAGCCACAACCTCTGAATACCCAGCTCTTAGGAGTAGCTTTCTAGAAAATTCCCCAAGGTTTATTAATTCTAGGATTCATGTTAAATGCGGAAACAAAAACAAACTAAGACTTAATATCAATAGTTGGGGCTGGCTACATTGAACTAAAACAAGAAATCACAATGGATCGTTGGTATGGGTTTTCATATGCTACTCATCCCCATTTAGGGAAACCTCTTCATATACCTCCCTAACCCTTGTGTCCTTGCCACTCGTATACAAGTTTTGGAAGGTCCATCCACAGCCCTCCCTTACCTCAACCAAATTGATAACCTTTCTCCTCTTGATAAGTGCCCTCATAGGTCTCAACTGCAACTATCTTGGATGGCACTCTCTCATCTTATCTTCAATTTGCACATCTATCTTTGATACACTCATTTTTGCTTCTGCTATTTTCTTAATTGCCCAGCACTTGGTTCCTTAGAAGTAACTGGGCCTTACAGCGGTTTTCCCTTCAATCTCAAAGGCATATTATGATCACACCAGTGCACTTTAGTTTATCCAATCCACCTGAATCCCATGACTAACAATGTCTCCATCCTGAAATTACAATGAAAGATTGACCCAATATAACTGAAATGATCACTCTTAGGTATTCAATCTCAAAGGCATATTATGATCACACCAGTGCACTTCAGTTTATCCAATCCACCTGAATCCCATGACCAACACTGTCTCCATCCTGAAATTACACTGAAAGATTGACCCAATATAACCGAAATGATCACTCTTAGGTATTGCTTCACCATCCAACTTTAACTACAATAGAATCTACTTCCCTTTGTTCACTAACCTTGCACTCCATATATTCTCTCTTCTTTTTCCTTTTTTTGGCATACTTTTGTATGTCACCAAAGCTTGCACATTTAGTAATGATACTATAATTAAATATGAACTCCGGGGCTAACACCTTTCATAGGTTTTGTTTTGTCCAATGAAGAAGGAACTCCGTTACAAAAATGATGATTATATGACCAAGCTAACATACATGTGTTTATGCTGCCCTGGTGTATATGTCCCACATCACATATATTGCATTATTACATTTTGTGTGAGGATTGGGTTTCATCTTCCTTTAGGGACCGCTCAAGACCTAAATTTTAACAGCTTATGCATCAAGTTTGACATGCAATTGCATTTTGGCCCATTTAATTTTGTAGTTAACTAAAGAGAATTGACCAATTTATTGAGAGATCCTAGGTTTAATGCTTGAACGAATTTGCAAGTTTCAGTTACATCCATATTCGAGTGACAGTAGATATCTTACTTTTGGGAAAAAGATTTAAACGTTTATCCTTCAGAGAGCATGGAATTTCTGTGGAATGGAAGTACCAAGTTTCTATGTAATAGCACAGATTCTTTGGGTTTCTGCATCGTCTTTTTTCCCTATTGCTGGGATGAACATAATAGTGGTCAAATAATGCTTTGTTTGGAATTGCTTATATTAGATTTTTTAACTATTTCTTGCTTCATTAATTTGTTTTAGATCAACTAATGGAAGCCTTCCAATATCAGGAGTGAACACCTACACATTTCCATAAATTGAAATTATTTGGGTTGGGAAGTCAGCTAGTAAAACATTGGGTGAATTTGTAACAGAAAATATATGATCAGATTGAACCCGGTATACATGGGTAATGTTTCTTTGTGAGTCGCAGTGTCAAACTTCCTGGATCTTTTTGCATATAGATGCTACCTTTTCTAAGTGAGCCAAGCCATCATTTCCTTCCTTTAATGTGATGCATAAAACAATAAATGATTCTTGACCTCATTATGTTCTGCTTGAGTTTCTTATTTGGTTAGCTAATTGTTAAGAGATAATCTGCTTATATTGATGTATTGATAAGCTGAATTTTAACCTTATCTCTGTGCAGGGTGACTTGTTGAAGATCAAAGTGAATAAACTTACCTCTACAAAAACACAGCTTCCTTACTCTTACTATTCCCTCCCTTATTGTCGCCCAGAGTCCATCATTGACAGTGCAGAGAACCTTGGCGAAGTTCTGCGTGGGGATCGTATTGAAAATTCTCCATATGTGGTCAGTAAATATCTAATTGGTGCTGAAATTAGGTTCTTTACATTTGATTATTGAGTCACTGATGTGAGCTATTTGTTGCAGTTTAAAATGCGAGAAGCACAAATGTGCAATATTTTATGTCGCACCGTTCTTAATGCGAAAACTGCAAAAAGCTTTAAGGAAAAGATAGATGATGACTATCGGGTGAACATGTGAGGCTCATATTTGGCATATTAAACTTCTGGGCTCATCTCAATATGATATTCTGGTTGTCATGCTCTTGATCCTTTCACCAGAAAAATCATTCTAAATGTTTTTGTTGCCAGGATTTTGGATAACCTTCCGCTTGTTGTGCCCATACAAAGGCAGGATCAGGGATCTACATTGTATCAACATGGTTTTCATGTCGGTTTCAAGGGACATTATACTGGAGTAAGCAGCTAGTGATTATAATATGAGTAAAAAGTTATCAATCCGGTAAGATCCTGATATGTTTGCATGCAGAATCCTCAGTTACAGTTTTAAAATTGGTTGCTGCAGAGTAAGGATGAGAAGCATTTCATTCACAACCATCTAACATTTACTGTGAAGTTTCACAAAGATGCACAAACAGACTCAGCAAGGATTGTGGGATTTGAGGTCAAACCATTCAGGTCATATGTTATAGCGCATCCTCTTTTTCATTGCATATGATGGTTGCTTCATTTTCCAATAATAAATTTATGCTCATGTAATGACATTGATTTTCTTTGTTGACTCCAGTGTAAAACATGAATATGAAGGCAACTGGAATGAGAAGACACGCTTGACAACCTGTGATCCTCATGCTAAACGCACTGTCACAAACTCTGAATCTCCCCAAGAGGTTGAAGATAAGATGGAGATCATATTTACATATGATGTTGAATTCCAGGTAAAGCACCATGCTTTGTAGTAATCAAACATTTTCTGCCTTCCGGATATCATATGGTGAATAATTTCTTTTCTTGTAATTTACAGGCCAGTGAAATAAAGTGGGCATCACGATGGGATACATATCTCCTAATGCCTGATGATCAAATTCACTGGTTTTCAATTGTTAATTCTTTGATGATTGTTCTTTTCCTCTCGGGGATGGTGGCTATGATTATGTTACGAACCCTTTATAGAGATATCTCCAAGTACAACCAATTAGAAACTCAAGAAGAAGCCCAAGAAGAGACGGGCTGGAAATTGGTCCATGGGGATGTTTTCAGGCCTCCTGTAAATGCAGATCTACTCTGCGTGCATGCTGGCACAGGTGTTCAATTTTTTGGGATGATTCTTGTCACGATGATTTTTGCTGCCCTTGGGTTCCTTTCCCCTGCAAATAGGGGTGGTTTGATGACGGCAATGCTCTTGCTTTGGGCCTTCATGGGCCTGTTTGCTGGATACTCATCAGCACGGCTCTACAAGATGTTCAAGGGAACAGAATGGAAGAAAATCACTTTCAAAACTGCTTCCATGTTCCCTGCAATCGTCTTTGCCATTTTCTTTGTCTTGAATGCCCTAATTTGGGGCGAGAAATCCTCAGGGGCGGTACCATTTGGAACAATGTTTGCTCTGGTATTTCTATGGTTTGGCATTTCACTCCCACTTGTGTTTGTAGGCAGTTTTGTAGGGTTTAAGAAGCCTGCAATTGAGGAACCTGTGAAGACCAATAAAATCCCAAGGCAGATTCCGGAACAGGTGTGGTACATGAACCCAGTCTTCTCCATACTAATCGGAGGCATACTCCCATTCGGAGCTGTGTTTATTGAGCTCTTTTTCATCCTCACCTCAGTCTGGTTGCATCAGTTCTATTATATATTTGGGTTCCTCTTCATCGTCTTTGTCATACTGATTGTCACTTGTGCTGAGATCACAATCGTGTTATGCTACTTCCAGCTCTGTAGCGAGGACTACAATTGGTGGTGGAGATCGTACCTGACTTCCGGTTCTTCTGCGTTTTACCTTTTCCTTTATGCAGCTTTCTACTTCTTCACGAAACTCGAGATCACAAAGCCAGTGTCAGGGATTTTATACTTTGGGTACATGTTGATTGTTTCGTACACGTTCTTCGTGGTGACTGGGACAATTGGTTTTTACACATGCTTTTGGTTCACAAGGCTGATCTACTCATCCGTCAAGATCGATTAGTCGATGTGCTATGGAATAACTTTTTTTTTCTTTTTTTTTTTCCTACAAGATTGCGAGGATTATCATATGGAGTTGGAAACACAGGTTGTCGCTCGTTCCTCCACCCAGGGTTTCCATTGGGCTCCAGATTTGAATTTTTATGCCATTTGGACTGTTCATTGATACAGGTTCTTTAAGGTACTGCCAATAGTTATATTTTTCTTTTATAATTCTTTATCGATGTTGTGTACGAGACTATTGAGAATTGTTTTAACAGCCTCTAGCACCGGCTCGTTCTGAAACGGTGAGAGAAATCGTTGATTACGACACCTACGAAACTTTAAGTGGGTTTATTAGTGGCTCATTTTGAATTGTTGCTTATTCTCTTCTGCTTGAAATCGGAGTTTTGAGATCTCTTCCACTTCCATTTTTCAATTTTCTTCACCTTTTATAAATAATGCTTTTAGTTTTATCATCTAGTTTCATGTTGAATTTGTGCGCATCTCATAAATAATGGTTTTCAGTTTATCGGCGACTTTCATGTCAATTTTGATACAACGCCCTTATTGTTCCCCAAGGTGTACCAAGAGCCATTATTGCTTATATCGTCCATAGGCTTTTGAGGGTGGAATGATTTGAATTTAGATGGCATATGATGCCCATCCTAAAATTAATAGTAAGAATACATACATAAACCTAATAATAAGAATATCGAATATGAAAACAGGAATATCGAATATGTTTAAATGGTGAAAACAGGAAGAGGAACGAAAATAATATGCATTGTTATTCCTTGATGTGAAGATCAATGAATAATGAGAATGAGAAATGATTTGCTATTTAGAAATTTAGTCATCCCTTTCCAACAACATCAAACTTAGCCTTAGAATTACTACTCATATCCTTCTTCACTCGAAGCAACACGAAAACCTTGAACCCAAAACTTGTTTCGTTAAAGATAAAACTTTCTACTTTGTGTTGCAAGTATTCTTCACATAGAGCAATACCAGAAAACTGGTTTTGTTTGGGATAACCTTCTGCTTTGGATTGGGAAATAAATATCAGATGTAACCTCAGAATTGTTGTTTCGTGTTCTTCACACAGAGCAACACCCAATAGCCTCGTACACAAAAACTTGTTTTTGTTAGGATAACCTTCGGACTTTGGATTGCGAAATAAATGTCGTAAAACATCACGAGGAGGCATTCCATTAACGGTTTCTTCCCCAAACAAAAGGTTCTCAGCCACCAGCTAGCCATGATGTGCAGTTAGTTTCAAGGCAAATCCCAACTCAAATTTGAAATCCAAAAGCAGCCATTTCTCGGGCATTTTCTGAAGGAAAAGTAAAAAAGAAAAAGAAAAAACACAACCATCATAATATTGCAAATACGTTCTAGAAAAATTTACAAACTGCAATTACAACAATCAGATTAGACGTATATAGTACATTTCTGGACCTTGAGCAAGTGCAATTAAAACAAATAGGTCAAATTGATTCAGAAACACTCATAAGCATTAGACTTTCAATCTGTGGCATCAGCACTGAAATCAGGCTCAGGTGGCTTCTGTAATTTTACCAGGTCTCTCGCACTCTTGGAATTGCGGTACCGATGAACTCCACGAAGGGCATTCGCAGCAAATCTAGACGCTAGAAATGTGGCGCCAAGACTGTATGAACCTCCGCCGACACTAGTGCCGATCTCATCCAACCCTTCAGCAGAGGCTGCTGCTTCTTCTTCCTCTTCTTCCTTCTGGCGAAGCTCCATAGTCTTCCTCTTAGAATACCGACGCCATGCGGCTTGAATAAAGCACGCAGCCCAAGTCCTCCATTGTTGGGAGTAAAATCTGAAGGTGTGTTGCACCTGCCTACTGTGAAGGCGCCTGAATTGGCTAGCCACAAATTTCAATTCCTCGGCTTCTAGAGCAAAAGCCTCCACCTCTGTTAAAGCCCTGACCGTTCGAGTAGAAGATGGAAGGTTGGAGCCGGATTTAGGGTCCAGAGCCCAGGTTAAAAGCTCCTCTCCGCAGAAATCCCCTTCTTTCAGCAAACTACGGTTGAAAAATCCACTCCTTCCACCATCAGTTGTCACGCTTTCAAGGCGGCCACGTATGATAAAAAGCATCTCATCGACAGGGTCTCCTTCGCGAACTATGTAAGTGCTCTCTGTGAATAGACTTGGTTTTAGTCGCTCACAAATGGCATCAAGCAGCCTTTCATCCATACTTTCAAAAAGTGGAACCTGAGAAGAAATTCATCCATATCAACTTACATAGAGCAGAGTTGGATGAGGAAGGCAGGGGTGTAAATTTCACAAAGGACATTGACCTCATATGGTAAAGAAAGCATCTCCATTCCCATTTTCTATTTGTTAAGCTTGAAATCTCTTCATCTAGTTGATGTCATGTCATATTTCAAATGTTTGAAAGAATTTGTTCAAATTTGTTCTTGGATAGCTACATTCAGAAAATTTAGAAGTATGTTTGAAGTATTCTCTAGCATAAACAGAAAAAGCAAGCCTGGAAATCCTGCTTTTCCACAATATATCTTGGTATTGTAAGTACCAAATCATGCATGGATACGGAAATCTAGTTCTCAGAATTAAACTGGCCCTAGGGCGCATTGCAATTCATAAAACTGTTCTAATGTTTATTTTCAGTTTGTTGAAATAAGTACAATTTACCAACTTGTTTTGGACACGACAGAAAGTAGTTTTCATTTTTCCCATACGTGTTCAGGCAACAAACCTAGAAGTGCCTGGATACTACCACTTGGTTCTCGATTAGAAATAAACTTACCCTCCTCACTAAAGCCAAACAAAGGTGCCTCTTGATATCCCTTCTGAGATCCTTTGGTAAGCTCTGAACTAAGCTCTCTTCATCTACTCCTCGTGTTTCCAGCCACTTGTATTGATCATAGCGTCTGACACGTTCCCTGAGATCTTGTGGAAGCAGCCGATGATGCATCCACTGCTCTGAGTCACGCCTCTTGACCCTCATCTCTTCAAGCCGAATAGTAAGAGATTGAAGATAGGTCTGTCATAGAAGAACAACACTTATAATCTCAATGCAATCATATAAACTGGCAATTATATAAAAATTTTCTCTGTACATTTGTTCTCTCTCTATCCTCATCCCAGTTTGACAAGTGATTCAGATTTTCTATCATAATAATTTCTCTCAGTGCTATAACAGAATATTATCAGAGAACAAGATAAATGAATAAGCCAAGGTGGTAAAGAAAATGGGTGAATATACTTGTATACATGATAGAAATACCAACGAGTCACCAGTGATTCATTCCAATCAATCAATTTTTTGATCTATCAAATTTTTATATTTAATTTCTCATCAGGTTGTCAACAAAGGCATTATCTTCTTCTCAAGCCTCGTACTAAATGCTAATTTCCCGAAACATGTTACTTTATTCAGTAAACAGAAAACAACATAAAATAAGTGTAAGCTAAGATGAAATACGGTCCCTATAACCTTGCAGGTAGTGAAGAACAGCTTGGAATGGAATCATCGTATTGAATCCAGAAACCAATAGATACAAGACTGATCCGCCATTTTAAGCTCCCTCGGGTACTAATAAATCTTTTCCATTATTTTAAAAGAAGAATTCAGGAAGCATCATGTACATCTTGAGAAGGGTGCATACCATCCGAGATAAAACATAATAGGAAACAATCCATAAATACACAAAAACAATAGTGATATAATATGCTGTCATCACAGGGGATCAATTCCTCACACTCACATGGCATAATAATTGTATTCATGTTGGCTCTAATGGTGAGGCTGCAAAATCTGGAAATAGGAACAGATCATAAACTCCGGACTTGGAGGTTGTGTAAAACAGAATATCCCTGTCGTGCTAATTCCATACAAACAGAGGTAAGCTAATCTCAGAATCAGGCTATAATAAGTGGCCTTCATGCATCACTATTTCTAAATATAATAATTAATTTTGGCATGGGCTACAATGCTATAAAGGAAAATTGAACTTCTAAAGTTCATGTCCAAAGATCCAACATTCGAATGTGATTAATACCTGTAGGTTAAAAACAAATATCTAACAGCGTAAAGCATATGATTACAACTTATGACTTGAAAAGTGATTACGTCCACATGACACAAGTAAGAAAAGTTAGTGGCTTGGCTTGAGGGTTTAAAGCAACAAATTTTCAACAGGATTGGCACCATAATTACGTGACAACAATATATTTTAGTTTCTTTTAAGGAAATAGCATTTTTAAAAACAATTAATTTTAATTTCCAAAACCTACTTTAAAGGCTGATCATAATTTATTAATTTGAAGAAAACCCAGATTTCAATCTTAGACAATCCTGATCAGACATGATGCATTTTATCCCAAGTTGTTGGGGTAAACTACAGAAGTTAGTTTACTGGTTCACTCTTCTAACTGTCAATTAAAAGGATACAAGTTCAACTCACTAGTGGCAAGAGGGCCTCTGATATACAAGTACTTAATTAAATCAAGGCCATTGATCCCCAAGAAGAGATTTATAGAAACAGCTTACTATAGAGAATTATAGAAATTTTCATTCAAGTAAATGGAATCCATATTTCAAATATATCCACCACATC
Source organism: Santalum album (assembly GCA_034195605.1). Lineage (NCBI taxonomy): Eukaryota > Viridiplantae > Streptophyta > Magnoliopsida > Santalales > Santalaceae > Santalum > Santalum album. The sequence goes on along the minus strand of CM067266.1, from coordinate 6,030,319 downwards.
TACAGCCAATTGGGGAAAATGAACCGAATGTACCTGCATATTGCCAATTAGAAGCGCAAAAAGGATGAGACCAAATATTGCTAGTGCTATGGAAAATATAACCTCTCCAGGGTAGGTACTGGTTTCAAGTCCCTGTCCAAGCGTACTGTGAAAGCAAAGAAGTGTATTGAAGCATTGACAAATATAAGTTATTGAAACAAAAAGAAATATTGATACTAATAAATACATAGATAAAATAATCAACATCTAGCATTCCTTCACGAGTTTTAAGGGGTAGTTGCACAAAAAGTGAACACAGCTTGATAAATGAGAACTTTCTGAATCTAGGCTCATAAAAAATTGGGAACTATGATTACCAAAAAAAAAAAAAAAAAAAAAAAAAACCACAAAGGCTGTTGGTTGTATGCTGTCCCAGTCAAGAAGAGTATTCTTAGCTCTGCCAATGAACCCAAACTAAGGACAAGCCTTACTCACCAAAATCAGGAGAATGAGGGTAAATTTGGTTCCAAGTCTCATGAACTTTATTTATGCTAATTTACCACAAAAAAAAAAAAAAAAAAAACAACTTTATTGTATGCTTATTTGATCTTATCAAGAAAACACAACTTGGAATAACCTTTCCAGAACAAGGGAAGGTACAAAACTTTACTTGCCTTAAATTTTGTAGCCCCCACCACAAACAGTAACAGTATTTAGAAATGAACTTCTTTGAAGAAACAATGCCGGATGACACAGCCTGTTTGTAGATTCCATAATCAAAAGGTGGATTATCATCATCTGCGGAGCAACTTGATTTAAGAGTCACCTCGCTAATGTTGCCCCAAGCATCATAATTTTTCATGTTCTGATTGCCACAATACAAGAAACTTGGAATGCATTTTTTACTATCTCGACAAGCATCATGCCAACATGAATCATTACGTTCAACAGCAAGCAAGTACCAAAAAGCCCCAACCATCTGAGAGTATACATACAGAAAAATGAGTATGACATTCTACTGCTTAACAGAATAAAACACAGTTCAATCAAAGATACTGCAAATGTGGACTACGATTCAAAATTGTACAAGGGAATGGTCAGAGAACTACTAAGTTAAATGCAAACAATAAATAAATAAATAAATAAAACCAATTACTGTAGGCATCATTTACAAAAAAATCGCTAACAACGGGGCATTTGAATTAGTAAACTTTGTAAATAATCAAAGAAGTGGCAAACATTATGCATGGATAACAGCTGCGTTGAATGCAGTTTTCAGCTGCATCTATCAAGTTTCTTGTTTTTCAAAGAAATGATAAAATGGAAGGAATGGCATCTGCACCCAAAGAGAGGCACTTCTACTTCTATGGGCCATCAACATATAACTAAATCAAGTCTCTTGCCACAGAAACTTCTAATCCATCGCACTGGATACCCTATATGTGCTTATTCAATTGGCAAAAGGGGATCTACTCCTACAGAATAAATTCCCCAAACTTCTAATCCATCGTACTGGATACACTATATGTGCTTATTCAATTGGCAAAAGGGGATCTACTATTAAATAAATTCCCCCCCCCCCCCCAAAAAAAAAAAAAAAAAAAAACTAAAAAGGAAGAAGTTGATCCCCTCCCATGAAATTAAAAGCACGGGCAGAGCAGGGCTCCATGTAACTTCTGATCAGATTTCTTTTTATTTTTTTTAACAAAAAAAGAAGATAAGAAACACAGAGCTCATCATTTGGTGTGGATGGAGAGGGAAATCAACTCTGCAGGAGAAGATTCCCTTTTCCCTTTTTAACTATCCTGGTTAGAATTTTATTACATGTAATTATCTCATTGGCACATGTTTTAGTTGATATACTAGTGCAGTGGCATCTATTGCTTAAGACGAAACGAACAGAAAGAAATAGGCTTATTGAGTATACCATAAGCTTATTAGTTATATAATTCCTGGCACTGATGTGATACCAAGGTTGCATATGCGCAAAAGGATACACTTTTCTGGTAAAAGCAGCAGGAATCCTAATCCTATGCCAACTGCTAAGCAATACCTGAGCAGTTACCACATCATATTTATTTGTATACACTTGCTCAGGAACTTCCTCATGGTGTTTATCTCCAATTATAATAAGTATTAACTAGCAGGATCCTCAAAACTCAACATCGAACAAGAAAGTAGTTTTTATATTTGCTGTAAAACCTTTCCATCAAACCTTGTGAAAATATAATTTGGGTTTCCCAGTAATTTCACAATGTAGAGGAGATATAAGGACTTTAAATCTTATTATGCTCGTAAGGCATAAGAAAACTGTGAATTTACATGGCTTATTCTACTAGGAAGTCCTCTGTCATGGCAACAGATCGAGAAACAGCACTAAGAAAAGTCAGGCAATCAAACCAAAGATATACCCCAATAGAATGGGGTTGACCCTGGCGTGCAGGAGTTCTTGCTTTGTGAGGGTTGGTGGAGTTCCATGTATCATATGCAGGCTTCTCTTTGCTTTTCTGTAAAAAGTGTTTCCATGAACCAAATCCATGACCTCCTGGTCATAAAGCAGCAAACTTTCCAGTTGTGCCAAGGCTCATCCTTAAATACTCAATAAAAGGTTTTTGAAATATTTAAAGCAAAACATTGGAACAGCACAAGCAATCAATGCACTTAACCAACAATGTCTGGCTCCGGATGAATGTCTCTAAGTTGGCACTGACTTATGCTTAATGTAAAAAAAGAAAGAAAGAAAGCAAGTTTTCGAGAGATTCAACATATAGTTCATAAAATTTGGCAATCATGTTTTCTCTAAAGGAACAGAAATTTAATTCAGTCCCTACTTTTCAAGAAATAAATGGCCAACTTTTTCCTTGGTGTGGGGGCAGGTAAGGAATACTTTGTGCAAGAAATCCATATGTCAAAAAGCCAGCAAAACCATATTTCAAATTTAGAAATGAATGACTGCTGCAAAAGAAACAATATGACAAAATCAATGCGCTTACATGGCTAGCAAGCATGTACAACAGCAAATAGTACACAGCACCAGCCCAGGCAGTTTCAGCAAAAACGCCTGAAGTCCTTTTCAATTCTGAAGTCAGAGGCAATATACGAATGAATCTGGGAATATATTGAAGCAAAACTATGAAAAAAAGTGCCTGCTTTGTAGCTTGAACATCCGACCCTACTGATCTTTGAAGAAATCTCCAGATCACAATCTGCAAAGACCAACATCAATATGCTGTGAGATCATGCGGACCAAGAAAAGCAAATTAATTGAGTAAAAGTGGCAGGATCCTTCAAACCTGCGGTAAGGGTAGCACAGCAACAAAATCTATGATAAAATATCCCCTCAAGTATCGCTTCGCTATTTTTGCAGGATCAATTACAAGTTCACCTCGACCGAAAACCCGAGATGAAGGAGCAATATAAGCTGTCCGGAACTGAAGAGCCATGTGAATAAGATAGAAAACATCTACAATTGTTCGAAACGTTGTTGCTGTGATTGCTAGTTTTCGGTCTATACCAAGACAACGCGATTTACCATTAATAACTGGAAGATAATAAAACAGGGGGTCCACAGATACCGCCAGGATACACGATATGACACACAGTTTATTCCACAACTGGAGGAATTTATCTTGAGGGTCAAATATCTTCTTCTCTGACACCTTAAGATCCTCTGGGAACACTGCCTTAGAAACCCCAAATCCAAGTGACCGACCAATTGACTTAAGTCCTTCAGAGCCCTTTCTCATACCTCTTTTAAAAGATCTAGAAGGGGTATTGGTTGCAGGACCCACACGACTTGATCCAACAATACTGAATCCACATTTGTTCACTCCAACTGAATCAGGAGACATCGTCCCTCTGGAGTCCAAGTCGTCCAGCCTAACAGTGCCAAAATACATAAAATTAGATAGTTGTTATACTATATAACTAAATAGAAGAACTGTTTCCAATAATCTGGCACAGTCACCAGTCTTCAACTTTCACTGTCTGGGACTAGGCAAGAATAATTGCCATCATTAACATGATTCCAACTATGCTTATACATATTAAATTTAAAAATAATTAGATAAGACAATCTCTTGTTTTAAACGGCAACATGTGTTACAAAGCTAACTTGCTAAAGTTGTCCATATTTAGACAATTGCCTATATTGTTCTCCTAACAATCCTAAACAACTACTGCCATCACAAATATAAAAAATTGAAACTACTGCAAAATCCCGGTTTCAGAATCAATCACAATCCTCTGCGAAATTGAAGCAACTCAAATTGACATGCTTTAAAATAGCAAAAATGTCACTAAAAGTTAGATACCTCACAAAGTTCTCACGTTGACCGCGCATGTATTGTGGCTTGGAACCACAATCAAACATTTTGGGCAAATCAAAACACACACATAGAGCCTGCAAATCAGCAGAAGAATAGGTTCAGGTGCGACTCAATTGACAATATCAGTGGTAAACTTGTGTCTAGGAGAGAGTCTAGACCATAGGGTTAGCAGTTTACCACAAACTACCAGGGAAATATTAAGCTTCTGAGCTGACACACCAAGGAAAACCCAAGGCTAAGAGCTCTAAATTCAAGCTAAGGTTAAAGAAAATGCTAAGAAGAAAAGCTAACATGATCACATCCAAGGAATGGATACTATTCAACACTGAACTTGTTGACGGTTGCTTAGTATTACTCTTTTTTTTTTGCTTGGTTGATTATAATTACATATTCTTCAACGTTGCACCAGATGTAGAATTTTGTTCTTCCTTTTCCTTTTTTCTTTCATTTTTTTCCTTTTTCTTCGTTTTGGGGGGGTTGGGGGTGTTGGAAATTAATCAGACAAGATGAAACGGAGAAATATTTAAACTGAAAAAATTTGATTTAGAATAGTTCAATAGATAGATAATCATACATGCTTTTTTTTTTTTTTTTGCTCAAGCGTAAAACACATTCTTGCCTTTTGTAATCATAGAAGTCTGTTCCCATCAAAGAAGAAGGCTGACTTCTAACATTCAGAAGCAAGTAAAATACACTACCAATGTTTCTCAAATCAATCGTTTCAATGTCTAAGTAGATCCAATGATGTTACAAATCCATCCAATTATGCTATTTAGCAGCTGAAACCTAACAACTTCCTACTATTTTTCGTCGATTAATTCGCCAAAACTGACCGCCATAACTTCCATAGCTACTGCAGGCAAACTCGACGCGAAAATCAACAGAATTCATTCGGGCATCCAGCAATCATATCTAGATACCAGTTAACTCAAAATTATGATTGAAACCCAAATTACTAAGCAGGAGCAGTTCAAAAACCTAAAATCTGTTCACACAGCAAATAAAATTTCCAACAACAAAAAATATAAAATCATTGAATGGCTGATTCGTAAACCCGAGAAGGCAACACTTTCCGATGAATTGATTGATAGAGAGAAAATAACGACAAAAGAGCAGGGAGGAGCAGCTTACAGTAAAGTTGAAGAGAGATTTATGTCACGAATTTGGATAAACCAGATGGACTTTGGAAGTTGACGTACTTTGAGCTTATGAGCTACCGCGCGACATCTCTGCGAGAAAAATGGAGAGAGTGAGAGAGAGAGAGGGGATTTGGGAAAGGAAGAGGAAGCGGTCCCAAAAGTCAGCTATCATCTTCGAATTAGACATTTACGAAATTGCCCCCCTAAGCATTTTCGCTCGTTGTTTCCTTCTAGTGGTTTAATTTTATAAATTAAGGCTCTAAAAATTTATTTATTTTCCGGCCCCGATTTTATTGACGTGTTGAAATATTTTCCGTGTGAGTATGGGTAGCAGGGGAGAGACACTCAGAATGAAATTTAAGAATTATCTTATGATTTAAAGAAATACAAAACATTTTTTTTATAAAATAAATAAAATTTCTGTCGCCTCATTTCATTGAATATAAAAAAATCGAAAACTCAGAGAAACGTTTTTTGAAAAACGCTCTCTTCCAATCAAATGAAGCCTAATTGGAACGGAAGTTTATAAATTAATTTTTAATTTATCAGAAGTTACAGCTTTTTTTTTGAAGGGTGCGTCTTACCCGTACGACCTTATAACTGTCAATATTCTTCGCATACCATTTATTTTTGCTTTGTCCGTTTCAAATAAGCAAAAAAAAAAAAAAAAATCCATGAAGTGTTATTGCGTCACAACAGATTCAATCCTCCCGATTCTTACAGAATGGGCAGGAGACTAGCACGTTTCATTTTTATTTAGTTAATGATTTGTTTAAAGTTTTGCCCGAAAATGTAAGAGTAGGCACAGATTTTATCCGTGAATCAATATGGGATTGGGTCATTTATGGAGACCAAAATTTGGAAAAAAAAATTTGTTTATTTCTTTAGAAGTTGTGGAACTCCTCAATGATTGAGATATGAAATGACAGTCATTTAGTCAAAAGTATGTTTTTGCAAAATAATATAATAGGACACAAGAATATAATTAACTTTCACATTTCAAACTTGGCAACTGAAGTCAATACCCTATCCTTACAGCCCAATCCAAAAAAAAGAAAAAGGATCCAGGATAAGAACAACCAGATAAAAATTAGGCCATCGCATATAAAACAATAATAACAATAATAATAATAATAAATAATGAAATATATATAAAACACATAAATAATGACGTAAATTAGCCATTATAAATCAATTACTTTCTCATGTCTTATCTTTACCCAAGATCACCGTGATGAGAGAGCAGTAGCACAATAAATTAAAATTCAAGACAAACTTCACTACTCTGACAGTGTAAGAGGTTGTATATGAGTCAAGTCTAGTCGAGTAAGGAGGCACCTAACCTTGAGCTCAGGTGTGAGTAGTCACAACTCGAGCCAAGCTCATCAATTCTGTGAACATTTAGTGCACGTACAATCATTGCTACCTTGTGATTGAAACCCTCCCCTACGGTCGAATAAAGGAATAACAGAATGTTTAATAATCAGGTAACAAAATTGAGAATCAACTCAACAAAACTTCCCACTCATGCTAAACCTTGTGGATCACATTAGAGGCGTCTAACGTATAGTGTTTCACTTGATGCGTTCGCAATCAGTGCAAAATGGGTTCCTACAAACAATGGAGCCGTAATTGGCGTATCTACCAGCAGAAATGGAAGATGAGACAGAAGATCCAAATATATATAAAGTTCACCACGTCGCACTCTCAAATATATACTGAGTAGCTCCAGAGAAAAGGGGGGAAAAAAACCGGCGCTGTTAGGAGTAAACTAAGAGCTACTGCTGCCATAAAGCAGATCCCAGAATGATTCTAGTGCCTTGATGTCACATAACCTGCAGAAAAGAGAGAGATCAGATTAGGATCCAAAAGTTAATTCATACTAGTTAACTCAGGATGCTCAAGGATGGGGAAAAAGGAAGCACGAATTTCAGTTGTCGGCAATAATTAGCACCAAAAAGCATTTCAATTGTGTCTATATTCTTGTAAGAGCTTCTTCAAGCACAGAAGTAATCATTTCAAAGCACTAGCACTTACGTGCAGACGTTTTGTTGTCCCACAGCTTTCTTCAAGCAAGCCTTTTGAAAAACCACCATGCAAGCACAAACTTGTGTTTCTAAATTCTAAATATAATCCCATAAGCTTCTGTACATAATGTGGCGAAACAAAAAACTTGTAACCCAACGGATTGGAAGCTGTACACAATGTAGCGGAAAATAAAAACTTCTTATCCAAGGGAAGAACTGCTTTACCTTGTAATAAAACAAGGTGAATAGAATATTGGCTCCTCATATAAAGAACATAGCTAAAAATTGAAAGATTAAAAAGCATGAAAAGCTCAATAACGACAAGCAGAGGGTCCAGATGCTAGCT